>PTEX01000505.1:90303-104775 GCA_003342815.1 Eudromia elegans | reverse complement strand
AGCTTGCTAAACACAGGAACAGAACCAAACACCACGTGAGCTGCTTTGGAAGACACACGTGTTTTGAAGGGACCAGACCTAGTAAGCCCGCAGCATTGTCTGCAGCAATCTCTCCCAGAGATTTCCCACAAGGGCTTTAAAGGTCTTAGTGGTGGAATATCTCACCGTCTCGGTCCAAGAACTTAAGCCTTTAAGAAATTCTCCAGCCCCAGTGACATTGGAAAGGTTAACTATAAATGTCCTGTTGTTTAGCAGCAGCACCTGACCCTTTTCTGCTCTGCCAGGGGGGTGCCCTGTGCCTTGGGGAAGTCAGTGTGAACCTGGGAGTTACTGCTGCGCCAGCAGAATTTTACACCCAGCGTTGAGCAGCCAAAGCAGATTTCCTTCTCCTGGAACTTATTAAATAACTTTAATAATTAAATAACTGAAGCATTTACCTGTTCTTGTCACCTTAGTTTTTCTCAGAGGTAGGAATGCAAATGATCACTCCTAGGAAGCAAGCTGTGAGTTAGTGAATTATGTCCTTTTTCCGTTTCCGTCCTGATTTCTTGTACAGTAAATGTGTGTCCAGGCTATAAATAGTTTGTTCTCCGTATTGAATTAATCATAAGCTTTTACAGTWGGGAATTGGCAGTAGAAATCTCCGTTATCCCGCAGTTGTCAGCGTGGTCTCCCCAGAAAATAGGCAGAGCTGCATGCAGTTGGGCGTTTTAAAAGGCGTCTCATTATTGCTTCGAGGTTGATCTATTTGATAAGGACCAAATCTGCCTCGCCGTTCTGCGGTGTGTTTGGGTGCAGACAGAAAGGGAGTGGGATGTTCTTATCAGTCTCATCATCTGGCAACTGTTTACAAATGTTTGATTCACAGGTTTCCACCTCGGGCAGGCCCGGTGCAGACGCCCACTGCAGACCATGGGAGGCTTTGCCTTGATTCCCATGAATATGCAATCAAGGCAACATCAAAAGTTTTAGTTTTTTCCCTTTTGTTCCAGCGAGAAATCCTTAAAGTGTTAAAATATTAACTAAGAAAAAAGCAGAACAGAGTGTTTCTAGCAATATATTTTCAATTAATTCGTTTGCTCGGTGAAGCAATGAAAGCCTTTCTATATTAACCCATCCTATGTAATTTAAAAATAATTCGGTGAAATTTTGCATAAGCCTTTCTGCCAATAAGGTGGCTTGATTTTGTGTTCTATGCTCACTGTGCTTATCAGACTTTGAAACAGAGTTGACTCTTTATGATTAATCCCATTCATGCTCGGGGTTCTGTAGTAGGCAGGGAGTAGCCCTGGCGCCTGAGAGAACCAGGAGGAGCAAGTTAYTTGTCATGAGGCTTTCAAAGAGTGCAAGAGCAACCACCGCTATAGGCACCTGGAAGGGTTTTTGACCCCTCTCACAAGTGTGGTGTTACATGCTGTTCCCAAGTCAGGAAAAGTGTGTGGCTGGTCATTTCTGGGCAGACTGTGAGATTTTCATCACCTCCAATGATGAGTGGAAAGGACAGGACCACTAGACTTGGCACGTGGYCTCCAAAACTCTCTGGGGGAGATGGCAGTCTAAGATGAAATTGAAATTAGTGGATGAATTGGAAGGTGGAAAATAGATCCATTTAAAGAGTTGGGAGCTGCGGGGGTCAAAAGGAGCAGTACCAGCTTCAGCAGCACTGTGTGACTCTGGCAAGAGCGTGTGGATATCCAGCTGGGCAGAAGACGGAGCCCTTTGGAGTTCGCGTTCCTCTGCCCTTCCTGCCTGGACTCTCCCTTGCTGGCCCTCCCCTGGGCTGTGCTTTGCCCTGGTGTTGGCTCGCTGCACAACTGCCCGTTCTGATGGGGCAGGCTTCAGTTTGGGGTCTGCAGCGGTAAAGCRCTGTAGGAAAATACCCAATCTAGCCATGTTCTAATCCATAAATACTAAGGTATGACAGTCATGCTAGCCTGTTACGGGTAAAGGATCGTGAACAGAGATATAGGCCGTCTCAAGTGTACAGAGTATGCATTGCCTGTTGGCTCTGTAAGAAGCAGCACCGCTGCATCTGAATTGTGGGGTGGTGCTACTGAACAGGTTTGCTTGTCTTCTCCTTTGCTGTCACTCTATTCCTGGTCATACCTTTGTTTCCCTCGCTCCTAATTGCCCGGCCTTGTTTAAAGGTGTCTTAAAACTACTTTTCGGACTGGAGGATCTTAAAAGAATTAAAACCTGTAACAGAACAAAAGAAGTAGCCAGCTGCACAGGCAAAACTAGGACTTCACCATCTTTGCAAGTTGCAGCACGTTGGCCTGTGATAACTCAAGTGTAGGGCAGACCAAAACATGGACTTTTTTATTTTTAAGTCAACACTTTTTAGCTCTTGGCTTCCTCTTTCTCTCTCTTTTTTTCTTTTTTTCCCCTCTCCTGTTCTACTTGTATCAGATTTTTTTTTTCCAGCCCTTTGTTGTAACCTCACTTGAGCCACCTTTTGCTTGGGATTATGGTAGGATTCCTTCTCTTCAGGCTGCCTGTTAGCTGCAAAATGATACCCTTGGCACCAGTTAGTGACCTACAGCTCTTTCATTATCAAAAATAAGGAAATGGGCTTTCCCCTCCTCCCTGCCTCAACCGGCAGTTCTCCTGCTGCAGGGGAATTCCCAGAGCGGGGAAAAGCCAAATCCGGTGTCAACCCCCTTCACACAGAAAGAAGGACAAATCAGAGAGGTTGACTAGCAGGTGATGTTTTCTATCCATCTCAGTTGTCTGTTGCTATGTGGTTGACTTTTGTGTTGCCCTAATAGCCCTGGGACTGTGGCCAAAATGGAATGAACCAGAAAGTGCCGCAACCATAACGGGCTCCTTCTCAAGCCCCTTTCTGCCATACTCAGCAGAAGCTGAGCACAGCCGAGAGCTGGGTCCTAAATGGGAAGGAAATTGCCAGCACAGATGTTTAATGCAGCCTCTTCCCTTTTGTGTAAGTCCCAGCATAAAGACTGCCAAGATGCACATCATCTAAGAGCAGCTCCAACTCAGTGCTGGACCCAGGAAACATGGTGATAGAGCAGTGGTGTAAGTTGCAATTGCTCCATCTTTATTTGAATAAAACATATTGATCCAGGGAAGAGCATTTGCCAACTCTCAAGAGGAAAGGCAGAGCTGGTTTTAAATAATTCAGAGCATTCAACACTTGGGACAAATTGACTTTGGGCTGCCTCCAATGCCTTGAAGAGAATTGCACCATTACTAGCATACATTATTTGTGTGTTTGGCACTGCACAAGTTGCACCAGGAATGAATGCAGGCCATTCTTTCGCTGGGCTTAAAGTTTTGAACTTAAGCACCTGAAGTTAAGCACTGATTGCAATATTGCATAAAAAAAAAAAGTCTTGAATTGTCCCTTCCTCTCCACCCYGAGAAAAAATGTTATGTTTTTAGAATTGTATTTAAGTGCTTAATTCTGCAGCGTCTCAGTTTCCATTCGTTGGCTGTAACAAAAGAAAAATATTTTTATGGTCCCRTGACAATGTAAATGAGATTCTTGGGAGTCATTTTTGGTCAACGGGGGCTTTTTTAGTTATTTCTTTGTTTAGCAAGCTATTCCGCATCAGTTCAACATATGCTGAAGTTTATTGGTCGAAGGTAATGCTGTCTATTTCCCCTCGTCTCCTATGCCCTTGTATGAATATGGAAAACGTTTTAGTTCTTGATTTTATGAAAGAAAGAATCTGCCTTTGATAACAGACTTGCCGCAGTCTGCAAATCCAATAGAATCCAGTGCAGTCCCCTGCAGTCCATAAACCCTAGCAGAAACCTCAGAGCCAACAGGCTGTTATAGCCCACATGCTCCTTTCACAGAGGACTGCATTTTATATATACTCTCGCAGATGCTATCCAGTGCAGGAGTCCTTGCTTTATCATGTAAAGAACCAGAATGTGTATTCTGGACTCATGATTTTTTTCCTTCTTTCCCAGAATGTTTCCAAATATGCAAAATAATCACCCGCTGATTTCCAGTGTTAAATGTCTTTCCCCACAAATCATCTATAGCCAAAAGTCCTGGCATAGAAATTTTCTTTTTTTTTTTAATTGCACAGATGATCTCTTTGTGTCCGTTTAAAAGATTCTTTAGATTTGCAGAGGGATTTGGCTGCTCTAAATGTTCCTAAAAACTGAGTAGCTCCACTTAGRCTCTTTGGGAACAAYGGAGCCCTTAGGCTCTGCATAGACAATAGTGGCAAAACTAGCCAGAAACTCTTTTTTTTATATATWWTTTTTTTCTTTTTTTTYYYCCCCCCAGCATGTTTAACACCCATTAACAATGTTTTCTTGGGCTTTTGTTTCCACAGCCAAAACACCCTAATCCTGACTGGCGTTACTCTGCATCCCTAAGGGCAGGAATGCAAAGGTATGTGGTGTTCTTCCTGATACCAAGGGCAATTCTGTCCGTGTCCTCTGTAGCACGGTCTGGTTTTGGTTAGGCTGCACTGGTGCCCTAGACTGATGATATCTGTAGGCTGAGACAGAAAGCATCCCAGTTCTGCTGCTGTCTCTTCCAGTCTATAGATATTGCAGATTCACTTTGGGTGCATCTCATGCYATAACGCTCCTGCAGATGTGCACATTTGTGATGTTGACCTCCTGCTTTTTATATACCGAATATCAAGACGTAATTGCTACAATTATTGCATTATTTAACTGTGATTGTACACTTGATGCTTACTTTCAAGCTCCCTGTTATCCTCTGTACGGATGTGTTTCCATGGGCTGTCTGCGGCATTGATTCCGCAGCATTYTCCAGCTTGCTGCCTCTCATTACCATAGAAGTACCTTGCTCCTGCAAGCATTTTATTAAGAATGTGGTGCAATCAAGGTGATTAACACAGCTAAAAKGTTGTTTTGAGGATATAAGACTTAGATTTTCAAAGAAGGCAAAATAATACCATTTCCAAATAACTATCTTGAACAAAACCTGCTCAGCATCCCATTCTCTGCTATAATTTTCTATGCAGTACATCTRAAAAAAAAAARWRTAWWAWAAMMYYTTTTTTTTTTTTTTAATAGRGCTTAGGTAAAATAATGTAAAATAATGTCTTTATTTCCTCTTCCTGAGCAAATTAGCAAGCTAGGCTTATTTTCAGGTATAATTTGATTAAGAAGAGGACGTTGCAAGTTTAGGAGCAACTAAAAGGCTTTAAAATACCCTAATAGCACTAAATATTCAGCACTTGAAATTTTACCCAAAGTTTTTGGATCGATGGGGCTGTGGCCAAAACCCTTCATCCACTATTATGATGGATATAATAATTAAGCACTCTGTGCTGCTGCATCTCTGCAGCGGACTTAGGGCCGYTGTGTAAAAAGGAACATAAACCTCAGGGGCCAGAAGGAAAGGAAGAGGGAAGGGGCTTGAGTCTGTGGCCTGGTGGGYGGAGAAAAATCTGGATTTATTGGTTTGTTTCTTTTATATTCCTCCTGTTAATTTTCAATCCCTGACTGCATACTGCAACGTGAATAGAGTCTGGGAGAGGATCCAGAAGCGGGAATCCTCCTGCCT
Source organism: Eudromia elegans (assembly GCA_003342815.1). Classification (NCBI taxonomy): domain Eukaryota; kingdom Metazoa; phylum Chordata; class Aves; order Tinamiformes; family Tinamidae; genus Eudromia; species Eudromia elegans. Next base: position 99,254 of record PTEX01000505.1, on the reverse strand, counting down.
ACCTGAGCGTCTTCTCTACCAATCCAATGAGTCTGGCACCTCCTCGGGTGTTCTCAGCCTGGCTCTGTGGATTCACATGGGTTTTTTTCTAAAAGGAGCTCAAGATTTTGCAAATTACTTGTAAAAGAAATGAAAAGTAAAAACTCATTTAAACCACCTGGTCCTGCAAGCAGGGCAACCAATGAAGCCTTTCTGAGAAACTGTGTCTGTATCCGTCTGCAGTTCCTGTCCCTCCCTGGGATCTCAGGATTTGGGACTTTGTGATCTRTCCAGCTTCTGGTTTTTATATGAAYTGCAGGAATTTGRTATTGTTGGGACCACTGACATATATTAAATTGGCTCAAACTGTCCCTGACGTTCAACAGGGAGAGTGGAAGGGAACTGAGAGGCAGATGAGCAGAGACAGGGACAAACAACACTGTCACAGAATCCTGTTTCTCTAAGGAATCACACACAAAAAAMCACCTAGTTTGGTATCAAAATATAGCATATATTTTCTGTTTCTTTWATATAAGGTGCTGATTAATGTGCAGGAATTGCAATGGTGCTTTAAAAAAAAATACCGTGCAACCGTGTAAATATTGATGTGTAGTCACAGAATTCAATAAGATTAGTTTCTTTTTTTTTTAATTGTTCACCAAACACATGCAGTAACCCAGGAAAGCAAGGTATGTTAGAGTACTAACAGGCCCTCAGAGCTAACTGAACCAATCTTTTAGTTCTTTTACTGCTAATTCATCATAAAAGTAAAGACTTCCTTGCTAGCGATTTCCAATCAGTGTAAGCAAAGCAGCCTGGAAATATGTTTACATTATAAATTATGCCACTGCTATGTCTTAGCAAATAATCAGAAAGGATTTTTGTAAGTCAAGAGAGCTGGTTTTCAAATGATCCAGCAGACTTTGTTAGATGATACAATGCTTGTACAGTGACAGTTGTGACATTTTGAAGAATAACTAAGACAAGGAGTGCCGTAAAACCCAGGGCAGATGGGGACCGTGTAACCTAACTGTGATATATGCTTCTTCAGTGCTGTGCATATGGAGGAGGCAGGGATCTTACGTGGAGGACCCGTGGGGCCTGAGCAGCAGTGGCCAACAGTCTCCAGTGCTACTGCAGGTAAGTGCATGAGAATATGGTGTATAAATGAGAGAGTAATGTTAACTGAAATACACTCCTTAACGTATCAGTCTTATTTCTTCTTATGTTTTGTGTCTCTCAGTGAAGGCCTTGTGATTTTATTTGTGAACTCTGAATAGCACGGAGTAATTAAGCAAAAATACCTCTTTCTTTAGTCAGCCATAGATAAGCACTGGAGTTGAGAATTCTTAGTTCTATCTCTGGCCTTGCCCTTGGAGGATGCTGGTTTGTGTGACCCGTTCTGTTGTTTCCACTGGGATTCAAAGTTTCCACGGTTGGGTCTAGAGTTGATTTGCCCTCGTTGGAGTAGCCGGTCAATAGTGTGATAGGCTCTGTCATGGTTATGTCCAAAATAGACCTCAAAATCTACCCTTGGTGGATGCCTCATTTAGGGCTGTGATCCCTGTGTGACAACTATATGAGTACTGTGAGTCCTGCAGAAATTCAAACGAGGACTTATTGTTGATATTACAGAATTGGGTCATMGGCCCAGTTCTCAAAGCTGCTTTATTAAATGATTTCAGGTGCCAAAATCTCCCTTGACTTAAATAGGAGTTTTATCTAGGTGAAAAAGTGCAGAGTAGCTTCAGGATTTACGTTCACACCTGCAATTTATGCCTGAATTAATAACTTGTATTGGTATTGCAGAAGGGTTATCTGCTAAGTAGACTTGAAGACTAGACATAGTTGGCCCCTAGGCTATAACTACTTGGTTATCCTGTGCTCTTTTTTCTCTTTTAGACTTTGCAGAAAGACACAACTTTTGTACATTATGCATTTAACTGCTCAGCATGGGTTTGAAAATGTCACCATGAATACACTCGAGCCTTGTCAAGAGGTTTCAGCTCCACTAGTCACCTTGSACTTAGCACTTAGTGCATTTCCTCGTGCCAAAGTCAGTATCAGTGCAAAAATTCACCCAGATGCTTGCTAGCTGGTAATACCTATTTCTAAGTACCCATAAGTATTTGTCAAAGTAGGATGTGTTCAGGAGCTTCATTGCCAACTTCATTGCTCTTTGGTCTTAGAGCCCCGTTTCTCTAATGGGATTCCTCTGTGCTAGTCTTTTTAGGTTGAATTATTTTATTTTCACTTTGGGAATCTACTCATCTCCAGGTCTGAGAAGCAGCATTRGCCTTTGGCTTCTGTTGCTCTTTCCTAACACTGGCCATTCTGGTAAATGTAAAAGTAAAACCACTAAAACAGTGAATAAATATCCACCGTATGCAGTGCTTGAGCATAGCCACAGGCGTTGGCTATGAAGAACTGAAGAAAACATGTTCATGCTGAATTATACTTTGAGTCCACTGTYATACATCACATTTTAAAATGTTTGTTACACTGTTTAAGATGAGTCTAGCTGCAGCTTACCCTATATACCTGTTTCTGTGGCTCTCTGTACTGTGTGGGTTCATGACTTGTGATGTTTTCTGTCAGGTTAACGTACAGAACAGATGCTTCTCGGTACAAWTTCATATACCGTTGATAGAGTCATCAAAGCTTTTGCATCTGACATGTAATTTGCATCTGAATAGAGTTATACCTGTGGCCAGATAAATCCCTACATATGCGTGCTATTAATTATCTCTTATCATCAGCATATGCGGCAGCTGCAGGTCTCCAGATCTGATTGCTATAAATCAGTTCCAATTCTGTTCCATGCACACATGCTCCGTGCAGTTATTTTAGTTAATTGATTACTCCCAATCACTTTGTCATTAAACCTTTCATTTAATTTAACAAGCTGCAAAAGTCCCAGTTAAGACGCTTCCCAGAGACAGACTCAGAGTCAGTCAGTGAGAACATGCAAACATGATGTCACAGGACATCATTGCTTTAAGAAGGATGACCAAGTCARGTGTTAAATCAGTCAATCCTTAATTCCTAAGGCGTAGCTTTACCCAATTGTCACATGATATATCAGCAAATATACGTTTATGCAAGCAAACTCCAGTCCCCATTTGCAGGGACAACACTCCCATTGACTTTATGGGGTATTTTACCCATGCAACGGAGCAAATCATGGTCTTTGCATTTTCTTATGCCCCAGTGAAGTTGTTTGTAGCTTCATGGTCAGGACCTTTCCAATCAAGGTGGAATGAGAAGCCTCAGCCTTCTCTCAAGTAGATCATAGAAYCATAGAATGGCTGGGGTTGGAAGGGGCCTGTAGAGGTCATCTAGTCCAACCCCCCGCACACGCAGGGTCTCCTAGAGCATGTGGCACAGGGTGRTGTCCAGGCGGGTTTKGAAGATCTCCAGAGAAGGAGACTCCACCACCTCTCTGGGCAGCCTGTTCCAGGGCCCTGTCACCCTCACCGTTAAGAAATTCTTCCTCAAGTTCCTGTGGAACTTTTGGTGCCTCAATTTGTGGCCGTTTCCCCTAGTTCTATCACTGGCCACCATTGAGAAGAGGCCAGCCCCCTCCTCCTCACTCCCTGTCTTGAGATATTTATATACATTAATCAGGTCCCCTCTCAGCCTTCTCTTCTCCAGGCTGAACAGGCCCAGCTCTCTCAGCCTTTCCTCATAGGGCAGATGTTCCAGACCCCTAATCATCTTCGTGGCCCTGTGCTGCACTCTCTCCAGCAGCTCCACGTCCCTCCTGCACTGGGGAGCCCAGAACTGCACCCAGGACTCGAGGTGCGGCCTCACCAGGGCTGAGTAGAGGGGCAGATGGCCCTGGGTCCAGCTCTGCAGGGCATCCCATTTACCTCGTGTGCTCCAGAGTGAGTCTGGGATCTCTGGGCAGGATTCTGATTTCTGGCCCGTGGCATCCAAGAGATTTGACAGTTACTTCAGACTTTCTGTGGGTGATCTCTAGCTTGTGGAAACTTCATGCTCTGAATGTCTAACGGAGYAACTGTAGCCTGAAGTTCAGAAATGCTGGAAGCTCATAATAGAAATAATATCAATGGGACTTAAAGCCAATGCTCTAAACATACAGCATCTAAGATTTTGGAAGAAATCAGACCTAAGTAAAACTCAGGGATCTGAGTTAGTGGGCATTAGATAAATCTGCCTGTATCTCACTGTGCTCCGGGTTCCAACCTACAACGTAGCATTGGTAATACAAGTTGTTCTAAAAAACGTTCTGAGGATGTATTCATGACAAGTGTAACACTCAGGAGAATTAAAAGGTTTTGTGATTGGAAAAGAAAACAACCATAAGCATTTTTTAAATCTTCTGTTTCGGATAGGCTTTATTTGTGTGCAATAATTAAGGCAGCAGGCCACACATGGCATATATAGGAAAAAGTAGATTTCCATTCAGAGAAGGACATGAATGAACGCCAAAAGGATGTTGTGGGAAAAAATGTATTGGAAATATGCGGGCGTCTAGGTGAGGATCATGGTTGAAACACTGATGCCTCTGAAGTCCATGGCAAAGATCCCACTTATTGCAAGAAAGCCAAGATTTCAGTGCCCTTTTATCTGAATATTTAAGACGGGCTGATTTAAGGTTACATAGGCAAATGCAGTCCTAAGATATGCTAATTTTATGCTCCTCTTTTGCAGCAGGAATATTCTTCTGGGTATTTCTGTCATTTTGGGTTGCCTTTTGTAAGAATATTTTAAATATAATAAGCTGTGGGAAGAGGGTGGTGCTTTTTTTAAAGCACCCTCGTGGAAAATAAGTCAGTCTCTGGACCTCAGTGTGGGAAGTCTTCCATACTTGAGCTTCGTGGTGCATATATGCATATGTTTATCCCTTTGGGTAAATAAGCAGCAGTAGTAGTAGTAGTAGTCTGCTGTTCCTTAAAAGAGACATTTTCCCAGTGGGTCTCATAGCTCYTTTTAAAGGGTAAGGGAGAATATTGTAGCTGAGGAACCCAGAGTTCAGGTGTGATCCTGAAGTGGACTATACCTCAGTGCTTATATATTCATATGTATATATAGGTATATAACCTTCATATAAGGACRTATATGTCCTCAGGCCCCATTGATTCAAGTCTTAGTCTTCCAGCACTTTTCCTCTGAAGTTTTTCTCTACCCCGGCATTTTTTCCTCTTTATTCACTGTCTTTCCTGCAGTTCCTTACATCGTTCCTCTCYGATCTTGTCAGTTTTTGCCATGCTGCTCAAGGTCTTCCATGTCTACACRCTCTTAGGCTGTCCTGAGAGACTCTCTGTGCTCTGAGGTTTTAGGCTTGGTACCGCAGTTGACCTGGAATAGATTTCTGTAATTCTCTGAAGTTAGTTCATGCTCTAACTAGCTGGCATGAGGAGGAGGTCGGGGGATGAAGCATGCGCTGCAGGATAACTGAAAAAATGCTCAAAATAAGAATTAAAACCAACTTTAAATACAGCATGTAGGCAAAATGATCTGAAAAGTCAATTGTGAGGAAAGAAAGAAGAAGAGAATGCTTGGGTGGATTCCAAGGAAAGTGAGYAAGAATAATGGGGACAGAGAGAATGCCTTGGAAGCATAGAAGAAGGAAGCATATTTCCTTGGAAGAAGGAAATATTACAATTATCTAGCATGAATTTCTGCATAGTACCACGTTCCACCTAGTAATTCATATTTCAGGCAAATTAGTTCTGGTTGAACACGACTATTCCTTAAAAAAGACACACTTTGTTGCTGTAGAACGAAGTGAGACAGGCCCAGATAACAGATGGAGACGTTCGTGTAAGCAAAGCAGAAGCCAGGGAAAAAATGGGACCGAGAGATCTGAGAAGGGAAATTTAAGGACATGAAGAAGRAGCTGGCAATAGGCAAGTGAGCAGAAAGGAGCTGTGACAGAGAAGACAAAGGGAAAATGGTGATGGAAGTTCTGCAGGTGGCAGATGGCATCGGGAATGGGCTAGATAGCAAACCCTTGAGTGACTACTGAAAATGGGTCCCTGTGGAAGGAAGTGTCCCAGCAAGAATGGGTAGTAGATTCTGACAGAGGGGAAAGAAAGATACACTGAGGTTGCCTCTTCTTTCCACTGAATGTAATGCTTTAATCTCTGAACGTGTTGGAATCCATTTAGCATCACTGCAGAAGGGAATGAATGGGGTTTTTTTCCAGTTTGACCCTGTCCTTGCTACATGACACAGATTTCTTGAGATTCAGTAGGCATCACACGACTGTAACAGGTCCCTGGGAGGCCGTAGTGTTATCAAAGGATCCTAGTTTCTGAAATCTCTTCCTAAAAATTCTGTTTAAGGAGAAAGAAAATAACTCGGAGTGCTACGAGAGACCTCACATGTATCTTATTTCCTATCGTATAGCTTTGTGTTGTGTTGTAAATGGAGATTTTTTCCTAAATGTCAGGGAATTTTTGTTAACYGTCTTCAAAAGATCTTCCTTCTCTAAAGAAAAAGGGCTGATTAAGGCTCCTCAAGCATCCCAGCAGACGCTGCAGGGAATGTGCAGGGGCCAAAAGTGCTGCTTCCTTGAGACTGCTAAGGGTTAATTTACAACTAACAGCGCAGAGCACTGCTCTGGCTTATCAGTTTATTGATTAAGGCTGTAAAACATAATCACCAATCAGCAGCCCAGAATGCATTCCTGGGATTTGGTTTGTGACAGYTGGTTAAAATGGAAAGAGCTAGAARGTGCCTCTGTGCACTTTTATGTCCTCTGTATTGATTTGCATTAACAACACATTTTTTTCGTGGCATTTTATAATTCCTGCMTTTAAAACCAGATATACCGATATATCAAAACACCTGTACTGAGAACTATATCTCTGTAGTCTTAGAAGCATTGTCTGTATGATATAATATTTTAAAGGGGAATATAGGGAAAAGTACAGAACAGCCAAGTCATTCRTGTTGCTTGTAAAAATCTWTTTTTTYCCTTTTTTTTCTAATCAAGGCTTTAATAARTGCTCAAAGTGAAGATCATAAGAATTTTAACCCAGTCTTAACCCTACATAGTAAAGTATCAGARAGAATCAGTCCACAGCCTGTTGTAATCATGTAAAAAATCATCCCCATTAAGCACATTAAAATCATTATTTAAAGCTGCTGTATCTCTGCCAGCTCAGCAGAGTCCAGAAGAGAAAATCATGCCGACTTCCCTGTGTAGCATCTGGAGCAGTGAGACTGTAGTGAGATAGGAATCGTTTGCTAGCACTGTATAAGGCTTAATTTCTCATATGTTATTTTATGGTTTGACCTTGACCATTGACATCCCAAATCCACTCCATCGAGTTGCTTAAGGATTTGGGGTGATGCTCAGGCAGCAGAGTCTTTTTCCCTTCCCAATGTACTTGTATTCTCAATACACTCCTGGTACACTTCCCATTCTTCTGCCTTCCACTCCCTCCATTTCGTGTTCCATTTCCCTCCTCTTTCGTGTTACCTCCCTGGTTTGCCAAGTGCGCCCGTCTGTATCTCACATCAAGCCAAGGATCTCCTGTGATAAGGGCTTCTCATATCTGACAGCCTGCGGGAAGCTGGAGAGGACTGAGGATTTCCAATGCTATTTGGTCCAAAGAAAAGTGTTTGAAATCATATTTTTTTTTCAAAAACCATATCAGAAAGAGTTAAATATTTATATGGTCTGTACAGCTTGGCATTGTGATTATTATTTTAAAGAAGCTGGTGATCTTTCTGGCCAGGAGCACACATCTGCTTCACCAGATGCAAAACGTGGTTGAAACAGCAGTTTGGCCTCTCAGTATTTGCAGCCAGGGTGAATGAATGAATGGGCTAATGTAAATCYCTGTTCAGCTGAGTGAGGAAGCAGTGAAAAGAGGAGTGACAGATTGTGTTTTACAGAAACTGCTGCCCTGGTGTAGCTATTGTCAAATTTAGTTTCTCTTGTTCTGTTATTCTCCTTTTAGCTCGGAAAAAAGAGTGACTTCCTGGGAAGTATAGATGTGATCTTTATAGCGGGGCCCATTATTTTTCAGCGGGGGCGACAAACTAAATCAGGYTACAGGGATGAAAGATGTCAGAATGTGTGATATCGCTGTCCTTGAAGGAGTATTGTAAAAAAACCAAAAAGAGAAAGAAAACTCATCAGAATGTTAGAAAAGTTAATCCTGGGCACTTYGAATTCTGTTTCCCTTGAAAAGATTTGACATATTTGCCTAAATTTTTGATTTCATTTTGTCCAGGAAACAGCCTGGCCTTGGAAGAGTCTRTGCCTTCGTAGATTGTGGAAAATTCTTAATTTCATCTGTTGCGAAGATTTGTGCTAGAAAAATTAACCTTTCTCCTTAGCCCTGGCCAGTGCTGAATGTATCTGWGCCTCCCGTAACTTAATCAAAGCCAAAGCTCTGTGCATGAAAACCCTTCCATTAGGAGCAGGGCTGGGTTTATCCCTGACTGGAGGCAGCTGCTGTGATGCCCATATCCAGCTTACAGTCTCCACACAGGATGACTGTTCCCATACAGATTTCTTATAGGCTCGTGTAGATTAGAAGCTACATTTGAGATATTAATAATACAGGACCCCTGCAAATTTTTAAAATACCATAAAAGCTAAAGTATCAGGAGACAAGAGGCTCGTGGCTTTCTAGGACTGAATAATAGGAAGTAAACCTTCTCAAACTGTTCCCTGCCATTTTGGTGAGTGGGGAGGTAAGAGACTGTGCGCAGGCAATTAGAAACTGCTCTGGGAAGCACTCATTTCAATCCTGGTACAAATCACAGTGCCTGGAAGTCGTCGGCCAGCCTGGAAGCTTCGTTACTGTCTTGGGATACAAGCAGAAAGGAGGGGACACAGGACAAGTGTTGAGAGATGGGACGGAGGCACAAGGGAGGAAGGCCAGTGGGGTTGGCCTTGCAGAGGGCACAGCCTGCGGTTGGAGAATGACAGTGCAGGAGTGGCCTTTATAGAACCATAGAATGGCTGGGGTTGGAAGGGACCT
>PTEX01000505.1:75024-89983 GCA_003342815.1 Eudromia elegans | reverse complement strand
GCTGAACAGGCCCAGCTCTCTCAGCCTTTGCTTACGTTCACTGCTGTGCTTCTGTGAGGGTTTTTATGGACGGGAATCCTGGTGCAGGAGCTCTGGGACGCACGCATGGGGAAACCAGRGCATCTGGGAACTGTCAGGCCTGCTGCAGGCGAGCAGGACAGTGTCTTCAGGACATGGGGCGTCCTGTGTAGAGTGAAACAGCAGCGTGTGCAGAGTGAACACCGGGGTGCAAACCTGCCTGATGAGCCCGTAAGGATCAAACAAGCAAGTGACCGATGACAGAACTGGCATTCAGTGCAGACAATTCCTATTAACTTTAGGGGCTTATGTCCATTATGGCATTGCCAGGCAAGGTCTAGCTGGCTAGGAGAAGGTGTGACAGTGACTCCTCACTTAGTTTGTCCTTTCCCGTGCAATCCCTCTGCTCCTTCAAAATGCAGGTTACACTTGCATCTGGAAAAGCTCTTCTCTTTTGCCGACCATTGCTAACTCTGCTCTTCATTTGAAGAACAAGGAACGAACATTTCTTGCAAAGCACTTAATTTTGATTATTTTTGATTTTCTTACCTCTGTAATTGCCGATAGCTGCRTAACTATTCAGATAAAACACCACCAGCTCCAGATAGCTCAGCAGGTTTTGCACCCTGATTAACCTAGTATCTACAAGCAATTCATATCCCCAATGCCAGTGGAAACGAGCAAAAGGGCGCACAACACTTCTAAGTGAAAACCAGATTTGTCAGATGATTCAATAGATTCCTAAATATGTGGAAGGAAATTCTTTTGTAATTAAAAATTATGCCCGATTTTCAAATCTAAGCAACTCTTTTGCATTTGTCTCACTGTCCACTGCTCTAGGCTTGTCCTTTTYTGTGATCCTGACACCAATACCAGCGATTTCATGTCTTGCATGCCTGCGGGTGAAATTCTGCAGCTATGCAGAAGACAGGAATTCTCTTTCCTGTGCCTATTATTTTCCCAGAGGCTTCAATAATAGTTAAGTAAATAAATATTCACTCTCTTGCAGCTGTGCTACCTTGGGTTATGATCTTGTCAGAACTTATAAGCTCAACAAATATTTATCCGGTCAGTACTTGGGGGAGTTGATGCTAATCAAATTGTTTCCACATGAGCTTGCAGCTGCTTTGTCCCTGTTGGGTCTCCTTTTCTGGTTGTTTTTCTCTCCACTGATGTATTTACTGCTGTGGTCTTAATTTGTTTCTTGTGAGTTCTTTTTTTTATAGGCAAAAAAATTAAAAAAAAAAGAAAGTTAAATTGACATTTCATATTCATGAGCCCAGAGAAATTTAAACCCTGCTATCTTTCACTTATTTTTATTTGCTTCTTTGCTAGAAAATATGGAAATAGAAAAAGAAAGAGAAGAAAAAGCTCCTCATTCTGAGAAATTTTGGTCTGAAGGGCATTTATATCCCAACCGATGGAAGAAGCAGAGGGTGAGGGAGGACAGAGCTCTTGGTGGTATTGCATCCTCCTCTAATGGGTATCTGCCTGTGTGCAGCACTTTGCTGCACACCAGGGGCACGGATGCATTTTTCATGTGTTTATTTTTGCATCCTGCACACACTTGCAGACAGAACCGGGCGCCGCTTCTGCAGCAGTTATTCATGTTGTGGCAATGCCCCCCACAAAGCCCACGTGAAAAGACAAGCCTTGCCTTAGGGAATTTGCCATTTACATGAGCAGGACTGCCAAAATCKGCGAAAATAAGGAAAATGAAAGGGTTATTATCCCATTCAAAAAAAAAAAAATGGGGAAAAAATTAGAAATATTCGGAATACTCTGGAGCAAAGTCAAGGGCTGGATCAACATCTGCCCTTCATAAAATGTTCCTGCTGCAGCAGGGGGGAGCAAAGAGGAGCAGAGCTTTACCCAATGGTCCTTTACGATGGTCTTTGCTCGCTCCTCTGCAGCCTGCTGAGCCACGGAGAGCCCTCCTGGCCGGGGGTTCCTGAGCCCCGTGTGACCCCCTGTCTCGGCCTTCGTGCTTCGCTGCTGTGCTTGCAGACCCTCCCCACGCAGGGTCAGGCCTGCAGCAGCTCTGAAGTCCTGCTCCTAAAGCGTTGGGCAGGGACGGCTCCACGTTCTCCTCGGCTGCTACGTTCCCATGATTGGGGTCGCCTCCCTGAGCTCTTTGCTGCGTTTCTGCCGCAGCAGAGCTGCAYGGAGCAGAGCCAAGGCTGGAGCTTCGCTACTGCTCCTGTTTTTCCTGCACATGCCCCGRCTATTGACATAACATCGGCCTAGAGATGCTGAATTTCCTGAGAGATCTAAACTCTTAAGTCATTCAGTCATTACTTGTGTGCACTCAGGGGGTGTAATGAGGGATGTAGAACAGCAGCAGCAGCGTGCGGAGGCTGCCCCTTCATTATGGGGATTTAATGCTCAGAAAAACCAAGGCTCAGGCTGCGGATGAAACGAATCCGTGTGCAGCTTCTCTGCTCTTGTCTCGTGTGATTACGGTCACCCATCCCTAAAAGCATCCCCTYTTTAGCATGGACACACGCAGCTCGGAAAGTAAAGGGGTTGGGGAAGGAGAGGAAAAAAAAAGAAGAAACGCGTTGTGGTCTTGTGGACATTGTCTCTCTATGTTTGTGCTRCGAGAAAAACAAATAATGAAAATTAAAGAAAGAAAAAGGAGCTGCCTCTGCGTGCACGGGTAGGTAGGGAGAGGTTCATGCCTGTGCATGCCCTGGCTCTCCATGCAAGCTGTGCCACCGTCCGAGGGGACAGCAGCAGTCCAGCCCCCAGCCAACACCGCCACGGAGGCAGAAGCCAGGGCAGCGGTCGGTGGCTCTGTTTAGAACATGGCAAAAGGAAACTGCTTGTATTCTGATCAGATTTGGTGCTGGGAAAAAACTGCAGTGCTCCTTGATCTTTGCCATTAGTGAGTGGCCTTCTCTTGTGCCTGTCTGCCATGCCTGCAGAAAAAGCAAGGAAGGGGTGTGGATCGGGAAACAAATCCTGCCCCGGTGGGTTCACAGGTTCTTTCGGGCTATTTCTCTCCCTGTTGCATGGAGAGGGGCTGCAGAGGGAGTTGAGGCTGCAGGTAATGGCCAAGCCTGGGTCAGGTAACCCAAGAGCTCACACAATGCTGGACTRGGAGTGGTGCCATTTAAGTACCTAATTATGCAGCTAATTACCTATACAATTAATGGCAGGAGAGGTTCTTCCCTCTGTGCATTCCTCCCTGGAGCTGTTAGCTGGCTGATGCATTTTCCCTCTAGCTATACTTYCTTATCCTATAATCTCCCCTCGTTGTCCTAATGCTTGGTCCTATGAATTGTTTATTCTAAGTTCATCATTTTTTATAATATATATTATACAGTTACTTCYAAGGGGCAAGCTCTCCAAGTACTCTCAGCTTTTAACCTCTAGATTTTTAGCATATTAGGGAGCCACTTGGAAATCAGGAAACCATGGGCTGGTTTCAATCAAAATCAAACAATCAAACTCAAAATTCTCTTGATTTTTTTTTTTTATTGTATGCAAATCACTCGGATATGATAGCTGAGGTTAAGAAGAGAACAGAATGCTGTAAGACCTGGAATAAAAACAGTGTTTGAGCAAAGAAACTCTGAGAAATGTCAGAGACTGCATTAAAATATTAATATTTTAAGATTAAAAGATCCATATTTTAAAATGCACAATGAAGAAGRTACCGTCCGACCTTTCTTTCAAGCACCACACACGACCTTTAGAGTACTYCATTTAAGACCCAATTGCAGATGTTCATTACACCTTAAACACCTCTCAGAATCTGCAGTTGCAAAATTACCCTCTCCACCCTTCTGCTGTCACTTTATCACTGCCCCAGGCTGGACTGTTTTCAGTGATCCTGTAGGCTTCCAAGAGCAACTCGCTGCCGTTTTGTTGGTAGATCAACAGGTATTCCTATTTTTTTTTGTAGTATTTTTTAAGTAGTAATAATTACTGACCACAGTAAGTGAGTACTTGGTCGCAGTGTTCACAGTGCCATTTCTGAATACTCCTGTGGTCATCTCAGGCAGCACAAGCAGACAGTGTAGCTGTAATCAATGTCCTTCTGAGTCAAGGAGATCCAGTAGAGGTGACTAAAGTGGCCCAACAAAGTAACCTGCAACTGCCACACCGATAGGGCATCAGCAGGCGTGCAGCAGGACAAGGAGAGTGATGGCACCGCAGTGCAAAACAGGTTTCCAAGGGGGCTGTTCTCTCCATTTATTGYGCGTTACGTCTCTTTGTAGGAAAAAAAATTACCTGTGTTTGGTAGGTCATTACCTTGCTATGCAAATTTATGCTAGGTAAATAGCAGAGGTCAGGTGGCAGAGGTATATGGAAACAGAGGAATGAAAACAAGTGAGCAGCGTTGTTCTCAAGGGCTTTATCTGCCTCGGTTACTCCCTGACTTCACTGCAGCGGGGAGAAGGAAAGCACCATGGGCAGCATCACCTTTTAYTTCCTTCCCACTGTTAGTCTGTCTTGTTTGCTGCAGGACAAGGAAGGTTGGAGGTTTTTTGGCGAGATCCCGCGCGGCCGCTCTGCCCTGGCTCCCTTCGTCTCTCTGAAGAACGCGGTTACACGCCAGGACCGTTTGCAGCAGTTAAGCTCGGAGGCACCACAAAGGACATTTCCGTCCTCCCAGGCTGTAAATGGATACATCCATGCTGGGCTGCAGACTTCCAGATCGCAGCTAAAGCCAAAAGAGCTGGAAGGGGAACTACCCTCCTCTAGGCTCCCAGGCAAAATAACTTGATAGCGCTAATGCGCTTCCCCCGTGGGAATTCGCCACGTCAAAGGAAACACCGGCACCGTTGACACTGTTTGGCAATCCTAGCAGAAAAGCGGGTGGGAYGTGCAGCCCAAATCCATAACAGGTCAACTTCTGATCCCTTTGGGACACGTGGGCTGGGCAGGAGGATAGGGAGCTTGAATTGTTTCTGGCAGCCTTGGGTCTGTTATCAGTATAACTTGTCTTCCCATCCACGAATGATGCTCTTTTGTTTCTTCATTTCTTGATGTCTTTTTGTGCATCTTCRGAAATCTAATTTCAAAAGCCCAGTCCTTATCAAGGCTTACAATTAGCATCTTTATACTTGCCTAGTATTTCTCTTTATTCAGATCCCAGATGACAAGGAGTTGCAACAGACAGTATAGAAACTGTGTATAGGTCCTTCAYAGCTATGAAACGAAGTCAGCCCTGGCTGGAGATCTTCTTTGATCATAATTTCATTGTAATCTATGATTTTTTTTTCTTTCCATTTGCTTATTTCCCCAGAATTACTCTTTATTTTAAAAATTCTTCACAGTTCTTTCATGTAGAGTGAAAATCGCTGGAAACTGGGATGCAGGTAGAAGGGAAATGGAGTTGTTTCTGTCTCCAGCATTTTTATCTACATACAAACCTTCCAGGCAGACCCTAGAGCGCATTACACTTTTGGATTAAAGAAGAGATAGAAAGAGACAATTAAAGAGTCCAAAATATCTCTCCAAAAAGAGCTACAACCAGCCTATGTTAAACAAGTCTTTGGTGCTAAGGATGCCTGCAGAGTTGCTAGGAAACCATAACAAAAATCTCTTCCTTTTTTAAGTATACAGGAATATCTAAAGCATGACAGGATTTTGCTGTTATTCCTTTTTTTTTTCTTGTGATTAATGTGGATATATGTGGAATATATGTGGAGGATGGAGGGAGGAAGAGAGGCTACATAAAAGCGAGTTTGGAGGGCATGCACAGRAGATTATCTCTGTTTCCATGCCTGTAGTCCCACCTGTATTGCAGGCGTACTGCAAGTATTGTTTGTTAATAATCAATGTTCAGACTGAGGAAAATGGGATASTTTCGTGCTGTTACCTTGTTTGTCCCCCAAGAAACACGGTGGCAGCTGGCGAGGAAGGTAGGGAGGCTGATAGTAGGGGAGAGCTTGTGCTTAGCTGGAAGACAAAACATTTCAGGCAGCCTGCGCAGACCATGTGAACAGGCTTTGGGTGTTTCCATATCAGCTTATACCAGTCAACATCTGGGCTTTTTGGCCTTATCAAAAGGTAAAGTGCTTGCCACGATGCCGTCCCTTCATACAACAGCACTGCCTTTCTGCTGGTTGTAGAGGTCAGGACGCTCCTGTGGCTGAAGAGACCTTTTTCATAGGGTTCGTTTTCAACTCGGTTACCCGGTGATGAGAACTAGTCCTGGCACGAGGAGGAGCCGGGRTGCTGCGGTCTGGACCCGATTCCGGTGTGCGGGACTGCGTCTTCGGAGCGAAGGGCTGTTGCGCTTGTAGAAGAACAACCTGGTGAAAATACAGCAGGCAAAGGAAGCGAGCACTGCTCGTGTTGTAAAGATGTCCATAAAAGATAATGAAGAGGAAAGGAAGATAAGGGTTTTCATTATAGCCGTGAGAGGAACARAAGAAAATTATTAGATGCCATTTCCAAGATGAAAGAAGCGTTTGATGAGGGGAGTGAGAAGTACAATAACCCCCTAACAGGATGAATTATCATTAAATATGGTGGGGTTTTTTTTTTCCTTGTGATGAAGAAGTAGAATATTGGACAGATATCTACATGAAGAACCTCTAGCACTGGAGACAATGAATTCCCAAATTAGAGATGAGGCGGACGGGCTACCTCTGCACTTATATTTAGGCTGTGCTCAGCATGCACAGCTCCTCCACGTTACATTGAGCCTGGAAAACTGCTGAACCTTTCTCCCTTTTATGCTGCCTGGTTTGCCTAAGGCCAACCTCRGGTGGACAAAAAGAATCTAGTTCAGTTTTGAGGCCATTACAAAAAAAAACAGGAAAAAAAAAAGATTCTGCTTTAGAGAAATGCATAAATGCATGAAATTGGTGGGATCTGCTGTGCTGCTTAGGAGAAGGATCAAATTCTCACAGCTATGAACATAGAACAAGTGTACTAGCCCAACGTGTCAGAAAAGAAGAATCTGGACAGAAACTGGGTGAGTTTGCTTTTATGCAACTTTAGTCCTCTGCRGTGTAAGTGACAGCATCCGAGTTGGTCACCCGAGCTCCCGAGCTGGGCAAAGGAACTCCATTGGAGAGAAATCACATGCCTACATTTGCTTTGGCTAAAACACATTAGGTGAAGTGTGTGCACCGAGTTTCTGCTTCAGTGTTCTTCAAGATTCCTGACCAGCTGAAATGTTGAGATCTGTGTTGTAGAGAAGGGCCAAAGATGCAGAGGCACAAACATCCATCTGCGTCCTTAGTTTAAGGGAAGGATTTTGCCCTGTGATGAGGAAGACGAGTTGGTTAAAACACAGTATAAGGCAACAGATATCACAGAATGGTTGAGGTTGGAAGGGACCTCTAGAGATCATCTAGTCCAACCCCCTGCTCCAGCAGGGACACCCAGAGCACRGRGTGGCCTCCAGGYGGGTTTGGAAGATCCCCASAGCAGGAGCCTCCACAGCCTCTCTGGGCAGCCTGTTCCAGGGCTCTGTCACCCTCACAGCGATGTTCTTCCTCACRTGGACAYGGAACTGCCTGGGTTTCAATTTGTAACCATTACCCCCATTAGATATACTCTAMGTTTGCATTCTGTAACTATCCGGGGTGATATAAGGGCGAGCATAAGCAGTGCCTGGTGGTGTGGAAACTTCCAGTGGAGACCTGCGATATGATTTTAGCAGATCCAGGCACTACCAGTGGATATATTTGTCAGGGGAGAGCTGCCAGGCATTCAGCTGCTGTATTTGCAGCTAGTCTATTTGATCAATGACCAATTCAGTTTCAGATGGATTGTGCTGCCAGCTGCGATGCAGTCAGCAATGGAGATAAGCAGCAGTATTGAACTGGAGAACATGACCCGATGCTGGTGTTGTATAACWGAATTATTTAATGGCTAGGGGGCAATTGCAGGCTGTCTAAAAGAAACTTTCTAACCATAAGACACCATTGCTTGGAACTTAGAGCTGTCAGGGAAGTGACTGCAGTGTTGCCTGAGCATATTGGCACGAGGAGAGAAAGGAGAAGWCATTGTGGGTTCTGCCTATGCTTTTCAAACACTCTACGGATATGTTTATAAGAGCAAGCTGAAGTTCAAAGAAAATCCACTGTCGAGTCCATGAGACTATGGAAATGTGGATGTCTGACAAATGTAGGGAAACTGCTGTAGGAAGAACTGAAAGATCTGTGCAGCAGAGGCATCATTATAGCCATAAATTATGAAAATGGATGAACATCAAAACATTGATTAAAGAACGRACACACCCACAAAGACAACCCCACTAAAGGTAGGGAGAGATTCAGCGGTGATGRAAAACTGAAATATCCCTTCACCTCTCACTGGAAAAATCTTCAGCCATTTCCACCACCTGAGAGCAGACTGTCTGACCCAGCCAACGCCGTTCCCGTGGTGCAAGGACTGTGTTCTACCAAACAAAATGAGTTTTATCATCAGGCTACCTGGTGCCCCAGCGTTTGTTAGGTGTTTCTAACGCCTGAAGGGATTCRGTGGGTTTGGAAGGTTTCTAGTAAAATTGGTGCACACAATAGAGGAACTCTAAAGCATCTCAATAGCGTCATTAGCTTTAGTGCAAAAGGAAGAAAGCTCAGAGAAAAACAAAATCCAAATCATACCTTAAAAGTGCCTCTTTTACTTCAAAAGATCTGGCAGCCATCATAGGTCGTGTCTTAAATGAGAGGGCTTGGAAATAACAACTGGTAAAAAATAGACCTGTCTCCAATTATAGTGATTATTATGAATGTATAAATACAATTCACCACAAGAGTTTTAGCCTTCAGGTCAATGTGCAATTTAGTGCTAGTGCTGAAATGCTGGTTATTGTTTATCTTGTATCTTCAGTTTTGGACGTACAATGATTTACTTCGCATAGTGCAAGGGGGTTGGACTAAATGTCCCCTCTAAAGGTCCCTTCCAACCTTAAGCATTCTCTGATTCTATGATATATTGGGTTAGTAGCTAAGCTTAGCTCAGGTGCTGCGTTTCTCTCTATATACAAAGCACTTCTATGTTCACAGGAAGCTGAAGAGACAAGAGAGAATTACTTGTGTTTTGTGTGGCCTCTGTGGGCTTTGAAGAGAGGCAAATATCACGGGCTTTTCAGATGCTGGACATGAAAGATATGTAATACAGGCTAAAATAAGCAGAATATTTGCTTGCTGAAAGAAATGCAGTTCCTGTAAAAGGAGGCACATTGCTCCCCCTGGCAGCAAGGCCTGCTGTTCACTGCAAAGGAGTGGAGGGGGGGAGAAACTTAGCTCCCTTCTGCAAACCTGCTTGGAGCTCATCTTTGACCTGAAAGAGCCGTGTCAGGCCTTTCCTATCTCATGCTTTGATTTCCTCTGCAGCTGCTCTTAATAAGGGTTAATGTTAATAAGGGTTGTTAATAAGGTTCTTAATTAGAAAACAATGCTTCCACTCTTACCTGTGGTGTGGAGATTGGTTCCATCCAGCACTCAATAGAGACCTGCTAAGATGCGAGAGGTACATCAGGAGCTGTAAGTGAAAGGGTGCAAACCATATTAGTCACTGAAAACCTCTAAAGGTTCTTAAGAGCGCAAATCCTAGGGAAAAAATCAGTTATTTCAGAATAACAGGGGTGCACCTTTACGCTGAGATAACAGCCTGCATGGACAAATAGAGCTTCCAGATGAGAATGTCACTGCCTAATCGAGAGAAACATATTCAGGTCATGTGCCAGATACAGTTAGGCAGGAGAGCAGCGCAGGGCCACGCAGCCTTTAGGGAAGCAGCATAATGCTGGAATCCTGAAAATAAAAAAAAAGAGCCAGGGGACTGATGCCTGGATCTGAAGGAAGCCCTCGGAAGGTGGTTTTGATTTCTTGCAGAGCTTGATTATTGGTTATCGAGTAGTCCTGTGAGCCTGAGGTGCAAGCTCGTCACTGCCTGGGGTCCCTCCTATGAAGGCAGTTGCTCTCTCCATCGCAGTAGTGCACGACGTGCCCTGWTTGTCCCAGATGCCCGGGTAGGAGAGAGCACCTGTTACTAAGTTCATGATGATGCAGAGAACAGGGTGGGTAAGCGGACCATGAAATTGCGGCRAGTCTGTCCTGCGCTACCAAACATTTAGAAATTAAGCCTCAAATAGAGCTTGTTTTGAAAGCTCTGTTTTGGTTTTTGAGAACGGATAACGAGTTCTTTTCATTTGCTTTTTGGTGTGTAAACTGTCAAAAACAGGTTTCCCGCACCCCGCTATGAAATCCGAGAGTGTGACCCAACCACATAACGGTTGATGTTTAAGTGAAGTTACTAGTTTTCTGAAAATTGGCGRGGGGAATGGGCATGGGTTGGTCCCATGGTGCAAAGGCCAGAGCACAAAACTTATTGTGAGCAGGAAAAGCCGGTTCCCTCAGGCTGAGCCTGAAAGCTCAGGCTGCAGTTTATGTTCTYTCATTATTTAGTTGTGGTTAAAATAAGGCGGTCGAGAGGGGACAAGTCTGACTCCATTCCGTGTGTGCAGCCCCGGCTGTGGCAGTGCCACCTGCTCGGAGGGTTTTTCCCTATTAATGTGGCTTTCCTCGTGAATCCAAAGCAGAATTATCTGGGGAAAGGCAAAAGACTTGCATATAAACGGCATGTAAGCTGATGGTCGCCGAGGGTTGGGAGGAAGGAAATGGTGATTCAGCTTTGCTTTAGAAGACAAACACTAAAGCAAAGCTGATTTTCAGAGCGGGGAACAGGAAGGATATTTGAGAGGACTGTGCAGCTGATTCCGGTGGGGTTTTTTTGTGGGGAAAAATAGTATTTATTGCCTCAAGAGAACTGTAAATACAGCTGCAGACGTGGATGCCTAAGCAGGTCTAAACAGGTAAATTTGGGCCCCAGTATGGCCATGGACCAAAGAAATTATCTCAGTTTCTTCATTAAATGGAAAAATAATCCCATCTGGCAGCATTTCATATTGTTAGATGAGCAGTTTGGTCCCAGATGAGGAGAGAAACTGAGCAATTCATATTTTTTTTTGTCTCTATTTATATATATATATATGATGGAGGGGTTTTTTGGCTGGCATTTTTTCTTGCTTCCCTGTCTCACTTTYATTCTTCAAATAGTGAATTGAGTCTAAATATTTGTCCTCTCTCCGTACGTTGTCCCCTGCTGAAGGCTCTAAGCGACTGGCAGCTTTGCTTATCCACACAGAGATACGGATCTCTATGCCTGTTCACTGGGTTGTCTCACTGGAGGTGCAAACTGGGTAGCTGATGATGCAAAACACGTTGATAGTTGCTTGCCTTGGATTCTGCGCACATAATTATCCTATTTTTACCTGGGGAGATATTAAACGATAGTGCTAGTTTCAGTAAATGTGCACATATCCTTTTAGGTACAAAATCCAGAGTTTTGGGGCTCTTTATAGAGTAGAATGAACGTTAGCATTTTAAAGCATCCTTAAACTGTTTAGTGAGGGGAAGAGAGAGCTAATGTGCTTTGACTGTGCTTCCTCTAGYCTATAAACCACTGCAGAGAGTGCAGCCGCTGAGCAGATGTGTGTATGCTCGAGTGAAACGGTCCCTGTCACGTGTGTCAGCAGCAAGAGCTGTAAATAGGGCTCTTCTCTCCTTGTTGCAGTTCTGTGTTTCTGCTAGACACCCCAAACCACACGTGGCCGTTTCTTCTTCGCGTTTGGTGTAAAGGGAGTACGTTTAAGCTAGATTCAGGGCTACACTTGTGGGGCATGAGGAGACTATGGAGAGGAAAAAATAAACAAGTGCAGATTGCAGCCGTTTACACCTGGTGCTTATCGGGACAGGACACGTGGAGGTGAATGAATGGCTGATCTTGCTGTGGTGTTGATTCCCTGGCACCTGACCTTTTGCTGCAGWAGTTGCTTTTTACCTTTCTAGTGAGGGAATATATTGAAAAAGCTGACAGAAATTACACAGTCAKACACAATTGTCAGGTTTCTAAGCAGGAAGGTCTTCTGGTTTTGTGCTGCCCTGCTAAGGTGGGGTCTCATACGTCTTCAGGGAAGAGCAATTGCTGTAGCCACCTCATGCACCAAATACAGCCACTGATAGCTCCTGATGGCTGGAATTCCCGCCTGGGAGAGGAACAGCTTTCCTTGGTACAGCAGGAATACCTGTTGTGATGTGATCTGTCACCTGTGATCAGCATCACCTCTTAGGCTCCCATGAATTGGAGTGATTCTCGTTTATTCAAACATTCTRGGACATAATTACCCATTAAGCTTCCCTTCCAGATGAAGAGTTCATAATGCAACAGTTCCAYGTTCCTCCACTACCTTGCCTGGTAGTGATAGACTGAGGAAAAAATGCTGGGAAAACAGGATCTSAAATGAGGTGTTCTCACATGCAGGAGAAGGTTTGGCCCTTTCCAAAGGCTCCTGCAGGAGGTCCTTGTTGCGTGCAGGTTGGAGTTACTAATGCGGTCTCACTTCACTTTTCCAACTCRGGTCCATCCTTGAATTGTTTCTGAGGGGTGAGCATCTCATTCTTGTCTGCAGTTCCGGAAGGAAACTTTCTCTTTGCTTGATCTCTGCTCACCTCTGTTGTTTCTTTTCTCCTAAGTGGCTGCCCTGCATGGTGCCCATCTGCTGCAGCTCTCCGAGGAGCCAGCATGCCAGTCTGGCCTGCAGAAGGCTGCTGCTTTAGGGTCACCTACGTTGCTGTCGGGCGTCGGGAATCTGCCTTTTCTCGAGTGCCCTTCCACGTGGAGCGTGCGAGGAATAATTCAGACGCTGGTCACTCACCTCCTTAACAAYCAGATGAGAATGCAAAACAACGGGAGCAGTTTTATGTGCCCGTGTCTACATATGCATAAAATTACAATGGAAACAAGATTAAAGGTTGATTCCATGTTTAATGGGAAACAAAAGATTAACGATTCATTCAGGGCTCAAATATTGAAGTGTATATTTAACGTGCAGGTCCTGCCAGATGTTAGGATAAAATTGCTTTTCATGTAAAGGATTCGAGAAGAAACAATATTACCTTTAGCTTTGGTAATTGTTGCAGTCTTTTGAATGTCTGTGTTCTCTGATGCCTTGTCCTGGGCATATGACAAGTTTCCTGGATGGAAAATATTATGTCAATCCAGRTTTTCTCCCTGCCATTTGATTTAAAGGAATCACAACTACAATAAAGGTGAACTTTTTAAAATTTAGAGATTTTTAAAATTTAAGATTTTTTTTTTCCAGTCTCCGTTGAATTGGAAGTGACCTATAGAGTAGAAATAAAGTGCATTTTCCTTACTTGGCTTCTCGGCATCCATTGCACAACCACTAAACTTTCTATGTAATAATTCCTTTCCCAAGTTTGATCTTCGTATCCGTTTTAAGTCTTTCGCTTTCAGTTCTTTCGCTTTTAATATTTCCTTTGGACGACTGAAATGGCAGGCACATTATAAAAATACGTCGCGATTAATTGCTAAGAGGGCTTGAGTAATGCTCCTCTTGAAAGGGACTTCATTAGCATGTAAATGAGCAGTTCCTTGGTATAATTTAAAGCGTATTTTTGTGGAAGGAAAAGTCTGATCCGTTTCTGTAGCGATGGAACAGCTCTTAGCCTGGAGTCTGACTGGGGCTGCATAATTAAGAYCTAAACAATTAAAATATAAAGCAGGTAACTTATTACCTCTTAAAGTGGGGTTATAAGGGTGAGTCTTTGCATAACAGGCTCTATTCCSAAGCGTTCGTAGCAATAACAAAGTAACAAAGATGGCTCTGCCCAATTTTCTTAAATAAGTTAAGCGTTGACRTCTATACGTTACCATCTGGTGAGTGTTAAAGAAACAGAGTGTAGTGCTGGAGACAGAGTGCAGGAGGGATCTGCACCTTAAAATGGCTCTTGCAGCACGGTGCCGTCCATTTTAAGCAACTAACAGTTTTGACCTCATCTTTAGTAACCATATTGTAATAGAGTTAGATTTTTAAAATGTTTATCTTCCTTTAGGTAATCTTTTTGTTAACTCTATTTTGCTTCAGCATGATATGGTCTTTACAGGGCATCATTTAGCACTGTGCARCTCGTGACCAAATTCACGTGCTGTAGAACACGCGTTGAACGAATGATCTTTCAATAGAGAGCCAGAGCCTAATTGCACAAGGGTCTATTAACTTCTGTAGAAGTACATGGAGACACATCTATTGAGAACCTAATGCCAAAATTCCTTGATAAGGTTAAATCAGGTCCTGTCCTCTCGGTTGAGAGAGGACCCTTTTAGCTGCAGGGCGCATGGGTAGAAGGTTGGGAGCCATCCGTGGTCGTTCCAGACTTCCACCGCCCGGCGTGGTCAATCCGGGTCATCTCCTCAGTACAAAAATAATCTCCTCTAAAAAGTTCAAGCCCAGATGACTGCAAATTACCATAATGTTTGGATTTGCCTGCAATCCAAGGAATCCTCAAAGTGTGAGGCCTGGAGACCACTGGAAAGAGCCCAGCTGCTCCTGCAGCAGGAGGATGCRTGTGGCTTGTCCTCTCAAGGCCATCTCCATTTTTTTTTCCTCAAAGAAGTTTTAATGGATTCTGAAAATGAAGAAATTTTGTAGCGTGCTTGTCCAGGGGGCTTTTCATATTGTATTAGCAGTCACCCATCACACTTAATTAAGTTGCCTTTTTAGCTCATGTGAGATGTTATAATATTGGCTCCATTCATCCCATATCAGTAAAAAGGGGGAAAATAATGGGATATGATCCTAACAGGAGATGATAGGAAGCTGTTAATGTGAAATGCCTCTTGTGCAATGAACACGGGACGCTGAAATTCCGTTTTGAGGGCTGCAAAAAGGTTCCTCTTCACAGGCAGGGTTCATTTTCCGGTGGAAGGTGTCGAAGCAACACACCTGGGTTAGGCGGCGTTGCTGGCCAGCAGCCAGGTCGGTGAGATTTAAAATAGACGTCGGTTAGTGTTTGGTTAATTGGCTCTCAGAGGGGGGATAGCGTGTACACAAGTACTGCGATTAACGAGCCCGAGTAGGTCAGCGAGGGGATTTGGTAAG
>PTEX01000505.1:45939-74139 GCA_003342815.1 Eudromia elegans | reverse complement strand
TTTCCTTTTTTCTTTCCTTTTTTCTTTCCTTTTTTCTTTCCTTTTTTCTTTCCTTTTTTCTTTCCTTTTTTCTTTCCTTTTTTCTTTCCTTTTTTTTCTCTCCTTTACAAGCAGACCCAAGCAGAAAGCTTCATACTGCAGTCATCTAGCCTGGAGATTATGACGGTTTGGGCTGGGGAATATATAGGAATATTAGGAGGGGAAGGTCTGAAGCCTGTAAGCTAAACATAGAATTTAAGAAGCATTATCTCTGAAGACCCATTTCTTTGGAGTTTGTGATGTGTTACTCTGTTATTCTTGCTAAATATTCTCATTTAAAGCAGAGGTCTCTGGAAGCATTGAAATAAACGTGTCCCTTCTCACCGTCACTTCCATTGTCCAAYGAGTTTAAAATGAAGTTCCATTTTGAAAGGCTGAAATAGATGCCGCAGGGTTTCTTAGTTACTGCCTTTCYATTAATTTGTTCCGTTAAATACTTAAATAATGTGGTAAAGAAACAAAAACGGGATTTCTTTTACCAAGATGCTGGTTAACTGGGTTTTAACTCTTTCCTCTCAATGCACCGATGATAACGTGGAGTCTSTTCAGGAAAGGTGCCCCTTTGCAGCAGGTTTTCACAGCCCTCAAGCCATGAATTTAAACGTGCTGACTATAACCAGGAGGTCCAGTGTGGATTATATGCAGGGAGAAGATCTAACCCTGTCTTCCATCTTTCCTTCCGGCTGAACCGAATTTCCCTGTCCTGCAGTTTTCCTGCTTTGGGGAATCACTCCCAGGCAGCCGTATACATACGAGATGTGACTGTATTGGCCACAAGAGTCGAAGTTATTTATGGTGTGATCACCCCGTGGAAGCAGAGTGGCCTCCAGTGGCAGGAGGAGGCCGGATAGACGGTGGGACAGTGCTCGAGGATTCAGCTCCTCCATCACAGAATATAGGGAGGGTGGCTGTGGAGCACGGTTCCGTGCTGCAGCTCCGCTCCGCCCGTGCCGCCTCCTTCCTCCCTCCACAGCAGGATTTATGATGCTCTGCGGGCCTGTTGCCCTCTGCRTAAGGCTGCTTGTATGCACTAATTGAATTGTTGTTGCTTAGATTTGACAGCACGCAGCAAGCAGAACTGCCCTTCCGTAATAGCGAGCGTGGCATGCACTGCCCTGTCCCTAGAGCTTGGAGCTCTGGCTTCTGAAATGACTCTTCCTCGCGCTCTCTCSCATCCCGTATCGTAGGGGCAGCACCGTTACACATGAAAGCTCTGCGAACGTGACCTTCACAGACAGAGCTGCTCGCAGGGCACGCTGAGCTTTTGTGCAGCTTTACCCATAAACTTCCCAATCTCATTCTCTTTTTATTCATCTAAGACCGGGTGGTGGCCCCGTCTTCTGTCGCTCAGAACCCCTGGTCTTCCCTCAAAAGGCTCTGCAAATTTGCTTGCGTTGAACTGAATTATGATGTAAGGAGRGGCTTAAATCTGCCTAAATATGAACGCGAAATAAGCTGAGCTTTTCCCACTGCCTTCCCAGCCTCTATCCATGTGAATTATTATCCTTGTGCCTCCTGGAATTAGAGAGAGACCTGCTGGATTCCTCAGTAATGCTCTGTGCACATCAGTTCAATAACCACATGATAACAGCAGGAAACAAAAAATGCTTAAAAAGAWGACAAGACTGGAGCTAGCAAATATGGTTAAACAGGAGTCCATATTCAAGCTTTAAGCTTTTTTTTTCAGTATTCCATTTCATTTTCGGTATGTTTTTGCTCTTTTGCCTTGAATACATGACTTGGTTTTATATTTGTAGGTAGTGAAATATGTGTTTGCCCATAATARCTGTTAAGAGCAAGTTTAATATATCGAAATATAGGAACTTATATAGGTATTATTCCTAAAGCTAAAACCTAAATTGCATTCCCMCTCGTTGAAAATTGACCGGTGGGAAGAGGGAACGTGGGGCAGGGGGAAGCTGATCCGCTGCTGGGCATCCTTGGGAAGGGGCATCCCTGACCTCAGCACTCCCGGCCTGACCTTGCTGCATCCAGGGGGCTAGAGGGGACCGCAGCCCCTCTCCCCCAGGCCCATGTTCCTCTATTACTCACTGCCCTTTGCCTTATGGCTTGCATCAAAACGAGGGGCACAGCACTTAGGGTTCTATTCGCCCATACCGTATTTACAAGGCATTTCTAAGGTGAAAAACATGCTAAAAGAACAAATAAAAATCTATCTACCGTGGCTGCGGTAGCTTGCAGCCCTTGTGGGTGGTGCAGCTATTCGTGCGCTGCACCCACCGCCCCGGCGTCCAGCCCCTGATCACTGCCGGAAGGGCCGTGCGGGGCAGCTCGGATGCGCACGTGCAGTCTGG
The DNA here is from genome assembly GCA_003342815.1 of Eudromia elegans. NCBI lineage: Eukaryota > Metazoa > Chordata > Aves > Tinamiformes > Tinamidae > Eudromia > Eudromia elegans. The sequence goes on along the minus strand of PTEX01000505.1, from coordinate 71,785 downwards.
GCCAGGCGGCTGGTGAAGGCGCCGCTCCTGCTGCGGCGAGGAAAAGGTTAAAGCGTTTGCTGAGCAAAGAGCAGCTGGCAAATTCTGCCAGTGGGAGCAGGGACTGCATTAGGAAGGTGCTGCCTGAGAAGGTTGGTAGTTTTGCTGGTGGAAAAGCCTCTTTTTGTGGAGGGAGAGGGACGGGAGCTTGGGGCAGCGGTAGCTTTGCTCTGCTTGCTTGCTCGGCAGCCCTAGGGTGCCATTGTGTTGTGCTCTGGCCACAGCATGTCTGTGCGAGCAAGCAAATCCCTTCTTTAATTTTTCCTTCTTTTATGTATCTCCAAATCTGCTGGCAGAGCTCCTTAGCATCAAAGATAACCAGTTTAATGCACAGACATATAAGATTGTGTTCTTGTTATGAGCAAGATCATGACTTCAATTTAAATTAAATTAAAGTGTCAGTATGAACAGGAACCTGAAACGGAGCTGGAAGTGACCTCCATGCCCAGCCCCTGCTTTGGAGCTGGATTCTGCAGCGATGGGGGGTCAGGGATCTCGCACAACATATGTGCTATAATTACCCTGTTTAATGTTACTGGCTTTAAATCCAGACAAGGGATTAAAGCCCCAGACTCCTCGGTGGGGAGAAGATTTCATTYTGTTCCCTCCTCCTTTCTCTAAATCATTAGTCAGGACAGGTCAGACAGATGGAAGGGCAGAGAGCAAGAATTATTTATGGGCTTTCTCTTTAAGCATCCAAACGGACACAGTCCTTAGTGATGGCCAAGACTGTTTGTCAAGCTGATAGTTAAAAGGGTCCAGTTTTGTTCTGGCTGAATCATTTCCCCTTCTYCCAGTTCAGTATCTGTCATTTTTAATGCGGATGGATTTTTTCACTTTTTTTTTTTGAGTGGTTGTTTTTTTAAAAAGAAAAAAAATAAAAAGATTAAATGGACGCTTTAATCCAGAAGAGGCTTAGGGAAGATCAGTGAAGTCAAAATGTCCGCAGAGATCCTCGGGATGGCACGGAGAGGGTGTTTTGGAGCGTGCTGCTTGCATTTGATGTGCTGCTCCAGAACGAGCTTGAATGCCGGGCTCTTTATAGCAGGGAATATTCATTGCGCCTGCCAGGGGCAGGCTCTGCAGTCAGAGCAGCAGCAGCGCAGGAGGCAGGGAAGGGAGAAATCAGGGTAAGGACAGGCTTGCTCTGCACTTCGTTCCCTGCTTATAGCCCGGCCTCCATTTTAAATAAATTCATTTAAGGAATTTACAGAGAGAAAAATTTACACAAATTTGCACTAACCACAGAAGGGGCTGTGCTTRGTGACTGCCTATTCCTAGGCACATAGAGGCTTTAGTTGCCATGTTCTGGGGGCTGGAAAATTTATTCCCAAAGATTTCATTTGACCTCAGTAGGACCAGACGGTGTGAATGAAAGCTTTTGTCTCAATGACCCCTTCTGTCCATGAGCTACCAAAGTTTTAGAGACAAAGTGATGGGTGGCAAAGGGCCGGGGAGAATGAAACCGAGCTGCTGCCTCGGCTGGGTCTGTCCTGCCATCAAAACCGGCTCTACGGGAGGAGCGAGCCGCATAGAAATGCCTCCCCCTCGGCAGGGCACATCTGTTGTCACACTGACTTGGTTGTGTTCTGACAAAGGTTCTTTAGCAAAGCAGCAGAGACAGAGGAGGTCGAGACAACGATTTGTGGGCTGAATGTTGCCAGGTTCTGTGAGGAGACCCTTTCCCCCAGCTGTAGGTTTGAAATTGYGTCCCTCACTCAGCATTTCAGCCTTGCTCCCCTTACGCACCAGCTGCCGTGGTTTACAAGCTGGTGAAAGGCACCCCTGCAACTGGATGAGTTCACAAATAYTGCCTTTGAGAAGGCAGCGCTGGAAATCTCAGCGACAGACCCGTATTCCAGAACCTTTCAGCAAAATATTGTTCAAGACCCAAACTATGCAGGYATCATCGCTGTCGTAACTGTGGCCTTTTAATGTGTGGAAATGAAGCATCCTTTACGTTATCACTGATCWCACTTGAGTATTTCGAACAGATGGTGGCAATAAATGCATATATAGGTTAGGGCTGAGAAAGTAGCCTCATCTTGCAAATTGTTGAACGTGATTTCTATGACTGTCGCTGCTAAAGAGATTAGTTTCATCTACTGCCTCCGTACTGGTGGTCATCAGGAAAGCATCCTGCAAGCCATGGTGCTGCTCGCTTTGTTTCTGAGCGGGCACTTTGAGAGACCTTCTGGGAGTGCTTTGCATTCGCCACCCAAAAAGGAGTTGTCTGCTGTAAATTGGCTGTCTAAGGCATTGTGTGCAGTTAATGAAGCAAGGTAAGAAAGCTCCAAGAGAGAGAGAGGACAGGGACACGGATAATTCATTCCATCTAAAAAAACTAGGCATTTAAACTAGGTCAGTTGAACTGCTGCCTGAGGGTGATTATCTGTGGCCTGTAATGAGGACTCGATTATGTAGTTCCGATTGGACACCTACTTTTTAGGTTGCTGAAGTTAGGATGGGGGAACCTCATCCTCTGGATTACACCTAGGGGGAAAAAAATGACTTTTAGGGGTCTTTGTCCTTTACAGAATGTTCTTAGGCTCCCTCTACCCAGCAAGGGGGCAGCTGAGATCAGGATTTCTCAGGGTGCAGGAGAGAGAAGCGCTTTGCTCAGCAGGGCAGCTCATCTCACCCGCAGCCCGCGCCCTTCCTAACATCTTTGAGCTTGCAGTGCCTGCATGGCACTAATTGTTTTTTGTTGTTGTTTTTCTTGGGGTTTTTTTCCCTTTTTTTTTTCCTGTTGTTGTTTTTGGGACCTGTTGAGCATACGCTCCATGCCTGTGATTTGTGTGCTATTTTTCAAGTAATGTGAGAGAAGGCTGCAACAGATCACTCATAAATGCAGGTGGATAAGAAAATAGCTAGACATCATATCCTTTTTGGGTTGATTTTTTTCCCTACCTGCACATTTCGAGTAACAGCTACTGACTAGAAAAATAGGTATTTTCTAAGTGAATTTAAAAGGCCTTTCTTCCCAACTAAGCATGTTGACTACATAGAATCATAGAATGGCTGGGGTTGGAAGGGACCTCTGGATGTCATCTAGTCCAACCCCCCTGCACACGCAGGGTCCCCTAGAGCATGTGGCATAGGGTGATGTCCAGGCGGGTTTTGAAGATCTCCAGAGAAGGAGACTCCACCACCTCTCTGGGCAGCCTGTTCCAGGGTTCTGCCACCGATATTGTCAAGGATTTTTTCCTTAAGCGCTGTGGAACTTTTGGTGCTTCAGTTTGTGGCCGTTTCCCCTAGTTCTATCACTGGCCACCACTGAGAAGAGGCCAGCCCCCTCCTCCTCACTCCCTGTCTTGAGATATTTATATACATTGATCAGATCCCCTCTCAGTCTTCTCTTCTCCASGCTGAACAGGCCCAGCTCTCTCAGCCTTTSCTCATAGGGCAGATGTTCCAGRCCCCTAATCATCTTYGTGGCCCTGCRCTGGACTCTCTCYAGCAGCTCCACRTCCCTCCTGCACTGGGGAGCCCAGAACTGCACCCAGTACTCGAGGTGCGGCCTCACCAGGGCTGAGTAGAGGGGCATGACATGACTTGACATGAGTTTCTTTTTTTGTAGCTCTGGCTCATAATTACACCGACACATTTGTGTTTTGGTCAGAGCACACGCGAAAAAGGGAAGGGATGAAAAGTTCCTCCTTCATTTCAATGTGGGGACACATGGACAAAGAAGCGTGAGGAGCTGCAGGTGCAGCCTAAATAGCCTAAACTATATGGCCATAGAATATGAGGGCTGCCATAGTCCTCGAGAAGTCAAGGAGGAAGGAAGCAGCCTCCGAAGAAACGAAACATCAAAAAACATCCAGACTTTGCTTTTGGGTTGACTTTTGACAAAAACATATTCAGCTGCAGGGAGAAAAGAAGTATAGCATTGAAAATTAAATGGTGTATAAATGTGGAGGAAGGATTTGCTTTATTTAGATGTTTCTCTAAGTTCAATAAACAGCTCTAAAGCATTTAACAAGAGGCAGAAAATAGGCGGGAGAAGCGTGACTAATCTGGTTAAATTTAAAACAGCATTTAATTGGAAAGKTTTTGTTCTTAAATTCCTGCTGATTGGGAGAGAATATTTGTTWAAGGGGACTTGGGAAACTGGAAGGTAAGTGACATTTATCCTTGATCCGAAATGCCTAAAAATACAGCCCTGTTGGCACAGCTGAACCGTGACCTTCCAGCCTGCCAATASAGATAAACACCCCCATGGTATCGGGTCCATCAAGCAGAAATGAAACTTCCTGAGGAGACGACTGCAGCTCTGGCCCTAGGAAATGCTGGTTATTAACTCATTCCGTACCGCTTGCCTCGCTCTTTTCGTACGCGGCTTCCCCACGCAGCTGGAAGCGTAATTCGTTTCCATTGGCTTAGTGGGTATTAAGCAGGGTTAATATGCTTAGTTCATAAGGACAACAGACATATTCAAGGGCTGGGGAAGAAAAAACAAACACAAAAACGCAGCCAAACCGTTATTTATTCATTTGACAGGGTAGATAAGATGTTTGTTGTGGTTTGGTTCCATTATGTCAAATGGATTTGTGAAAAGTGCTCCTAACTTCATCTAGTGAGTGGATCTGTCTAGGCAGAACCGGATTAACGGGTCAGGATCCTGTTTTGAATTAGATCTGGATCGTGCAGACGTGGGTAGACACCCCGCTGGGCTTGCAGCAGTTTTCACATAAATAAAAAGACCTCAAGGATGCCTTTATCCCTAATGGGGTTCTGCTGGATACCCCCTTTACCTGGGAGGACGGTTAATGTAAAGTCGTTGCCGTTGCTTCACGTCCTGCCCCCGATTTAATATGGTCCCGTGGCACCGTGGTCCAAGATTCAGATTCATAATCTGAAACAGCCTTAGGAAGTGTACAGGCCCTTGTATTTCTTAATTAAACATTACATTGTTAAGTCATACCCCTTTTTGCAGACACGCAACAAATATATTTTGCAGGTGGCCTCAGGATGGTTCTGGTGTAACGTGTATACAAAATCCTTTGCGTTTGGAACACGGGCACGTGCCGTAAACACGAAAGCCAAAGCTCAAGAGGAATAATGCTTTCCAGAGGTGTTTATTTTGCTGCTAGACAGGAGAAAGACCGTCCAGTAGCAAATTGCACTCGTTAGTTTTTAAAGAGGAAAGCCATATATCAGCAAGCCTGACATAGGTGTTATCTCAGAAAGTAAACCACCGTAGGAACGTTCCAGAAGACGGTGAATTAGGAAACAAAAACCAGCAGTACAAGGGATGCTGTTCGTTTTGTGAAGGGATTCCTAAAGCAAATGTATTTAATTACCACCGCAGTGGTGCAGAGCAGTCAGTACGTGAGATTTGTTTAATAGCATCTTCTGGCCTGGCGAACACTGGAGCTCTCTCCATAGGTTGTGTACTGTGGTTCCTCATCCTGCCCCCCTTCTCCAGCGGGAGACCGAGGGGTCCTGCTCTGTTTTCCTCCTTTCTGGGCCCTGTCCCCTCTTCCAAGTGATGGGGAACCTCTCCATGCTCTTTCTAAGCCTTCTTTATAGTGGTGCAGATCCTCCTCCTCTTTGAAAGAGCTTTTCCTGGGCAACAGGATGGCACTGGGGCAGAATGCAAGAATATTGAAACTTAATCCAACTCCATGTTACCTACCGGCACTGTGCATGCGGTACTCCAAACATTTGTGTGTAGGCAGGAGTGTTACAAGTGTGACAGGTCCTATATTTGYAGTATCACTCTTTTAGAGTATAGAGAGGAACATTTCCATCAGATTTGAGGGCTTAAGAATCAATGCATCAACTGTTTTCCCAGATCAGAATTCTTAAGTGCTTGAAGTGATACAGCAAAGTGAATATGTGATTTCTATTCAAAATTGAGAGTCATTTTAAGTTACAAAGAATGTTCAAAGCTTAATTAAAAACAGCTACCGTGTTCATAGAAGAACACAGCGTGCGTCACATCTCCTTGTGGCTTCCTCAATGATGCTCTAAGATTTTCTTGCCTTTTTTTTGTGTGTTTTSTTTCTGTTTTTTCAGAGCCTGAGGCAGGCGAGGTGTCCCCGCCAGTGGGAGCTGGTGTGAACAGCAACAGCTGGACCTTTAAATTCGGACCCGGCAACCCCAAACAAGGCGGTCCTGGTGAGTTGCCAGACAAATTCATTATCCCAGGATCTCCCGCAATCATCTCCATCCGGCAGGAGCCGCCCAACAGCCAAATTGACAAAAGTGACTTCATTACCTTTGGCAAGAAGGAGGAGACCAAGAAAAAGAAGAAGAAGAAGAAGGGAAACAAGACTCAGGAGAAAAAAGAAAAGGGGAACAGCACCACTGAGAACAGTGACCAGTGAGGGGTTTATACTGAAAGAACCCCCTTAGCCAGTTTTTGTAATAATGGCAGATTTCTCCTATGTAGCAACTCCCAACTTCTTCCTACTGTTAACAAATGTCCTGTATGTACAGACTTCTGCAAATCAGCAGGAARTGCACAGTGTCTGTCTGAATTGCTTAACAGGTTTTGTCTTAAAAGCTTTATTAAGTCTGGTGTTAACTCTTTTTCTCCGCTCTGGCTTGTTTTCAGACTCTAAAAAGCAGACACAAGTTTCCTTTCTCCTACGSCGAAAAGGAGAACCTTCACAGTACAGCCAGTGAGAGGTTGGACTCTCTGCACTGTGGTTCCTGTGCTCCTGTCTTGATGACACTCATAGACAGGTTTAAGAGTTGTTAATATTGTGCACCCTCTATCTCATTGGAAATACATGTGTGCAGATGTCAGCTAGGTGATGTGAGATCAGGTTTATAAGATGCAAGAAGAGCTGATAAATACGCAACAGCGGAAACCCCTAATGAACAAAAATGCTCAAAGATGTTCGGGCTGGGGAGGGAATGTCTGAAAGGAGACGACCAGACTTTTCAAACCTAGAGAAATAGCTGTGTGGGAATCCCGAATCCTGGACATGACGTATTGTACACACTCCTTCAAATCAAACCTCACATTTACAGCTCTTTAAAATACCATAAATTATATCTCTTGCCAAGCCATTGGGAATATTGTCCCTCAAAGCCCTGCGTTACCCTGGCAAGGCTTGCCCTCGGAGTGTAAGAAGGGCAGGGCTGACATCCCAGGAATGTAACTGACTGTGATGCTCTGTGTCCCTGTTTCCACTCTAACGTTGTTTTGCACATTATGTCTCTGAAAAAGTCAGAGGTTTTCCACGACACTTATGCAAAAGAGAGAGAAAAGAAACGTGTTAACTATGCTATTTGWTGTTTGAGATATTTATTTATAAAGAAATATAGCTGTAAATGTTTTAAAAARAAATGCCCTTTAACCCAAACAGAAGTCAGACTAGAGCCATTATAAATTAAATTGCTGCTATTAAAGTGCTTTAGAAAAATTGCCTGAAACATCTGCATTATATCGGCCACTTGCCAATAACAGCTTTATTCTGTCGGGTCACTTGGGGGCTGCCTCTTGCATGTATTATTGAATACARTAATWTTTTTTTTTTTGCATTAATATGCACTTTGAATACACCTTTGCAAATAAACTGTCCTCATATGACGAAGCAGAAGCAAACTCCTCACACAAATGAACTTACTAACCTGCTAGCTCTGTGCAGTACCTTGGTGTTACCTCCCACACACCCTTTTCTGCCTTTAGTTTTACTTTTATATGAGATTATGAATTGCTGACCCTCCTAACACTCATTATGTAAAATTCAAGTACTGTATGTATGCTGTATGCTCTTATAAGGATCCTGAAATATTTATTCTGTGCTTGTGTATGTGRATGTCAATGCAACTATTATTAGGGTGGACTTTAAGCTTTACTGTTGAATGTAAATCCATTATTTCTTTTTTTGTACACTTGTGAGAAGGTGGAGTAGTGTTAATTTTTTAAGCCACTGTTGATTATCAGTTTTTGTGTATGAAACACAAGTAAAATATCTTTCTTAAATCAAATCATTGTGCATTTTGGGATTTATTTGTAAGCATCGGTGAAGCTAAAACCCTATGAATTACTAAACCCGAGGGTGTAAATGGAATAGTGACTGTGATGAAAGATGTGGATATAAAAACTAACACATTTTTAAACAGAATSTAGCTAATGAGGGAATTCCAAGAAGTTTTCTGCTTTATTTTATGTTCACAGAATAAAACTCAATATTGTATCAATTGAGACTGTTTAAGGAACCACACAGCTCTCAGATTTGTAACAGTCCTTTTAACCTAGGATCAAAGAGAACAACCCGGTTTCTTGAGACATGCCCTGCGTGGTTTGAGTCCTCCAACTGCTGACAGCTCAGAGCAGATCAATTACCATTCATTTATAAAAGCTGCAGCAAGTCTRAAGACATCACAGAAGGTAGGGCTTTAATGAAAGAACTCTTCATCTCAAAGCAGGAACTTGATGAATCGCAAGTGGCCTCCCGTGGTTTATTGAGGGTTTTCTTTCACTACCATGCTCCTCTAACTGGCAATAAATGAGACCATGTTACTCGAGAAAGAAAGTGATTGATTCATTTTTGCAGGGTTTCCAAGAGGCAAAAGCATAAGGTTGGTGTTGGGAAAGGGGGTCCCTGCTAATTTTTCAGCCTTGCAAATGATATGCAAGTTTCCTATCTAAGTACATTTAACTTATTTTTCCATTTGGTGACCTATATCAAGAGTTCCCAAATGGTCAAAAACTTGAGTTTAATTAAGAGTGTTAATTGGAACACATAGAAGGGTGCTGCTGTCTCATTTTTGTTTTACTAAAGTTTTCAATAATTTTGCTAGTGGTCTCATCTTTCCACTTGTCTTTTGGGCGCATTTGCCTCTATACAGACCAGTCTGATTCTCCCATTTTTCATCAGTGATCCGGTTTGAAGGCCTTCTCCTCYCAGAACAGGTCAAGAGCTGCAGCATGTTTCTGATTTGCCCATTTTAACATAAAATTGTATTTGTCAATACAATTTGACAAATCCTGGAAGCCTTTGAAATAAGGCTGGATTGCAGCAATGAAATAAGTGCTGCTGAGGTTCAGTCTGTATTTTCCGGAGGCTGAATCAAACGCCCCACTGGATTTTTGAAAGATTTTTCCTTCTTTGAATCATCTACTACAAGYAGAATGCTGAGATACAGGAAATTAAATTTGATTATTTCAAAACTAGTATAAAAACGACACCCTTAGTGTCCTCAGRTTTGGATATCCTGGAAGAGGAAAGRAATGTAATTTATGGAATTAATAAGTATGGACGATGGGTTTGGGAGCAGAGCTTGGATAACGCATTGTGTGCAGCCRTTCAGGGACTGAAAATATAAATATTGCCCGACAATGAGAACGAAGGAGCAGCGATGACCAAGACCAACAATAATCAGGAACGAGCAAGGCAAAAGTGCGTGCGGAATTTGTTCAAAAGGAAAATAACATTTATTTTAACCAGTTGAATCCGTRGTGCTAAGCTGTGAGTGTATTGGGTTTGGAAGCGTGGGGTTCTCTTTGCATAAAAGATCAGGGGCCACAATCAATGGATTTTTAGAACAGTTAAGTCTGAGTTATGTTGTGTATTAATCCCATTATGTCCTTATGAAGATATCTCATTTTATATTAGGATTTCAAGGGAGAGTCTCTGGTTTCTTTCCGCTCTGTATGTAGGTCAGGACATCACAGGGCAGCCAATTACAGTTTTCCCCTCATCTGATGTACAGGGAGGAATGCAGTGCGCAGAACACATTTCCCAAAATTCATGCATAAAAATCCATTATGGAATTAATCGCAGCCGGCTTTGATATTTTTTAGAATCATCTTTGATTTCCTCTTCATTCGCTTTATGTATTTGAAGATCCATTTTCGGAAGAAGCTAATAGGTTGTTAATTGACTTTCTCCTCGGAAGATACGTAAGCTACCTTTATAGAACAGTGCTTATTAGTGCATGATTAACTGAACACAATTCATGTAACATACATAATTCATTATTGGCTAGGCCTGGCCCTTTTTGAGGTTTTAAAATCTTAAGGTTCCTGTAAATACTGTTTCCTATGAGAAAACTACTTATTTTATTAGCTGCCTAATCTATACATAACTTAGGRGAATAAAAAAGAAAGAGTCCATGATTTTTCCTGCTTCCTTTCACCAAAAGCTTCAAAGAGCTTCGTGTACTTCTAAAATGTTACTACTGCCTGTTCCTTGACACAGATCTCTACTTTTTTTCTAAGATGGGGCCAAGAGTCCGGTATATTCTTAAGAGCCCTGTGAATATTCAGAATTATCACTGGGATTAACAGGTTGGCTTCAAGTGTACCCTGAAGCCCTCCTTTTTTTTCCTTTTAGATCTCTCTGAAGGAGAAAGGAGTGAACAAGCTAAGAGTGCGTAGTGTAGCTGTAACCAGAGAGATGCTGTAATCATGACCTTGTTCTACTGAAACCTACATACTGGCAAATCAATATAGCATATAAATYAGCTCGCCATAAGCTGTTGCTAGGATAATGCCATGCTCTCATCTCTCCTGAGTTCTTTCTCCTTTCTGTAGTGTCCATCCCTCATCGGAGGATATGTTGACATTGAAGAGCACTCGTAGATGTGTGGACACATGTATGTATTTTGTGACATGGTTATSTTGTTATACAACACCTATTGCCGGGAATCTCCTTCCTTGGAGGTATTCGGAAGTCATATGGGCACAATCCTGGGCAAAGTGCTCAAGGTGGCCCTGCTTAGAGAACTCATAAAGAGTCCTARTGTATGAATTACTGAATTGGTTCTATCGCATGGTAAAAAAAGCACTTACACTACAGCACAGGTTCCCTTTCACATCCTCACACTGCCCTGATGCAATGAATCTAACACTGAGGTTTCAGTATGAAAACACGACAGGGAGATAGTAATCATCTCGCATCGTTCATACTGTTTTACTGCTATTAAAAATGGTGTCCAGAACCACGTAACTGTTGCCTGAATAAAGACAACAAGCAGCTCACCAACATGTAAAAGCTGATGTCCAGAGTGCATTATAATATAAATATGCTAGGCTTGACAATCAGATTTCCAAACGAGGGTCCTGACAAAGAGARGGGGATGTTAAACTGACCTTCACATAAGGTGCAACAGCCATCGGTCAATCTGTTCTCACTCTAACCACTCAAATCGGTTGTATCTCAACATAATGAGCTACGTGGGGAAGAAGGATGGTGTGGTGAAGATATATGCTATGTGTGCTGTCATGTGGAAAATGTTGCCCTACAATGATGTCACTGGGATAAGGTATATACGTAGTGCTGGGCATGCCTATAGAGCAGTATGTATGGGAAGGCTGAAAGTGCTTTTCACTGGTATGCTAAGCAGAGCCCCCCATTCCAGCGTGATGACTCCAAAAACAGGCTGAAAAGCCAAAATCTGTAAATGGGAGATTTCAGCATACAATAAGGCGGAAAAAAATCCACTGCCAGAGTGTGCGAGAGACACAGCAATGCCAGAGCACGAGCACTGCCCGGGTCACGTCATGGATCTGAGCTGACTCCTCCCAGCGCCGCGAGCCCCAGCTGTGGGGCAGCTTCATCGGTGTGACGGGGGCTCAGATTTGCTCTCAGGGCTCACAGTTTGCAAAGCGTCTGAGGATCCTGTGCGGGGCAGGTAAGAGGCAAGTGTGCAAATATTCAGGTCCTAGAGGGGATTATGCAGTATTTAGATACTGATCATTGAGGAAGTGATCAGTTAGGTTCTGACCACCAGCGCAAGCGGAAAGGAGAGAAAATCAGGGATCTCGGACATTTATGAGCAAGGAACATGCAGATACTGCACGGCTGAATCCTTGGTGACATTGAAAGACACCAGAGACACAACGTGTARCGGGTCAACCCAGTGCACCAAATGCTCAGTGCACTTACTTGCACTCAGAGRGAGGGGGACTCTCTGCTTATAGATCTTGCTAATGGCCCCCTGGGTCAAGCAAGCTTTCCAAATGAACAGCCCGTGTCATCCACCAAGCTGTCAAATATGCTCTTTGGCTGATGGCAGAAACTGCTGGCCTGTGAGTTATATTGCTCCGGTTGCCTTGTACCTAAGCAGAATTAAAACCCCTACCAGGGCTCTTTGCGGAGTGCCTTTGGTGCACCGCTGGGCTCTCACTGTGAGCATGCCAAGCCAAGCTATGCAGGTGCAGGGCTTCATTAGTGTGCACACCGCGTGGTGCAAAACACACCCCAAGTCAATGAAACTGCAAGTAAGAGGATATTGCGGTTCCTATAATGCCGAAGCCTTCACAGCCTGATCAATGTTGATGGTGCAGTTAGCTCTGCATTGATTAATTTGGGAAGCAAAACCCCTGCAGTGAGTTCACCGTGAACGGCTTGGTGCCACAGGGTCTACTGTTGCATAAAATAATAAATAGGTCACGGGAAAACTGCAAATGCAGCAATAGTATATGCTGTACAATAAACACTTGAAGGCCTGGCACATATTCTGCAAGGTAAACGCTAGAAAGGTGCTGTGTCCTGGTAAGGGTTGTTGCACTTTAACATGGAGAGATGCAGTAAAATTTCTTAACCTCAGAAGSCCTCGTCCAGGCCCTCTGACCTCATATCTATATGGTTGCCTATGGGTGCTGGTACCTGCTCTATATAAAGACATTAGGCTGGTGATGAAAACCGAACGTGTTGCTAATCAATGATGGGATTATGGTGGCAAGCAGACCAGACACGCCGGTGTTCACATGGCAGCAGATGGGGTGCTTGAGCCTGTGCTGAGTTCACACACATCCTGCTTTTCCCTCCTGCCCCATCCCCAGGTCTCTCGCAGGCAGCTGGACGAGGCTGGGGCTGCCTGTGCTCTGATACGGCAGCTCAGCCAAAAGTCCTATGTCCTCTTGTAAAAGCATTTGGGAGGTGATTTCTTTCTGTGTTTCCTATGAGCTGTCGAAACAGAGGATTTGGTAGTGAAAATCATATATCACCTCTGCCTGTCTTAGTTGGGCTCCCACAGCTGCCTCCGACAGCTCATTTCAAGGTGTTCAGTTGGGTAAACTCAGTGAGCCTGATTTTTGTCCATGTCTAAATGCACTTTCAAAACAGAGAGACTGTCCAAATTCCTTTTACTCAGACCTATCAGGTCTGTGTTCCTTTGCTTTCCTACCCAGCCACCCAGCTCAATTTCAGAAAACCATTTTAAATGTTCCAAAAAGTCATTTACCTCCCTGGCAACTGATAGCTCACAGCTTTCGTAGGAGTTTAACAAGGCAAATGGGCCAAGGACTGACCGAGACAGAGAAAATAAACATCCCCCYCGAACCACTTACTGGCTCTCCTGATCCTTCCCTGGTGCCCAGGCCCAGCACTTGCATATCTTGGGACAATTCTAGCTGCCATAGTGAGCCTGAGCGTCCAATGGACCTGATTATCCAACTAGCCCAGAGCCCTTTTTATTACGACGGCTGTTACGGATACGATTCCTCTATTCAGACACATGACCTACATTTCTGCTCGCATAAGACGATGCCTTTGGTGCTGGTGAAGTATACGTGTTTCAGTTGTCCCCCACCTTCCCCATGAATCCRGGTCAGTCTGGACACTGACAAGGCTATTTCGTTATCTGTTCACAYTTCACAGGCCATCTGCATGTTTTCCCTTAAATAATTTTGTATTTTCTTCCAGATTATTGAGTAGCRCTTGATGAAGAAACAACCTCCTTGAGACTCCCAGAGAAAGATCTTTTTTAATGAAAATTTCCTATTTACAGTTATTGCCTCATTATATCTGTTGTAAGACATTTAATAGTAGCTAATTTACAGCTTTATTATATATGATCAGTGTTGAGTAACACTGAGACACACAAACTGATTCATCTTTTGTAAGCACCRTTTCCTTTATAAATCAGACTGGTGTTCATTTAAAAAATTGAATTTCATTTGGGAAGATTTATTTTACATAAAATTATCATTTTGATCTTCACTGTTTGCACACTATCTTACTTTTTCCTTCCATTTTACCTGGCAGGAATTTCAGACCCTTTGCCCTATCATTTTCTAATCCATGTCACTTATCCTCTTTCACTGCTCTTTATTTAGTGATCCAGAAGGTGATAAAATGTTTTGGGCCAACAGCTTAATAAAATAATTATAGATAGTGAAAATCATTAGGAATGGTCAAGGTCTTGCAGATGTCACAGCAGATTGAATCCTCCTCCCAAGTTTCAGCATTTTCCAGTCACTGGTAAAAAAACAAAACCAAGAGCAGCTTCATTTTCAGATTGTTCCCATAATCCCTACAGTTCTTCCGAACTGTCTGCTTTAATATAACGTTACAGCATAACGTTACCAGCATGATATTACTTTTTTTTTTTGGAGCCCCATTTTTCCTATTCATAGAACACAGCCTCATGGAAAGTGTCAAGAAAGAAGTCGATTGCTCTGGGCCGTGATTAGAGAGAAAAATGGAGCTTTTGGCACATGAAAAGATGTGAGAGGAAGCTGTAAAGGAGTGAGATTTTTGGGCAATGACACACTTAAATGAAATAGTTAAAAACGCTGATGTTTGACAGAGAATGTCCCATTGCAACATTTTCAGCACTTTGAGATGCGGCAGGTCACATTTCTCTGTCTGGTTGGTGAGTTAGGACAATCCTCTCAAAATAGAGACATTCTTGTACCTGTCATCTTCCGCATGACAAGGACCAGCAGGACAGGGCAGGAATAAAGCAGAAACTTTGATCACGCGATGGGGAACGGCACAAGCTCCTTCGGCAGCCTCTAGCTTTTAGCTGTGATGAAATGCCGTATATCACAGCTGGGCACGAGGCACTAGCGAGCAACCTTTCCTTTCCACCTGAGCAGCATCACCAATGAAGCATCTGGCCTTTTCCTCTCCTTTTCTGCTGGGGGCAATGGCCACATCAGAGCTTGGCCCATGCATGKGAGTGCATGCAGGTAGCAGGTAATTTCAGGTAGAAAACAGGTCCAGTTCTTTTAGAAARCTTTTAGTATTCCCCCTGAGCATACGCTGTTGGGTATTTTCTAKGGGAAATCCCCAAATAAACAACGAAAATCCTCTTTTTACACACCTTTAACAAAAAATGTATTTTTGTCCAAAGCAGTGATTCTGGAAASTGAATACTCGTTGGAGCAAAAGAGCAGCTCAGCTGGGATTATTGCTTTGACCCAGATCAGAAATCTTACATTTCTTACTASAGTGTCCATATGTTTTTACTTAAAATTTGATCCCTTAATGATTTATCTGCCATACTTCACATTCATGCTATTTTTTAAAGGATAATACATTATTTTAGAAATGATTTTGTCATTTAAGTGGCAGCTGAGCTTCTTTTATACACTGCTTAATCTATTTCAGAACAGGAGAAAATTATTCCCTATGCATCCAAAATTTGGAATATAAAAAAACTGAGAGAAAAGAAGTATTTGATAAAGAGGTAGAAAAGTAGATTTGAAAGTAATTTGATCACATAAAGAGTGACACCAGCTAATAGGTGACTACAAATCCAAGGACCTAAAAGATCAAATTCTAGTATTTCTAGTATTTCTGGGATTTCTAGGATAGCAGTATATTTTTGCCTATGAACTCCAAGTTCATTTAGCAAATTCTTGAATCCCAGAAGAATTATTTTGCAAGCTGAAGGGCATCTATTTCCAACCCTAGGAAAAAAACAGAAATGTAATTGAACGAGTTTAATGTGTCCTAATGAGGAAGACTGTAACAAAATATTTAACTGCAAAATATTTAACTCTGCTAGTAGAAGGGACTGAACTTCGAATGATGTCCCTCAAAATGAACAGATATCGAAGACTTAGTCACAGTGTGTCTTCACCCATATAATGAGAATTCCCTCCCGTCTGCAGGTCCCTTGTTATCCCTGCAATGTGGCTTTCACTTAAAGCCTTCTAACTTCCCCCAAAAAGCTAGGGCAGTGCTGTGATCCTCCTGAGGGTCTTGCACTAGGGTTGCTAGGTCTGGTGCTTCGGGTCTTGTAGGGCAATGGCCACTGATGGATCGATTGTCGTTCCTTTTCCACCCTTCCCTTYGTAGCTTCAGTCTTTGTACCAACCAACAGAGCTCACTGGATGACAATAAGAGAGGAAGGACACTCAAACAACCCATAAACATTACTCAGTGACGCACAACGCAAAGTTAATGGCCAATTAGTGTTACACCCATTCGCAGCCTCTTCCAGGCAACACTTTTAGCCTAATGAGAGAGAGCAGCCAATGGGGAGGATGGAGTGGGGCCTAATGAAGCATTTTGTTAGAGTGGGATAATTAGAGGGCTCTATAGCATGGGAGGTGGATTGACCTGGAAGAGAGCTCTCCTTTTCCCTCTCTTTCTGCCTTCTTCTCCCATTGTTTTATTTTGCCCACTGAGGGTTTCTGCCATTCATGTGTGTTGTCAGCAGTGGGCTCTGTGAGAAAATCTATATGCACGTGAGTCTGTCTCCATAATTGCTTTGCTATAATGCCAAGCTCCTACTTTTAAGAGTAAATGCTGGGATTGCTGTCGTATTCAATAATAGGAAGATGTTTAAGCAGCCCCTTCTTCTCCCACATCTTATCTATTTATTAATTTATTTCCTGGTAAATAAATACATTGCATTTTTAAATACCTGCTTTACATATTTTATAGTATCATAAAATAGTAGTTTTCCCTTAAAAAGTAAAAAACTAGGAAAGGGAGGAAAATATATATATATATCCCTTAATAACCAGCTCCTTATACATCATTTTGCACTGGCAATGTTAGAGAAGGTTGTGACTTCAGGGAGGTTTCAAAATGATGGAGCCTCAGCTGCTTTCAGGCTTTGGCTTGAAATTTTAGTCCTGAATAGGCTGTGCACTTCCTGCTGTAAGATGAGCAAGGTGACAGTGTATGAGCTGAAAGTATATTCTCACTAATTTTTCTTTTTCTTTATTTTTTTCGGGTGGAAGCTCTTGACCGCAGCAGATGAAAAGTAAGTATTTTTGCATTTGCAATGTTTTCTTTTATGCAATCAAGAGAGACAGAATTTGAAAGACCTTTTATAAACTCTCAGCGACCTTAGGTTTAAAGGAAATGAACGTCTTCGTCTTGCATATTCTCCTAATTTTTGGGTGAGATATCATAGAGAGAGGACCCATYAGATTGCTTTCATRGTTGTCCTACAAGYCCGTGCCTTTTTTCCTGTGATATCRTGAACTAGGTAATACATGTTTTGACTTGATATCAATTAGTTAAAGTTTCTGCTGGACTAAGGGAGAGGGGGAAAAAATCAGCTTATAGAAGAGAGAGAAGGGTTGAGGAGTTTGTACTTCCCCAGAGGTCATCCTAGAGCCTGACTGAGATTAACCGGTTCCAGGAAAGTCTRTGCTGATCATTATCACTGTGACTGAAAATGAGAAAAAGGGGAGRTAGAGACACAATGATTTCTTTTTAAAGAGCTCGTGATGGTTTTCAAAAATGGCACTCAGTTCCAAGACAGCGATAGGAAGTCCAGTATTCTGAACGAGCACATCTGAGAAGGGCTGAGGAGTGACGTGGGCCACGAGAGGAAGGARATCTGATGCTGCGCTGGAGTCAGGAAATGTCTACCAAGGGAGCAACAGATCTGCACTACAAAACACAATGTCAGGTAGTATTTGGTGATGGTGGCAGTCTTTGCTACGCCTAAGTTCTTTCATTAAAGATGCCAGTTTTCTCTCCTTATAAAAATTTCAGAAGCGTGYATGTAATAGACTTTAGATGTAATAAGACTTTATGCAGCTGGACACAAGTCTAGATTACGAGCCCAAGAAAACAGCTTCTTGAGCTCTTCTCTATGACTAGCTCCAGGTAAGAAATCTAGTTATTTCCGAACACTCAGAGCAAGCTCTGCTTATTTAACTTTTAGTCTTTCTTGCTCAGTCTCTTCTGTTGCAAATTGTTTTTAACTTCACCTATAATTTTASTTTGTCGTCCTGAAACCTCCAGAATTCACAGCTAGTAGTTGTTAAACGTCTGAGACGAGTGTCKTCCCTCTTTACCTGCAGTGGTTTTGACCATCCCTACAGTTGTTATGCGCACAAGTAAGCCAAAAATGAGTCCCTGAAAAGCCAAGCAAACCACAAATTCAAGCGGTTGTCTCAACTATGGAGTCACCTAAACTTTGAATGAAACCTCTGTTTTCTGGTGTTATGAGCACATGTCCCAGCTGCCTGTCCAAAGCAGAGACAGCCTTTTCTTTTAAGAGAAAAAGAAGCACTCGAAATATCTAAGACCTGAATCTAACTGTAGCCAAATCGGAGACGTGTTGTACCCATGGTAAAAGGAGCTCACGAAGCAGAATGTAATTGCATCAGCTTGTTTGGCACTCAGACCCTAATCCTGCATAGTAAGACTACTACTAGTAAAACGTTAACTAGTAAAGAAAATGTTTACTTTTATTTGGTACCCAATGTCCTAGTGAAGAGTCTTGCCGCTTCCCTGAGGAGGCCTCAGGCTCARRGCAAGCTGTGCCTTGTGAGAACAGYGCCAGACYCCAGCTCTTGCCTGCTAGGCTTGTTACCAGCCTGTTCCAAGCTCTCGTCGTGTGAATTGGAGCTTGAACTAGGGGCCTTTCATTTCCCATGCACAACTTAGACATGGGATAGCAGTGGAGGCCTTGAAAATAAGGGCACGTGTTGAAAGAGTGACCCCAGAAYCATGAAGAACTTGCTGGTGGTCAACTACCGGTCATTAAAAAAGCAGAATTGGTGAGAAAGGATAAAGAGATAGCAGCAATTATTCAAGATTTACAAATAAACAAAAAATAGCCAAGCAACAAGCCAAGGCACTTGCAGCTGCCTGGGAAAGGAGCACTCTGCAGCACATTCAGTGCAGAAGTCAAGGGCTACCTGCTCTCTATAGACTGAAACGTCTTATGAAAAAGGTAAGATATGACTAATACAAAGCGCACATTCCCTGCTATTAAAGGACAAATGAGAAATGGGTGGGAGGAGTTTAGCAAGCAGTGAGCGGGGCTCGTATCACCTAATCTGTCTGCATCTGATCTAATTTTTGGGTCACTTTTCATATTCAGTGGAGAGAAATAAGCTCTTGTGAAATTGTAGTGGCTTGCCTCCTCTCTGAAAGGGAGGAGGTGACCCTTGAGYGGCCTCTTTCTGTCTGACTGTAAAGGCAGCCCAGACGTCTAGCCCAGAGGTGACTGTCTGCACTGCGGACGTACCTGTTCTTGACAGTGGGATCKTACATCCAGGTTATCAGAGACCTGCCCCAGTGAACTCCTCTAGACGGAAAACCAGGTGAAGCTGCAGGACAGAAACAGAAATTCCACCAAGAGGACGCATTCATTGCTCTTAACCTTCTCCAAGCGACCTTATTTCTGTGGCACAGCAGATATTGATAAGTTATTCGTAAGTTCACGGTAAGTATTTTGCAGTCTTATTTTGCTGCTGAAATCAGCATTCTGACTTTAGTTTTTCCGCTTTTAAAAATCTCTTGCTGTGGTTTGGAGCCCTTCAATGTGAGATTTGAATATGAGGACTGCAGGCTTCTGTGCAAACCTTTTTCCAAAAGGGGAAAAAAAAAAAAGGGGTAAATAGCTACTCATTCTGGTCAACAAGAGGTGCCAGCATCACAGTGTGGTCTGTGTAATGGGAGAAGGCAATTAGCAGAAGGAAGGCTGTACTAGCAATCACTAGCCTATGATATAGAACCAGTAGGCACAAAAAGAGCCCAGAAATGGATATGTGATCATTGSACAACAGGAAAATAGAACTTGTTTTCTATTGGAAAAAGAGGAAGCAATGTTAGAAAATGGTGGGGTTTTTTGTTTGTTTTCTAGRAAAAAAAAGGCATATTGACTTCTGATGCTGCTCATGGGGCGTTAGGGAGTGAGGGCTGATGGTTCTGGCTGGAGGTCAGGAGAACGGGGCAGGTGAGTCCGCAGGAGAGCTGCAGTAATTCAGAAACTCRTTGCCCGTGCGAGTCCTCATGCTGCTGCTTGCCCAGGAGCTTTGCTGGGGTCAGTGTTTTGTGCCACCRTGAGGGATGCCTTGGAAAACAGCATGGGAAAGAAAGATCACTGCAGCAGGCCATGGATTCACAAAATCCACCAAAAGGAAAACAAATTGCCAAGAATGTGTTCCATGGGGAGAAATAGGATTTCTAAAGTAAACGAGACACAAGCAACAAAAAATTTTATACATGATCAATGACTTGAAATTCACAGATATGAAAACATTTATGGACATACTRCGCCATTCCTTTACTTTAGATTCTATTTCACACAAAAGAACTGTGGAAAATGACAAAGGCCACTATCAAAAGTGCTGTAGTAGCAACCTGCCAACAAACTGATGGACAGCTCTAGCAGGATCAGCCCTGGAATAACTTATTCTGGCATTCTTTCATTCACAATGAAACACTCGTCGAATATTACAATGGCCCTTGTCAGAATGTGTTTGTGTTTGGTTATACCAAAAATGAGTGAATATACTCATTTACAGAACTTTTTAAAATCCTTCTCACAATAATGACTACTGATATTTCTGTCAAAATGCTCACCAGTGAGCATGGATGAATGACCTTTTCCTGTATTATTCTGTGTACACTATATGTAAATACAATATAAGCAAAGATTATAATATCTTCAGCCTCTACATTTCTGCTTCTGAAACAGATTAAACGTGTTGGTATCACCCCTGATGCATCAGCTGAAAATGTTCTTAAAGTTTCTGTTAAAGGAACTCTCCTGCCTTCCCAGATAGCCTGTTCCAGAGCTTAACTCTCCTTAGAGTGACARGTTTTTATAATGTGTAACCCAAATCCTCTTTGCTGCAAATTAAGCTGATTACYTCTTGTCTTGKCCCRGAGGTCATGGAGAAGAATTGATTGCTGTCTTCTCTGTAATAACCTTTGATGCATCAGAAGCCTCTTCTGCCTTTCCCTCAACCTTATGTGAAAAATTCCAATTCTTTCATGCTCCTTTTTTAAAAGTTGTATTTTTTTAGCATATCGTTGCTTTTGGAGAAGAACAAAGCTTTAGCTGCTAACAAATAAAGCAGAATGATTACTCCCTTGTCTTACACGCAGCACTTCTGATAACATAGCTCCGATTTTATGAGTGTGCGTTATTTTGGGTGATAGTGAAACAGCTGTATAGAATCCAGTCTTTGACAGACTCCTATAGGAGTATACATGAAATATTGTCACAGTGTGACAGGAAACAGTAGCCTTTTTTTAATTATTATTCTTGGTTAGTTACTTATGTATCTTGCTGTGATTTAATCTCAGCAATTTTCAGGGTGTAGCCGGGTTGGGGTTTGKTTGGTYGGTTTGTTTTGAAGTTGTTGAGCTGCAAACTCAAGCACATAAAAAATAAGAAGTTCCTGACCAAAGTGTGTTTGGGAAGGGGTCATCAGAGACAGACAACTGCCTCATTAAAGGTCAATGACTGCCTAAATGGCACGATAAAACATACTAGGAAATAGAAAATGAGGCCTGACTGATTTTTCTAAGTTATTCTGGAGACTCTGAAGGAAGAGAGGAATATCAGCAGAGCTGGTGGAGGTGTGCAGTAGGTGGGGAAATAAATCTGAAAAGAGGTGAAGTTCTGTCTAGTCAGGAACACTTCAGATGTGAGGGAGAATTAATTTGCAAAGAAGGAAGACCTTGGCAATAGGACTCTTTGCCGAATCATGAAGCATCACTAGAACAAAAACTATAAAACGTTTGTGAAATAGCCCCTGGCGCTTGTAAGTGGAGGAATTGCTTTGTAAGAGAGGTCAAGATACAGGGAACGGATAAAACTTGCCAGAAATCTCAATGTTATAACAGAGGGAAGCACTTCTRTATAACACACTTAAGGCAAGGATGGCAGAGGATAAATGACTGGGTGAAAGAGAGCAATAGGGAAGGTAGTAAGTGGGCTCATTTATCATCTCTTAAAAAAAAGTCAGTCTCCATAGTAGCAATAGGGARATTGGGGTGGATTATGCACAATGCAAGCTTAAATTCACACAGCCATTTTCAGAATTGGTTTGCTAAACCAAAGAGTTTCTAGGGAGTTTAACCCTCTGAGAAACTGCTCTMATTTCTCTCTTTTTTTYCYYTTYTYTYWYWTTTTTTCCCCAATGATTATTTATCGATGTTAAGAGCTAATTCAGGCTCATTATCAGCAGAAGATGGTATTAGGAGTTCTAATAGAGGGACAGAAAATAATTTATTGGATAATCACTTTTCTATGACAAAGCTTTCCCCTTTTACCGTGCCATCTTTCTATGTCAGACTGTCTGGGGTTTTCCTGTACAGTGACTGTCATTTAAGATCCTTGTAATCAGGGGTGACAGTGCCATGGGGTAAGTCAGGCTYGCTGGTGCTCGTGTGACTGCATGTGCCAGTGCACAATAAACACCTTTTACTGTGCAGCTCACAACGTCTCTTACGTGTGAATCAGTCTGTTCTGCTGACACCTTCTTCACTGCGCATCGTTTTATTGCTCAAGGGCATTTTGTTCTTACCCAAAGCCTCTGTCTGCCTCCATTTTGGTGCTTCACTGTGATTTATTTATATTTAAGAGCTACAAGTTGGGTCTTAATTTGAGCTCACTGAAGAATATCTTCAGTGCTTCGTACCTGCTTCATGGAGCACCACTCAATGCAAACTCTGTGTCCACAGGCAGTGACAGACCAACTATAAGAAAGGTCAACATTTTTAGGTCACATGATATATACAAAGGCAGGTAGGTTCCTTTAAAAAAGGAGATGGAGGTTGCTTTATAAATGTTTCAGATATAGAASCAAGCTATAGAGATGTTTTGGACAAATAGAAAGCTTTGTCTACCCTTATTCTGCACACAGGCCACAGAGAACCCTGTGAGGGGTATGAAGTAGATGAAAGTCAAGGCAAAAACCAAGGATGAGCGTAGATGTTGTAGTCAAASTCAGTATCTCTTTGCACATCTGCATTTGGACTTCATATCATATGTCACAACAGAGACGTCGAGAAGAGTAGCGACAAAGAGAACACAAAAGTGGTAAGAGGCCAAGGGAGGGTACACTGCTGAACAGAGAATGGAAGGAACAGCTTTGGGATGGCCTATGCAAACTCATTAGACAATCCCACAGAGAAGCATGAAGCAGAACTCTACTGCAGATCCCTAGGGARGCCTTGCTCTAGCTTGGCAAAACCATCCCGGTGCCAAGTGGGCCGAGTCCAGGAGGTTCCCGAAGCAACATATGCTGCAGCAAGATACGACTGAGTACAACAGGTTTACAAAGTGATCCGAGAGTCTGAARTATCAGTGGAGCACAGAGATAGTGCGTTCCCCAAAGATGATGTAAAGTGTTATTTAGACATTGAAAGTCATCAGGAATTAGAAAAAAAAAAAAGAAAGAAAAAGAAGAATAGTTTCTAGTCATATCCCAGGTCCAACACAACCCCRTCCCAATCTCCAGTTCTTTCCAGAGCCTCAGCTCAGGTTTGGTGAGCTATTAGAGAGCTGTGACTGGCTGGGTCCCAAGATGCTGTGAATGATGACTGGTCCATGGTGACCATACAGGAAAATTTGTCCAGTTTCGTGCCCTTGACATCAGGCAGCTATGATTTTTGCTTGTTGACCTTCGCACAGTCTCCTCCTCAGGTCTGTTAAGCAATAGCTATACTCATACTTACATAAATCATCAGAGTAATTCCTGATCATCACCTGGAGGCATTCATGGTATGGAAATACTGYTCCTCTGGCTTTCTTCCGTTCACAAATCACTTCTGAAAGTGGATTTATGCATCTTTTGCCCTGAACCAGAATATTGGCACAGTGGCTGTATGATGCAACGCAGCTTCAACATGCGCACCCCACATGCATGCAGATAAATACCACGCCAGCGTGTGACCTCTGAAATACGTTACAATGCATGTGAAGCTAGAGGATGAGGCTTTCCAAACATTGCTCTAARTACGTGCATCTTCTTAGTGAGAAGTCTGCAATCTTCCTTTCTCTCTACTAATGACTGCAATATCAGCCTGACAGAGATGGATGTTTTGCTTTGCTGCTGCCGAATGGAAAGTCTTGAGCTCCTGCAAACTGAACTCGGAATGTTATTACAGAGAATCAATATGTGTGGCCCCAGCTCTGATCTGCAGAACAGATAACAGGCAAAGTCTGCATTTAATTTCCTCCAAAATAKCAGGCTCTTGCGAAAAGACCATTGTAATAAATTACTTTGCCGTAAACAGGGTTGTTGGTAAAATAAATGACGAATTCAACTTGCACATTCTTTGTTATTCGGTTGATGTTATCTAAACTGACTGCCTATGTTCTTTCAACCTTAAACTCTTATCTAGAAATGCATTTTGGATCTACACAAACAACTTGACAGTGTTAGTTAAAGCACGGTTTTGGGGCAAAAGTCACCAAACTTAGGCTCTTTCAAGCCAGGTGGGAATGTGAATTTCAGAATCGAGCAGCATTCACTTAAGTTCCACTAGAACAACTTCCTTGTAATACCAAGRTCACAGTAGACATAAGCTGCCAAGGGATTGCATGAGAATATCAGAAGGCTTTTTAAGGTGTAATCACAGTTCTTGCATTCAGGCAAGCATGGAGTGTATTCTTTTCTCTTAAGTCCTGGTATATTAACCACACTAAAAACTAAATGGAAGCAGTAGGGTGGGGTTATGGAACAAGATGTTCAAGATCCAGCTGGCCTGGTGCCTGAGGAAGACGTGGTACCTGACACTGCTTTGAGCCAGTGGTTGGCCTAGATGATGTCAGAGGTCCCTTCCAACCTCCAGCATTGTGTAGTTCTGTGAAAAACTGGGAAAAATTCCAATACAGAAGATGGGCAGTCAACTGTCAAGCGGAAAAGACAAGACTAGGCCAAAGAGAGCAGSAGTGACATTTAGGCAATGCACAGTTTACACACATTTAGGTAAAAGACAAGTCAGCAAAACATGGGAAGTCAGTTTAACTGAGTGAAATAGGTGTAGTCTTCCTCAGCCATCAGCCAAGCAAAAGATTTTGGGGTTAGGCAGGTGTAATTGGATGGAGATGAAGCCAACTAAAATCTGTTCTAAAAATTTTRGTTTCATGTATTTCATTTAAAAGCCTTTTTCCTTCTGCACGKTTTTTTCATGCTGCATATACCCTCGCTTTCTAATTTAACTGTATGCAGCACGGTGTCAAATCATCTTTATGTCCACTGTTTCCCTCTCTGGTATTTGTTATCACTGTCAAAAATTGCCAGATTTGTTAAGAGTAATCTCCCATGTGTGAATCCTGCTGAGCCAAGCTCTCCTTAATTAAATCATAACAATCCAGCTGGCCTATTTCATCTCAGCTTAGTGGTGTCCTCTGTTACCCTTCCAGTCTTAGACCTGTGTTTTTCTGCCTCTTGTAAAAGCCAAGAGTTACATTGGACTTCATCCTGTTATTTCAGGAGAGATACTGAACGCATATGCTAATACTGTCCCAGTTCTGGTGCTTGCCTCGGGATTCTGGGATAGAGCATTTCTCATATTGCACGTTGTTTCATCTTCACATACTCTCTTCTTTTTTCTTTTTTTTTCTCTCTATGTACAATATATGGCAAGTCTCCTGTTGCCTTCAGCATACTTTCCTTTCCAAAATAGTAACATCTGTTCCTGGCAAAAGCAACTTGCTTTAATGATTATGTGGTTGTTAGCAGCTCCCGTGAGTCTTCCTGTTCCTCATGGAGCTGAAGCATAGAATCCTAGAATGCCGAGGGTTGGAAGGGACCTGTAGAGGTCATCTAGTCCAACCCCCCTGCACACACAGGGTCCCCTAGAGCATGTGGCACAGGGGGGTGTCCAGGCGGGTTTGGAAGATCTCCAGAGAAGGAGACTCCACCACCTCTCTGGGCAGCCTG
>PTEX01000505.1:5457-27023 GCA_003342815.1 Eudromia elegans | reverse complement strand
CCTTCCTCCCTTCCTCTCTCCCTTCCTCTCTCCCTTCCTGTCCTTCTTTCTTCCTTTCCTTCCTCCCCCTCCTCCCCCACCCCGTATCATTTACAAATGAACCTCTTTGAGGTGACACTTGAGTGGTTCTTTTAATGACCCATTGACCACTATCTTAAGAGCTCTGGTCTTTACCATTATCTCCATTAGCACCTTCTTTTTTAAGGTTTGTGTAYCTGAGTGTTTAATTTGTAGCCCCTCCTGTTCATTGCCTTGTTAAACGTCCGTTGTATCCTTCCACAGACTTTAAGCATCCTTACGCAGAAATCTGAGCCCAGGGTTGGCCCTACCTACATAGTCATTTAAGGTGTTTCTAAGCCGGTGTGGCGAATATTAGAGGAGAAAGATCTGTATGTCTTCAAATTATGAAATCAGGTTACAATATTTAGATTTTTGACTAGGAATGGGGACATTTTTCACGAATGTAAGACTGCTGTGTCGTATGACTCACCTCAGAACGGATGGAAGAACCAGACGCATCACCATGCAGCAGGAGACAGGGAGAGAGTGGTGGTTTATGTTTGCTTTTTGATTTTTTTGGTTGTTGTTGTTATTTATTTTGTCTTGTCAGCTCATAGAGGTATTTGGTCTTAATGTTGGGAATACATTAAACTGAAAAATGGAAGAGTCGTACATGCTTTAAGGGAGGTGTGATGGACAAAATGTGGAAGACCGCATAGGGATGACTGGTTTTGCATCAGTATTAAGCTTGTAGCGTGATGCTCCTGTCATAAGGTCCTTGCTTTCCAGGACTTTTTCCTATAAATTTGGTGTCACCAGCTCTTCTATTGAATAGCAGAGTYTCTCTGACTCATTCCACTTGCTAACTGATCAAAAGTGATTCACTAGAGAAGCAGAAAGAAAAAATACAGTAACAGGGACTGTGGAAGTGATAGAACWTGCAATTCCTGCACAACAAACCCGGAAAACAGCAACTATTTATAAAGAGCTCCTCGATGTGAGATAGGAAGCGATACCTAAAGCAAACTCCTGTATACTAGGAGTAATCCTGCTTCCAAACAAGGACTAAAGACGTTGCACCGATTCAGTTTGGCGTGAGGAGTGTAGATTTAAGCCACAGAGTCAGAATGCAGAGGAAATATTCCCCCTTGCGACGCTGGGTGGGGGTGTTGGCCACGGAGCGGGAGGTTTCTCTGCCCACATCAGGTTTTTTCAGGCAGCGGATACAGAGAGACAAAAAAAGCCCATTGAGCTGCTCAGGAAGGACGGAGAGGAGCAGAGTGAGGGAAGCTCCGGGGGATTTCAGGAACACCATCTAGCCCCTGGATTCCCGAAAACATTCCTCTACTTTGGACGCCGTGTAAAAATGCCAGGACCCACAGAGGATACACAGAAAGGATGGTTTTCTTTCAACGGGATGGCGAGCGGGGATATCAAAAGGCAAGTGAGCTTGTTTCTTCTCTGTGCATGCGTGTGTCAGGCCGGATCTGAAACCCTTCGCTATTCTCTGGCAGAGGAAAYGGAGAGGGACACCTTTGTGGCCAATGTCGCAGAGGACCTGGGGGTGTCTCTTAGCCAGCTCGCTGCTCGCAAGGCCCGCGTAGTGACGGAGGGGCACGAGCAGTATTTCCATCTGAATCAAAACACGGGAGTCCTGACGGTGAAGGGAGCGATAGACAGAGAGGAGATCTGTCCGCAGAGCGAAGTCTGCACACTCCTCTTTAAGATATTCTTTGAAAATCCCTTGCAACTGATCCGAGGGGAGGTGGAAATTCTTGATGTGAACGATAACTCCCCCGTATTCATGGAAAAGGAGGTTGTTTTAGAGATTCGAGAAACGGCATCCCCCGGGTCTCGTTTCCCTCTGGAAAGTGCCAGGGACAAGGACGTGGGAAGTAACGGTCTGCAGAATTACAGCCTCGAGATCAATTCGCATTTCTCCCTGGATCTGGGGACCGGGAAGGACGGGGGAAAATACGCCGAGCTCGTACTACAGCAGCAGTTGGACCGCGAAGAGCAGCCGGAGATTAATCTGCTCCTCACCGCCACCGACGGGGGCTCGCCGCCCAGGACAGGCACGGCTCAGCTCCGGATCGTGGTGCTGGATGCCAACGACAACAGCCCTGTGTTCGCTCGGGAGCTCTACGAGGTTCGCCTGCACGAGAACAGCCCGCCGGAGCAGCTGGTGGTCAGAGTGGCGGCCGAGGATCCCGATGAGGGATCTTATGGCAAAGTGCGCTACGCCTTCACCCAGACGTCGGAGCGATCCCGCCGCCTCTTTCAGATGAACGCTGACACCGGCGAAATACGGATATCGGGCAATCTGGACTATGAGGAAGCGAAAAGCCACGAGATGGTGGTGAGAGGCACCGACGGCGGGGGCCTGTCTGCGCATTGCAAAGTGCACGTGGAGGTCCTGGACGTGAACGATAACGTTCCGGAGATAGCGCTCACCTCCGTTTCCACGCCCATTCCCGAGGATGCTCCTCCCCACACCGTGGTGGCCCTGTTCAGAGTGCAGGACCGGGATTCCGGGGACAACGGGAGGACGGAATGTGCCATCGACGGCGAGTTGCCCTTCAGCCTCACACCCACTTTCGATAAGTACTATGAGCTGCGGACAGAAGCAGCGCTGGACCGGGAGAGGACGCCGGAGTACAACATCACCATCACCGCCATGGACTGGGGCTCGCCACGGCTGAGCTCTCAGCAGAGCATCTCCGTGCAGATATCCGATGTGAACGACAACCCCCCGGAGTTCACCAAGGCCGTTTACACGATGTCAGTGAAGGAGAACAACAGCCCCATGCTCCGCATTGGCAGCGTGAACGCCAGGGACGCCGACGAGGGGAAAAACGCCCGCGTTAGCTACGCGCTGGTGCCGGAGCAAGGGAAGGAGAAGCCCAACGTGTCGGTCAACTCCGAGAGCGGGGAAATTTATATCCTCCGCCCGCTGGACTACGAGGAGGTGCGCGCCTTCCAGGTGGCCGTGCGCGCTGCCGACGGCGGCTCGCCGCCGCTCAGCACCCAGGCCGTGCTGCGCGTGGAGGTGCGCGACGAGAACGACAACGCGCCCGTGGTGCTGCACCCGCTGCCCAACAGCAGCGCGACGGCGGGCGAGCTGGTGCCGCGACATGCGCCCGCCGGCTACCTGGTGRCCAAGGTGGTGGCGGTGGACGCGGACTCGGGGCAGAACGCGTGGCTCTCGTACGAGGTGGCCAAGGCCACGGAGCCGTCGCTGTTCCGCGTGGCGCTGCACAGCGGCGAGGTGCGCACGGCGCGGGCCGTGTCGGAGCGSGACGCGGCGAGGCAGCGGCTCGTGGTGCTGGTGCGGGACAGCGGCCAGCCGCCGCGCTCGTGCAGCGCCACCCTCAGCCTCGCTCTGGTCGAGGGCTTTTCCGAAGCCCATCTGCGGGTCAGCGGGGAGGCGCCCGCTGCCGATGCGGAGGCGCCGCTGACGCTCTACCTCATCATCGGCTTGTCCTCCGTGTCGGCTCTGCTCCTGGTCGCCGGAATAGCCGTCGTGGTTGTGAAGGTGCGGCGGGCCAGGGAGAGGGAGGCGGAGACCGGGCTCCCTTTCCCCAGCATCGCTGGCGAAAGCAGCTCCGGCTCCCTGCCCCGCAGCTACGTGTACGACGTCTGCTTCGCTGCCGGGACGGTCAACAGCGARTTCCGCTTCCTCAGGCCCCTCTTCCCCTGCTTCCCCGCCGGGCTGCCCGCCGGCCCAGGAGCCCAGCGGAGCTCGGTGTGCTCGCAAGACGTGGCCAACCCCGGAGAAGAAGGCGACTGGGCTGCACAGGTGAGGGACCTGCGCGGCCGGGTGGGCGGGAAGGAGGGGAAGGAGGGAGGATGGAGCAAAGGGGGAGGTGGCGGTGGGGAGGGCGGAAAGGGGTCACTCTTTGGAGTAGATGCGAGAAGGAGAGAACTAAAGGTCTGGCGAAGCTGGTGCTGCAGCAACCACTAGAGAGGGAGGACAGAGACGGTCTCATAGGTGCCGGTGGGGACTTCCCATGGGGAGGCAGCAACTACCCAGCTTCACTCCAAGTGCAGCTTCTGCACTCCTAATTGCAATTTTCTGCAGCCTCTGTATCGGGGTATAAAGTGGGATGTAAATGGAAAAATGCTTCYTCCAGAACTTTGTCACTCAAGTAGAAACAAGTRACTCTGATCATGGGGCCTTCTGCTRCCTGTGAGAACAAGAAAACAGCTTAAAAATATCCACCACCTGAAAGGAAAGGTCAGATCCTGCACCTGATATCAGAGAGTTTAAGACAAAACATCGGTTTAGTCCCGGAATCTACTTAAAATTTTCTCATTGTGGGATTTTCTGATGGTTTGTTGAAGTGTAGACTTGCCCTTTTGTAAGCACATTTAAACTATTTAAGACAGCATTTCCCTTGTAATGTCATCAGTGTTTATATGTAGAGTAATACTGAATAAAATAAATAACAGTGGTCCTTAAATTATGTTGTAAAARAAAARRAAAAARRAAAARRAAAAAAGAGAGAAATAAAGGAAAASGAAAAGACAAAGGAAAAGAAGAAAAATAAAAAAGATAAAAAATGGGGAAAAAAATTAATTGGACCAGTTTATCTCATTTTGCTTTTCTACTAGCAGGACAGTGTGTCCTTTGCAAAAAAGTACCCCACATTGATCTTGATGGATGGCCATGGCCTAGTCAATACTGATCCCCAACAGCTGCTGTGGCCTAAGATACAGCTGCTGCAAGGGAGCAAAGAACTTTGGAAGGGCACAGAGGAAACTAATGGACTTTGTGTCCAAGTATTTTATTTTAGGWTTTTCCCATGATATAGTGTCTCCTCCGCTCATAAAGGTTTTACGTTGTGCTCTCAGAGTGTCCGTAATGGGAAGGATGTGCTCRGACTTTGCCTTACTAGGGGCAAAGAGACTCCGCTGTCCACCCTCCCTTCTGCCTCTGCATGGGGAAGAGTACCAGTGGTATAAGGCACATGTGGAACACAGTGCACTTCTAGCTGGCATCTGCTTACCCTCAGCCTTCAAATGACCGCCCTCCATTCCATTCTTTGCAGGGCAGAGCTTCCCTCTCTGAAGACACGAGTCCCAGGCCTATGGAAGTGAATTGTGCTGCTAGCAAGGTGATAAGGGCGAATGACATTCCCCATCAAAACCCTTGGCTTGCCCACCAGTAGCCGAGGACACGGACAAGCTCATCTGTCCTCACCTGTTAAGGTCCTCACAGAGAAATGAGAATGGAGAGATAAATAAATGTAAATAAATGAACAAATAAATAGGCACGGGTATGGTCTGTGAGAGAGCAAGGACATTTTTCTGTTCTGTAACAGGTCTTCACACAGGTATTTTGCAAGCATGCTGTGAATGGAGGAGGACCGTGGGACTGTGTTTAATGTTGATTACACCGAATCTTGATGCATGATGGTGATAGTGCTGCTGCTTCTGAATATTAAAGGAACTAGGAAGAGCAGAAGCAGATCTTCAAGAGTAATTTTCCCTTCATGGTATTTTCTGTATTTTTATTTCTTTTTAGAGAGGGTTCTATAACGATGTCTTAACTTTCAACAGTCTGCTCAATGCCACACCAAATACTTATTTAAAACATGAAGTTGTGTGTGCAGAGAAGCTCTTTAATAACAAAAAGAGGCTAGTCACAATAGAAAAGGGTAACTGTGACATACTTGCTTATTAGAGCAAGMGTTTATGGATTTTTCATACTATTAAAAGTGATTGTTGGGGATTTTTTTTTTCACAATATAAAGTTGAACTGTTCCAGAGCAGTTCTGGATAGTTGAGTGTGAGGTAGTAGAGAAATAAAGTAATAGTGGTGATTTTGCAGTAAAATAGGTTAAAATGTTTATAATAAAAATAGAGCACTGTGGCATCTGGTGAATCCAGAAACTTTTTATCTTCTCTTGCTTTCATTACTTGATACTGAAACATGAAGTCTTGTGATATTTTCTGTTGCTCCCTCGTTTCTCAGAGTCAAATGACTAATGAAAACCAGTAAATAAAACCTACTTGCTGGAACTCACCTAGTGAAGAGTTCTGTTCGAGTCCATGTTTGCTGCTGGTCGCTGCAGCGAAGCGTCCAGTGATGCTAAGGCGGTGATGTCTACAGGCTCGTTCTGAGCCCAGCAGAAGGGCTCTCCACGGTTATCACACATGGGAGCTGTGTGACGAGTCAAGGGACTCGAACGMGCTCCCCCAAAGTTCCACAAAGGTCACCTCTCGTGGCCATTGCCRAGCAAGTAGCCACCCAAAGAGCAGTATTATCAGAATAAACCAGAACATTTGGGAGCAGATCTTATTCAAGGGAACATGGGACACCCTGGAGAAAGTYGTGCTCAAGAGTTACAGCAGGAAGCAGGGGAGTTGTCTGAGCCATGAGGGCTCTGAGAGCAGGAGGCAAAAGATGCTGCCCTGAACCCCCTTTTCAACAGTGCTCTGGGCTTCAGGGGATCGTAAATCGATCTGTTCCAAAAATCCCCGCAAGAATTGCTACCAGGAACTACATAGTCATCATTGCTCTGGTTCATGGACCAGCTCGCTTTGCCCTTTGGATGAACTATAAGTTTGTTTGCTTATTTATTTATTTATTTATTTCTAATATACTGCCTTAATATACTGCCTGAGGAGCACTCAGCTTTTTGTGCTGTCTGCCCAGGTGACTCCCTACGTCCAGTACAGCTTCCCATCTTGCTCCTCTTCCAAAAAATAAAATAAAATAAAATAAAATAAAATAAAATAAAATAAAATAAAATAAAATAAAATAAAATAAAATAAAATAAAATAAAATAAAATAAAATAGCGTCTGGGGACTTTTTTTTTATCTTTTAAAGGAGGAGGGGTAGGAAGGGTCAATTTCATATCCCTGTAATTAATTGAGTAACCTTTGTCAGGTTCTGGTAGCTGTTCGGTTTAATACGCGTTAGTTAATGTCCAAATGTGTAACAGGCGCTTACGGATCTGTGCGCTCTGACCTTTGCAGGGAGGAAACGGTCTGTTTCTCAGCTTTGCACTCAGCAAACGCCCCCGTCCTTCGGCGGATCGGCCGCCGGGTGCCGCTGCCGACCGCGGAGGCGTCGCGCGGATGCGGATGCGGCCGCCGCCGCCGCGYAGCTCGGCCGGGCGGGCCGGTTCGTCCAGGGGCTGCCGCGTCCAGGGCTGCTCCGCTCGCGGGGAGCCACGCGGGGCTCCTGCCCTGCCTGCCGGGTGGCCGGAGGAGCATCGATAGCTCCTGCCCAGCTCGCAGAGGGAGCAGAGCRGTTCTGCAAGGCAGGAAAAAATGGAGCTGAGGAAGAGCGAGGAACTACTGCCGGGGCGAACGGTGCCTCTGATCCTGCTCCTCTGTATGTCTAYGGGCGTGAGCGCAGAAACCGTTCGGTACTCTGTGCCTGAAGAGGCGGAGAGAGGCTTCTTTGTGGGGAATATCCTGACGGATTTGGGACTCACCGGCGAGGAGCTATCGGCTCGACAGGCTCGGCTCGTATCTGAAGGAGATGAGCGATATTTACAGCTGAACCAGCGCACTGGGGATTTGTCGGTGCGAGAAAAGATGGATCGAGAGGCGCTGTGTGGGCAGAGCGAGCCTTGCTTGGTGCGATTCGAGGTGCTGCTAGAGAGGCCGCTGCAGTCCTTCCGAGCCGAGGTAAGTGTCGCCGATATAAACGACCATGCTCCCCTGTTCTTAAATAAGGAAATTATTTTAAAGATCCCAGAAAGTGCGCTGCCGGGTGCTCGTTTTTTGCTGGAAAGTGCTCAGGATGCSGATGTGGGGAACAACAGTCTCCAGCATTACAACATCAGCCCKAATGACTATTTCCGTATCTCCACACGGCGGCGGAGTGACGGCAGGCGCTACCCCGAGCTGGTGCTGGAGCGAGCCCTGGACAGGGAGGAGCGGGCAGAAGTCACCTTCAGCATCACGGCTGTGGACGGCGGCTCTCCACCGCGTTCTGGTGCCGCCTTGATTCGGGTGCAAGTTCTGGATATAAACGACAACATCCCGGTGTTCACCAGGAGCATGTATAAAGTCCGCGTGCCTGAAAATAGCGCTGAAGAGACGCTAGTGGTGGCGGTGTCTGCTGACGATTTAGACACAGGAGTGAATGGGGAGATAGAGTACTCCATYATTCAAAATTCGGAGGAGAATCATCAGACTTTCAAAATAAACCCCCAAACAGGGGAAATTCGACTCAAAATGCCAGTGGATTATGAAGAAACAAAGACTTAYGAGATAGACGTCCAGGCCACGGATGGAGGGGGGTTGTCTGCACATTGCAAGGTGCTGGTGGAGGTCCTCGATGTGAACGATAACGTCCCCGAGGTGGTGCTCACCTCCCTCTCCAGCCCCCTCTCGGAAGCAGCGCCGCCGCAGACGGTGGTCGCCCTGTTCAGCGTGCGGGACCGGGACTCGGGGGAAAACGGCAGGACAAGCTGYGAGCTGCTGGGCGAACAACCTTTCAGCCTCGTGGCGCTGGGGACAGACTCGTACGCGCTAGTAACGGCGGATGCGCTGGACCGCGAGCGCGAAGCTGAGTACAACGTTACGGTGCGCGCCCGCGACGCCGGGAYCCCCGCGCTCTCCGCGGAGCAGCCGCTACTCGTGCGTCTCTCGGACGTCAATGACAACGCGCCCGTCTTCGCCCAGGCCTCCTACACGCTGGTGCTGCACGAGAACGAGCCCGCGGGGACCAGCGTAGGTCGAGTGAGCGCGACGGACGCCGACACGGGGGAAAACGCCCGCGTGAGCTACGCGTTGGTGCTGCCCGCGCCCGGCGCGCCCTCCTTTGTGTCGGTGGACGCGGAGAGCGGGACCGTGCGGATGCTGCGGCCGCTGGACTACGAGGAGGTGCGCGCCTTCCAGGTGGCCGTGCGCGCTGCCGACGGCGGCTCGCCGCCGCTCAGCACCCAGGCCGTGCTGCGCGTGGAGGTGCGCGACGAGAACGACAACGCGCCCGTGGTGCTGCACCCGCTGCCCAACAGCAGCGCGACGGCGGGCGAGCTGGTGCCGCGACATGCGCCCGCCGGCTACCTGGTGGCCAAGGTGGTGGCGGTGGACGCGGACTCGGGGCAGAACGCGTGGCTCTCGTACGAGGTGGCCAAGGCCACGGAGCYGTCGCTGTTCCGCGTGGCGCTGCACAGCGGCGAGGTGCGCACGGCGCGGGCCGTGTCGGAGCGSGACGCGGCGAGGCAGCGGCTCGTGGTGCTGGTGCGGGACAGCGGCCAGCCGCCGCGCTCGTSCAGCGCCACCCTCAGCCTCGCTCTGGTCGAGGGCTTTTCCGACGCCTTCCTGAAGCATTCCCAAGCTTCCGCGGGCAAGCCGGAGATGGAGGAGGAGGAGGAGAACGTGCTAGCCACCTACCTCATCGCTTCCTTGTGCTCCATCTCYTCTCTCTTCCTCTTGTCCATCGTCGCGTTTTTGAGTGCAAAGCTCTGCAAGGATCGACTATGGGTGGGGACTTCGTCTGCCTCTGTCCCCTCTTACGCTGATGGCAATTTCTCCAGTAGCTTTTTGGACGTAGCCGACGCGGAGACTCTGTCGCGGGCTTATCGGTATGAAGTGTGCTTGACGACCGGTTCGGAGAAGAGCGCATTCAAGTTCCTGAGACCCGTCCTGCCGAATCCTCCTCTTCCACAAAGCTGCGATGAGCCGGAAGCAGGCAAGGACGAGSATTTTTTGCCCCACTCACAATCGACTTCTGAAAGGGACGTTAACCAGGTGAGAAGAGCATGTCTGTATGTTTAGTTCCCCTTCCCCGCATGCRTATTGGAAGGCCTCAACGAGTGCGAATAGGCCTTCTTAGAAGGGCCTTTGGTTTCTTATTGTCAGTGTGAGATTAGCGACTGTATTTCTTTCCGATGCTGTGCTGTAAGATATTTTGCCTGCTGGGGGTGAACTCTGTGCAGTTTACCTCCCTGCTTTGCGTACTTTACGAATTCCCGTAACATTGCGGCACAAGTATTCTGCATAGATGTTCACTGTAAGGTGATGGAGCTGCAGTCTCTATTTCACGGAAATTGCGCTTGAGGGAAGGATTGTAGACTCTACAAACCCTTGAGATCACCTGTAAATTCTGAGAGTTTTAGCTTAGTTCATAATGAATGTGAAAATCGCATTAGTGCCACTGCGGGAAGACCCTTTGCTAGGTGTTTGGGTGGAAATTAAAGGATGGAAACTGGTTTTGCCAGTCAGATTTTCACAGCTTCAGCGATAACCTTCCCCATTCGATTTTTTTCCCCCCAAACTGCTGTCTTGGTTACTCAGGGTACAAATGGGCGAAGCTCCTCCAGAACTATCCCTGCAGCCCATGCCAGTAAAGATGCAGTGGAGATAATAGGTGCTGTCAAGCTATTTGACATAATAGTAAATTTCTCAGTGATCTCTGTGCACCTTGCGTGCAGTCCCAGGAAGAGGGCTGCAAAACTCCCCGGTTCATCATTTCTCTGGAACAGGATGAAAGCGCAGTGTAGTTCCCATGCTCTGATGCAAAATGTTTTTTCTTCCCTTTCTCCTTCCCATTTCCCTCCTCCTTTGTAGTTCGGTTTCTTTTTCCTATTATCTTTCCATTTTACCTTTCCCTTTTTGTGGCGTGTTTTTAATTTCCTTTCCCCCTTCTCTTTGTTTTCTGTTCCTTTCTCCCTTTCTGTTCCCYATTCCCTTTCGCATTTCCATTGTCCATTTTCCCTTTCCCTTTATTCCCCGCTTTCTTTTTCCTTTTATACCTCGGAACGTTAATAACGCTGCTTACACGAACGCGCTCTCCGCGCACCCCGCTCGGGACGCGCCGGTGGCGGCGGGAGGGAGCAGTTCCCGCGGCGGGCCGCAGGGTGGCGCTGTTGGCCAAGGCGGCGCCGCCGCGGCGCCGGGCGAGGGGCGGCGGCGGCGGGCGGAGAAGCGAGCGGGGCGGCGAGCGGCAGGGCGAGCGCTCCTTGCTCCGAGCCAGCCGCTGCCGGCCGCCTCGGCCGCCCCTGGGCGCAGCGCCCGGGGCGAGGGCGGCCGCCTCCGCGAGCAGCCGGTTCCCCGGAGTTCCGCGCCGGCCACCGGCGACACGCAGCGAGCCCGCCGCGCCCGCCATGGCGCCTGCAAGGCAAGTGCTTTGTCTCTGGGTCTTTCTCTCCGCGCCGCTCGCTCGCTGCCGGCYCATCCGCTACTCGGTGGCCGAGGAGAGCGAGAGGGGCTCCGTGGTGGCGCATGTCGCGCAGGACGTGGGGCTGGAGGTGGCGCAGCTCGGGGCTCGCGAAGCGCGGCTGTTGTCGGAGGAGAGCCGGCAGTTCTTTGACCTGGAGCGCAGCAGCGGCCGCCTCGCCGTCAGGGACAGGATCGACCGGGAGGAGCTGTGCGGCCGGGCCCTCACCTGCATGGTCTCCTTTGAGCTACTGCTCGCCARCCCGCTGCAGTTCTTCCGCATCGAGGTGGCCATAGAGGATATCAATGACCACTCGCCCGTTTTCCCGGAGGAACAAGTSACTTTCCAGATACCGGAAACGAGCGATCCGGGGTCTCGTTTCCCGCTGGAGGGAGCTCGGGACCTGGATGTCGGCACCAACGGTCTGCAGTCTTACAGCATCGCTCCCGAGAACGACTATTTCAGCGTCTCTTTCCGTGATCCTAGTGAAGGCGAAAATTCTGTTGAATTGGTGTTGGAAAAGGCGCTGGACAGAGAGGAAGAACCAGAGTTTACTTTCAGTCTCATCGCCTCGGACGGGGGCTCTCCACCCCGCAGCGGCACAACTCAGATCCGCATCGTTGTCCTGGACATAAATGACAACGCTCCTGTCTTCACAAGCGAGATTTACAGAGGTCAGGTTTTGGAGAACGCCCCGAAGGGCTCGCCGGTTGTCCGCGTGTTCGCAACGGATGCGGATGTGGGAGCTAACGGGGAGGTGTCCTACTCGTGGAGCCACGCGGTGGATCAGAGCCCCTCGGCGTTCGAGCTGGACGCCCGGAGCGGTGACATCCGTGTCACGCAGCCCCTGGATTTCGAGGCGGCGCAGAAACACGAGCTGAGCGTGCGTGCCACGGACGGCGGGGGTCTGTCGGCGCTCTGCAAGGTGCTGGTGGAGGTGGTGGATGTGAACGACAACGCGCCGGAGCTGGTGGTGAGCTCGTTCGTGAGCCCSGTGGCCGAGAGCGCCGCGGCCGGCACGGTTGTGGGCCTCTTCGTCGTGAAGGACCGCGACGCCGGCGCCAACGGGCAGGTGTCCTGCTGGCTCGAGGGGCAGCCCTCTTTCTCGCTGCGGGCTGCCTACAAGAACTACTACGAGCTGGTGACGGCGAGCGGCCTGGACCGCGAGGAGACGGCGCGGTACGTGCTGACGGTGAGGGCGGCCGACGCGGGCTCGCCGCCYCTCAGCAGCACGCACACCTTCACGGTGGACATCTCGGACGTGAACGACAACGCGCCCGTGTTCRAGCAGAGCTCGTACACCATGTTCGTGCGTGAGAACAACGAGGCGGCGGCGCTGGTGGGCGCCGTCCGCGCCGTGGACGAGGACGAGGGGTCCAACTCGAGGGTGAGCTATTCCGTGGCGCCGGGCGGCCCCGCGGAGCGCGGCCCGCGCTCCTACGTCTCCGTGCACTCGGAGAACGGGCAGGTGTTTGTGCTGCGCTCGCTGGACTACGAGGAGGTGCGGCAGCTGGAGGTGGTGGTGAGCGCGGCCGACTCGGGCTCGCCGGCGCGCAGCGCCAACGTCACGGTGCRCATCGTGGTGCTGGACGAGAACGACAACGCGCCCGTGGTGCTGCACCCCGCGCAGGACGGCCCGGCGCCGTCCCGCGAGCTGGTGCCCACGTGGGCCGAGGCGGGCTACCTCGTGAGCAAGGTGGTGGCGGTGGACGCCGACTCGGGGCAGAATTCCTGGCTTTCCTACGAGCTGCTCAAGGCCACGGAGCCCGGGCTCTTCACGGTGGCCCCCCACAGCGGGGAGGTGCGGCTCAAGAGGCCGCCGAGCGACAGGGACGCCGTGAAGCAGAAGCTGGTGGTCCTGGTGCGCGACAACGGGCGGCCGCCGCTCTCCGCCACGGCGGTGCTGGCCGCGCTGCTGCTCGACGGCTTCTCGGACGCGCACATGCCGCGCAGCCRCCTGGCCGCGGCCGGCGACCACGACGGCGGCGACTCCCTGACGCTTTATTTGATCGTGTCGCTGGTCCTCGTGTCGCTGCTCTTCCTCGCGTCTGCCGCCGTCTTCGTGGCGTGCAAGGCGTGCGAGAGGAAGGCGCTCCACGAGGGCAGCGTGCTCTGCGGCCCCGGCGACCTGCAGAGCAGCGTGGTCGAGGCAGCCGCCGCGGGGACTCTGCCCCGCGCCTACTGCTAYGAGGTGAGCCTGAGCACGGGCTCGGGCAGCAGCGAGTTCAAGTTCCTGAGGCCGCTCCTGGCCGGCCCGCCGCCGCAGCGCTGCGGCACGGGCGGCGGCGCCGTCGGCCACGAGGATTTCCCCGACGGCCTCGGCCCCGCGGAGGAACCGCGAGCGCGGAGCCCCGGCACTCTGCGCGCCGCGGATCTCGACAGCCTGGCCTTYCATTAGAGCATCAGCCACCCCTCGACGCTCCGCTACGAAGCCTCCGGGGAAGAGCCTCTCTTGGAGGAGCCAAGGCGGGAGGCAGTTGGGAGGGGTAAAAGACTCGTCTCCCTATGGAAATGGACAGGAAACTTCCCTCCTCTCATAAGACAGCGCTGCGGCTAGGGGCCATCACGACCATTSCCCGCATACACACGTGAGGAATAAGGAAGGGAAAAAAGAAATAAAAGAATTCCCTTGGCTTAATCGATTAGCAGGTGGTTCATTAATGTTCTTTTTTATTTATATTTTTAGTAGCATTAGAGTAGCGTTAGCAGCGATCCGTTAATCTCCCGTCCTCCTCGTGTAAGGAAATTAAATMATGATTTTCGCTGATATTCTTTGCTGTATAGCGCTTGATTTCATAAGATCTATCCCCTTCCTTCCTTGGATCTTCTTTCCGGAAGAGCTGATATTCTAAACTTTGTAGTTGTTATTGCTTTTGGCGGTACATAARCAAATGTTGATATCTGTTTCCCTTTTTCTTTCTTTTTTTCCCCTGTTCTCTGTGTGTATATTTTTTGCATGCCTATCGCCTCTTGAACAGTTTTCCCCTATGCTTTGAGTTTTCACTACCCATGTCACTACCGTGTAGGAGGACATTGTTTGAACGAACCTGTCGAGCACTGCAAATTGTGAAACCTTTGCTTTGTATRGAATTGTAATTATAAGGTGGAAAATTTAAAATCGTCTTTGAAGAAACCACATAATAAAAATAATATATCAATCGRATTAAAATCATTCAATAAGACGCCATGGCCGCGGAGGCAGTTCTTGAATGTAATTCCTTCCTTACCACAATTGCAGAGGATCCAAAAACTTTCAGATGTATGAAAGATTGTTTGGAAGCGGCAGAGAGGGTGAGGTAACACTCAGATTTATCTTTACAGMTGGAGGAAGTGGGTGGGAAGAGCCCGAGCGCGTATACGGAGTGTTTCCGGTTTTTCGAAAGCCTCTCACGCCTCTGTAAAGTTTATTTGCCGTMTTGTAAGTGGCGGCTGCGCCTGTGGGGCTGAGCGAGGGTGGAAGCGGCAGGAGGGGCAGCGCCGGCGGCGCTGGGGCGCTGCATTGCTGCTCTGCGGCTGCGAGTGTCGCTGTTGGCTCGCGATGGGCCGCTCGGCAGGCAGAGAGCGCGAGACGAGAAGCGAGCCCGAGAGAGCCGAAGCGGCGGAGCGAGGGGAAGGAGAGCGCGGGGAGGAGCGCGCAGGGAGACCAGCCTGTCTGTGCGGCGGTAAAGGCAAGCGGAGCGAGGAGGAGGAGGGCGAAAGCGGCGTCCCGATCTGGAAATGCGGTGGCGAGAGAGGCGCGTTGGCTGGCGAGGGCGAGCGCTGCTGTGGTGYGCCTTGGTGTCGGCGTGGGAGGTGACGTGGGGRCAGCTGCGCTACTCGGTGCCCGAGGAGATGCAGAAGGGCTCCTTCGTGGGCGACGTGGCCAAGGACCTGGGGCTGCAGCTCTCGGCGCTCCGCGACCGCGGCGCCCGCATCGTAGACAAAGGTAGGAAGCAATACTTTTCTCTGCGTGAAAAGACCGGCCATTTAGTGACGGCGGAACGCATAGACAGGGAGCAGGTTTGCGGACGGATATTGCAGTGCCTGATAAATTTAGAACTCTTGGATGAATTCTCTATGAGGGTTTTCAAAGTGGAGATAGAAATCACCGACCTGAATGACAACGCTCCCAAGTTTCAGCAAGATAAATATGAGTTTCGAATGAGTGAACTAGCCGTGGTGGGAACGCGGTTCCCTCTGGAAGAAGCCAAAGACGCGGACGTGGGTCTGAATGCGCTGCAACGCTACGAGCTGAGCGGCGACGAGCACTTTGCTCTGAATGTGCAGACGGGACCAGACGGGTCGAAGTATTCAGAGCTGGTGCTGGCGAAGCCGCTGGACCGCGAGGAAGCGGCTTTTCACGAGCTGGTGCTGACGGCGGTGGACGGCGGGGATCCAGCGCGGACGGGCACGGCGCGGATCCGCGTGGTCGTGTTGGACGCGAACGACAACGCGCCGGTGTTCAGCCAGGCGGTGTACACGGTGCGCGTGCGGGAGGACGTGCCCGTGGGGTCGCGGCTGCTCACCGTGAACGCCACTGATGCAGACGAGGGCACCAACGCGAATGTGACTTATTCCTTGCGCAGTGGAGCAACGCGTTATTTCCTGGTAGACCCACGCACCGGGGATATCACGACGGCGGGAAGCCTGGACTACGAAGAAGAGCCTCTGTATGAGCTGGAGGTGCAGGCGAARGACGGCGGGGACCTCCTGRCCAGGGCRAAAATCCTAATAAAGCTGATCGACGTGAATGACAACGCRCCTCTAATCACCGTGACGTCCGTCGTGAGTTCTGTTTCTGAGGACAGTCCACCGGGGACAGTTATCGCTCTGCTCAATGTGAAAGACGAAGATTCAGGGGCGGGAGGGGAGGTGAGGCTGTCCCTCCCGGACACACTGCCCTTCCGCTTGGAGAATTCCTTTGAGGACTACTACAGGTTGGAGACGTGGCGGGAGCTGGACCGCGAGGCGGTGTCGGAGTACAACGTGACGGTGCGCGCGACGGACGGCGGGTCGCCGTCGCTGTGGAGCAGCGCGGTGCTGCCGCTGCGCGTGCTGGACGTGAACGACAACGCGCCCGTGTTCGCGGAGGCGCGCTACAGCGCGCGTGTGTCCGAGAACAACGCGGCGGGCGCGCTGGTGCTGCGTGTGCGCGCGTGGGACGCGGACTGGGGCGAGAACGCGCGCGTGCGCTACGGGCTGTGCGAGGGGCAGGTGCGTGGCGCGCCGCTCTCGTCGTACGTGTCGGTGCACGCGGAGACGGGCGCGCTGTACGCGCTGCGCTCCTTCGACTACGAGGAGGTGCGCGAGGTGGGGCTGTGGGTGCGCGCGGAGGACGGCGGCGCGCCGGCGCTGAGCAGCAACGTGTCGGTGCGGCTGGWGATCGTGGACGAGAACGACAACGCGCCGCAGGTGCTGTACCCGGCGCCGTCATCGTCGTCATCGTGGTCGGGCGTGGAGCTGTCGCCGCGCTCGGCGGAGCCCGGCACGCTGGTGGCGAAGGTGGTGGCGGTGGACGCGGACTCGGGTCAGAACGCGTGGCTGTCGTACGAGGTGGTGAAGGCGACGGATGCGGGTCTGTTCCGCGTGGGTGTGCACAGCGGCGAGGTGCGCACGGCGCGGTTGGCAGTGTCGCGCGACGCGCTGCGCCAGAGCCTCGTGGTGCTGGTGAAGGACCACGGCGAGCCGGCGCTGTCGGCCACGGCCACGCTGACGCTGGTGCTGGCCGAGAGCGTGGCCGAGCTGCTGTGGGAGGCGGGCGGCGCGGTGGCGCCGGGTGGTGGCGAGGACGATTCGGGCGTCATGGTGACGCGCTGGCTCGTGGTGGCCGTGTCGGGCGTGGGCTGCCTCTTGGTGGCCTTGCTGGTGTCGCTGGTGGCGCTGCGTGTGCGCGAGTGGCGGCGCTGCCGCGAGCTGGGCGCGGGCGGCGGGAGCGTGCGCGCTGTGCCGGCGTCGCAGTTCGTGGGCATCGAGGGCGTGCGCGCCTTCCTGCACTCCTACGCGCACGACGTGTCGCTGAGCGGCGACTCGCGCAAGAGGCAGCTGGGCTGTCCGGGCGGCAGCTGCTGCAACACCCTCCCGGCCGCGCCGCCGCCCGACAAAGGCGCGCCGCTGCTSCTGCCCGAGGAGCCCTCGAGCGCCCGCGGCGACGCCGACAGCGGAGACGCCCTCCTGGTGAGTCCCGACCCACGRSCTSTCCYCATCCTTCTTTTCCGTTCCTCTTCTCCTTCCTTTCCTCCTCTGCAGCGTTCCTGATCTCTCTGTCGATTTCCCAAGCGGTAACAAGCAGAGCAAGAGCTGTGGCTGAGGGCACGGCTGTTATCGCTTCCAAAATCTCTCTTGCCCATAAAGTTTGCTTTTGATGATGCCAGATGATCTGGCACTCTTAGAAGTGTAAATGTGCTTTTGGGTGCCTTTTCTAAGCGAGCGGCTCATTATTTCATTACTTCCTAWAGAGTGTCSAWCGCTCAGTGATCTTATCATCCTCCTCTTAGAGCTCGCCCTTTTATTTGGACGCTAACTGCTTAAATTTGTGTAATTTGTGTGGGGGAAATAGGACCACGGGGATTTAGGCAGAGTAGGAGTCTTTTCAAAGATGTGTTCTCTACAGGTAAGTGATCTTCTGTTTCTTGAATCGCTTATGTTTGAAAACGAATATTTGTTGTTAAGAAAGATCTTAGTGATGAGCAAGTGAATGTGCCCGGAGTGATTTTCTGTTCCTTCATGACAAAACGATGTGAAGCTTTATTCCCGGACAGCAGAGATTTCTTTGCTCCTGGAGAAGCAAATTTACGATATTGTCCTTGCCAGACTCGTATCTAGGAGCCACAGAAGAGCAGCTGCTGCAGGAGGGAGGAGTGCACCAAAGTGTGCCTCTTTGGTCATTCTAAAGCACTGACCACAGCGCTACATGGAAGAGAAGTTAGATGTTGGGGGAATGTGTGGAAGAGTGAAGAGCTGCCTGGGTGTTCCATCTGTGCTGGCTGGATCTTTCACGAGTTAATGTGTCAGAATATTTGTCACCTGAAGCGTTAATCGATATGTAGGGGTAGAAGGGTGGACATGTGTTGGACTGCAGTCTGCATTTTCCAAATTGGAGGTACTTCGAACTCACCTGGGAAACTGTTCCTACATGTACCTGTGTCTTCTGGTTGTCTTCGTGGAGTCCTGCTTTGTGGGAGAACAGTGCACGCCATAAGAGGTTGAAAGAAATAAATGTCTGCTTGCTAAATTTCAAGTTGTGGAACGTATGTGTATAGGGCACACTTTGTTTGTTTGTCTTTTAGTTTCTTTCAGAATGTTGTTGGTGCAATGCAGGAGATGGGAGTTGCGTCTTTTGAAAACAGTGCTTGTTCCTTCTTCAAGAGAATCTTAGAGTGTCTTGAAACAGGCAGTGTGGTGCCCCTGTCTCTGCTGTAAGACTTCCATGTCCTTACTTCAGCCTTTCATGGCTTTCCTGTCTTAGAACACGCATGCTTACGTTTAGAACACATGTTTAGTATAGTTTAGCACATTTACATTTAGTACATTTGGTACTTGCCATCTCAGCACGCTGAACACACAAATGTGTTGTACTTGTGTGTAGGTGTTCAT
The DNA here is from genome assembly GCA_003342815.1 of Eudromia elegans. NCBI lineage: Eukaryota > Metazoa > Chordata > Aves > Tinamiformes > Tinamidae > Eudromia > Eudromia elegans. Next base: position 8,325 of record PTEX01000505.1, on the reverse strand, counting down.
GCTGGTGCTTCACCAAGAGAAACGGTGTGTGCTGCAGGTGTTTCACATTTGTGAGGGTCATACACCACCGTACAAGTTATAAATCGTACAAGTTATATAAATGTACAAGTTTTGTTGAAGAAGTGAGGGGAACTGTTTCAGGGACTGCTGAAAGACACATTGTCCCTTCTGTTTTACTCATTACATCAAGGAAACAGCTGTGATATTCCGCTTTCTCAGTCCCTTTGACCTAATGGACTTCCATCTCCACTGGAAGCTCTGAGAAGGCCTCCATTTCCACCATACCTTTATTTCCACCTGCTCTGAGTGCTGTCAGATCAACTATTATGATCTGATTCCTCCATTTCTGAATGTTTCCAATGCTAACCATGTCTCTTGTCATGGTCTAAAGSTAGGCCTCAGTGTTCCTCAAGAAAGGATTGGAAATGCATGACAGGAGGAACAGCTTGCATCCCTCCTGCTAATGTTGAAACCTATGAAAGCTTCTTTGCTCAATATGTGTCTACATTGCATGCTCTGTGTTGTGGCATATAGGACCAAAAGTGAGAGAGCTGCTTGGCAGTGCAAGTGAGTGCAGATAGGGGAAKTTTGGTGGGTGCCTAGATTAAGAAGGTGATGCAGATCAGCCAGTGCTGCTCAGGACTGGAAATTCTTTGGTTAAATTAGTTGAACCATGACCTGCACCAGTTATGCAAAGACCCTCTGCTTCCTGTTCTTAAAGGTGGTGACAGGCCTCTAGATATTGTGACTTCAAGCAATAACTGTGGATCTAGGCAAGGCCTGCTTGCCTCAAATGATGAATCGTTTCTATGGGAAATCATTTCTTTCTCCAAATGCATGRCCTTGTGACATCATCACGAATTGTATTTATGTGTCTTGAGTTGTCTTCCATCCTTGTTTGCTGGAATTCTTCCTAGTTTGCCTCTATGGAGTGGACCTTTGTTTTGAAAGCAGAGAAACTGAACCAGAATCTCTCAGTAACTCTCATAACAATTCAGCTTTCACAGGCAYAGGAGACCTTGTTGGGAGTTCCTCAAAGTGGGAACTCATGGAAGTGTGTGAAAATGAGGAAAAGGCCTCTTGCCTTCCATACAGGCCTAAGCAAGAATTTGGGGCCTAGCTTGCAATTGGAGGCCTCCCTGACTTCCAGGAACTCCAGWGGTGGATCTGCAAGGCCGACTTGTGGCAAAACAGCTGTGAATTTCCGTAAGGAAGCGCTTCTCTCTCTGGAGTCACCCGGAGGGCATGACTGTGTATGTAGATATTCAATATGGACAGAACTAGAGCCAGCATCAGGCCATGCTCACAGCAAAGATCCTATCTTATTCTGTACTTCCTTTTTCTTTATCAACCAGCCACACATACCAAAAAGAGGAGCATGTTTAATAAGTAATTCAGTTAAACTAGTATAATAACCACAATTTTCTCAATTAATATTATATGTAGTTTTATCTGTAGAATGGACTAATTAAGTTATATTACACACAAATAGAATGGACACGTGTTCTGTTCTTCCTGCTATCTAACCCCTGAATTATTTTGGCAGTGGCACGTATTGTCCTTTTCTTTTTTTCCGTTTTTGCATTGCCTTTCACTTAAAGTAATCCATCGAAGAATGTGCAGCCTGTAACTCATTTTACTGCCATTGGTTTAGAATTCAACTCTTCCTTTGAATGTTAGTTGTGGGGAAAAGATGTAAACTTTGATAAATAGTAGATTGTGCCCCTTCCTAGGAGAKGTACTTTAGAAGGGTCTTAAGGTAGAGCCTCTTAAGGTAGACCCTTTGACAACCTATTTTTTACCTTAACTGCACATGGTCTACAAGCTTTAGACCCTTTATGTTTCCTCCCAATAACAAGTTGGGCAGGTGAGTGTCTCCAGTGGTTCAATGTCGTGGACTTGATGCATGTCACAAAGAAATGGCTTGTCCAGATGGTCATTTACTGATATATAKAGATATATATATTCCAAATATGAGGATCAAAGACACGTTGTGGAAGGCTGCAGTTGAGACTGAGGTGGATTGTTTTAATGCTTGCTTATTAAGAGTGGAGATGAATGTCTGTCTGTGGGGTTTTTGATTACATTAGGTAGGAAGTGGGTACTATATGTCTTTATTTCAGTTTGGCTAGTCTGGGCTGCAAAATGACCATTATGGCAGCTCACCATTTCACTTATTTTTGGCTGGTGCATTTGTAAGTGAATGGAAGGATTGATCAAAGGAAGAAAACACTTATCATTTTAGAGTATAGTTCACCACCAACTGTTCATTTTGTTTCTGCTTTTGGAGTGTGGGGAACTAGAGACAATCAGATATATTACCCTTTGTTTTCCATAATTGACATAATATTTTCACACACTGAACATGCCAGTCTGTGCCCCTGGAAGACACATCCTCAGCACAGGCTGTCCTCAGAAGGACATGCTTATATCTTGTCCTCTTGATGTTTTGACACCTTATTGAGGCCAAGGATGGTGTTGTGATTGATATGTGTGCTCTATTGCCCTGTACATTCYGGTGCTCAGCTACCAGTTAGATGCTGTGGAAGGTTTTGCTTATTTTCAYGTTCCCTGTGTAAAGGAGCTGTGGCAATACAGTCGTCCCTCAGATCGTTCCTTCCTCACCAGGAAGAGATGCATTTTTAATGCACAAGGAAGAGATACTAACATTTCCTGAGGATGAGAGCTGCCTCATTCCTGTGACTTTTTCATGCAACAGTCACTATGAGCAACCTTTTCCAGGGAAGTTTCCTGGGATGTGGTTTTCATTGCTGTAAAGTCTGAATAAGTGACAGATGACAAGGTAGTGATCAAAAGAGAGATGCTAGATTATGTTATTATGACACTGACAAGGTAACACTATTTTTT
>PTEX01000504.1:140120-154209 GCA_003342815.1 Eudromia elegans | reverse complement strand
CCCCCCCCGCCCCCAGCAGGGATTTATTTGGATCTATCCCAGCCAGACTGGGAACAACACGGGGGAGCCCTCGGTCTCCCCRGCCCTCCCCATCGCCCCTCCCGCCCCGGCGGGTTTTAGGGGCAATTGGGGCGATTTTAGGGGCGATTTGGGCTCTCAAACGGGTGTAGAGGAAACACGGGGCCAAAATCCCGCTGAAGGAGCAATAAAACGGCAGGGATGGAAACAGGGATGGGGGGGAGGCTCCAACCACCGACCTTCCCCCCTATCCCAAGGCGGAGCGGGCCGCGTGTGTCCAAACGTTTGTCCCGGGGGCTGTTGTCCCGGGTGCTGTTTTCCCAGGTTATGGTTGTCCCGGGTGTTGTTTTCCCGGGTGCTGTTGTCCCGGGTGTTGTTTTCCCAGGTTATGGTTGTCCCGGGTGCTGTTGTCCCGGGTATTGTTTTCCCGGGTGTTGTCCCGCTGTCCTTTGCCCTTGACGCCCGCTCTTCCCTCCAGCCTCCGGCACACGCCCGGCTTCCCCTTCCCCCSCTCTCCCCGCCGCGCTCCGAGGGGATTCCCGCATCCAGCCGATAAAGCAGGYGGATAAACAGGCCGGGATGTAAACGGCCCCCCTGCTCCGAGGCCGGATAACCCGGCCCTGCAGGAGCCGCCGCTTTTCCTGCCCTCATCCCTCGCCAGGGTCCCCGCCCGGGCGCAGGAGCCTTCGGGATTTGCTCCGGCTGCGGGAAGGATCCAGGCGGCTCCCGCGGCGCCTGTTTACGCTGCCCGGCTCCGGTTTCCCGGGGGCTGCTCTCCCAGGGAAGAGGCCCGGGCAGCGGCCGGCGCCTTCTCCCAAAACGCATTCCAGGGATGTCAAAGGACGGTCGAGCCCTCCCCTTGCCAGGGAGCTGCTCCAAGGCACGTTTGGGAGCCTGGCTCCCCTCCAGGATTCCTCCTTATCCGTCCGACGGCTTCTGCCCTTTGCTCCCCTGACCTCCATCCCGCTGGAGAGGCCGCTCCAGAGCTGCAGCTTCCCGGGAATGAGGCCYGGATGAGGCTCCCTGCAGGAGTTTTCCCGCACGAGCAATGCCTGGGGCTGAGCAAGGGGCCTTGGAAAYGCTGAGGAATTGCAGCTAGGAATCCAAACTTTGGGAATGGACCATGCCCAAGGCAGAGCTCAGAGGGAAGTGGCTTTGGGAAGGGACCAGCCCTTGGGCACTTCCCTCCTTCTGCTAAGGAATTATTTCTTAAGGATCTGGCCCCACTTCCCGGCTCACGGCGCTCGGAGGATCCGGCCCCGCTGGTGGATCCCGTGGGAGAAACGTCCCCGGGGCCGGTGACTAATGGGACATGTGGGGTGTAACCCAGCCCCGAGGAGCCGGGATGGGCCCGGGTTGGCCCTGCGGTGACTCACCCGGGGCGCGGAGAGGGACAAGGGCATCCATAGGGACACACCGGGGTTGYGCCGGGTCTCCTGGATCCGGAGCGCTCCCAAAGCCCCGCGTTCCCTGGGCTCCCGTGCAGGGAACCCCTGYGGCCATGGAGAAATCCCGGCCTCCCGTTGCGGCCTCCGCTCCCCGGGTCCCGGAGCAGGTCTGCGGCTCCCGGGAGCTTCCCGGGGCCCTTGTCCGTGTTTCCAAGGGCATTTCCCTTGGCAAGGCTGGGAAGGGATTAACCGCGCTGGCCGATCCCACACGGACAGCGCCGGCCCCTTCCCCGGCAGCAATTCCTCACCGGAGGTCCCAGCTTTTGGAAGTGCCTCGTGGCATCCCATTCCCGCTCCGAGATCCCTTCTCCTCCTCCGCCATCCCAGCGGAACAGGGAGAACCTCCRCAGGGAGCCGGGCGAGGGCTTTGCCCCAGGCGACGCCTTTCCAGCTCCGCCAGGAATGCTCTTCCCGGCGGGCGTTTTCCTTGCCGCGATGGGATCTCTCCACCTCTTGTCTCGCCAGACCGAGGTTTTGCAACGAGGAGGGTTTTCCCAGCGCCAAGCCGCAGCCGGGCGGGAATGGGCGTGCGGAGCTTGGGAAGTCCCGYGCCTTCCACCTGCTCCATGCGGGAACGCGCGGATGCGGCCGCCGGACCCGCCGGATCCGCCTGCTCCTCTCGCTGTTTCCTCCCGTTTTTACAGACGTTGCTGTTTTCCATGGAGGAAAAGGTGTTGAACAGCCTGAGGCTTCCCAAACTTCCATCCCCTCCCTCCCACTTTCCCTTGGGATTCCCTGGCAGGGCCTCTGGATGCTGGAAGGGAGGAGGGAAATTCCTTATTCCTCAGTATCCAACCCCCCCCCCCCAAGCCGAGCAAGGGGGATCCCTGGGGATGCTGATCCCAATCCCTTGTCCAGCCTGGCACAAAGTGGCTAAAACTGGTCTCATGTCCTTGCTCTCGCTAGAAAACCAGGAAATTCCAGAATTCCGGAAGCTTTCTGGGATCATTCCGTGGGGTTTGGGTTGAAGCAGTGGACGCTGGCGGAGGCTCCCGCTGGAGCACTGGCGCYCGTGCCTTGGTGTGCATGGACACCTAGAGGCCCTTTCGGGAATAACGGGCAGCGCAGGGATGATTTTCCTCCATCCWCCTTTCCCGCTTGGATTCCGTGCGCCCCGCACTGATAATATCCCTGTTTCGGGCTGCCCCGTCCTGGGTTAAAAGGGAATTTAGGGGGCGGCGAGTGGAGCTGCGGGGCAATTGACCCGATGGGAGCAAATCTGGGGGGCGCCGGCCGTAATTTTGTCGGGAGTGAAAGGAGGCTCCATGTTCGCCTGGGCATTCCCCGGCTCCAAGGAGGACAGAGAGGAATGGCGGGAAGAAACCCCGTGAAAATCGGGATYGGGGGGAATAGACAGGGCCCCGGCCGGTCCTCAGGGGGCAGCAAGCCGGAGCTCGGGAGCTCTGGGATGTGCCCGTGCGCACGCAGGGTGCCGGGTCCCTCCGGAACGAGGCCCCTCAGCCCTTCCCGCTTCGGGCGGGAGGAATCCCGCAGTTTGGCACGAAGCGCCCCGGGAAAACCTGGACCTGAGGTGGTTTTGGAGCGGTTGGGAGGACCTGCTTCCGACGCAGGCGGCGCTGCCCCGGGGCGCCGGATTAGCGGCTTGGCAGCCCTGCCTTGCACCGCGTTGTGCCCGCGTTGCAACAGCCGGAGCTGGCAGGCGCCGACGCCGCCTCCCATRGGGAAGCGGCTGCTCGGGAAGACTTGGCTCCGGCTGCTCAAGCGCCTGCCCCGGGGCCTTGGCGTTTCCCTAGCTCCTGGAAATCAGGGTGGGAYGGGATGCGTGGGGAGAGGATCGTCCCATCCGTGCCCTCCGCGGCATTCCCGCGGCATTCCTTGGAACCCGAGCACCGGCCGCCCTTGGTGCCCGCGAGTCAGGGCGGCTGAAGCCCCAGGTCTCCAACTGGAGCCTCCCTTGCTCCGACCCGGGCCCCGAACGGCCCCGACGAGACCCGCGGTTGCGGCGCGGGCCGGTGCCGCCCGCGGCTCTTCTAGCGGGTGACACACGCCAGGAAAACCGAGGGCTCCATCCCGGAGCTACTGACGTCAATGGAAAGCCGCTCGCGGACGCCGCTCCCGCTCGGATCGCCGCCTCCGTTCCGCTGCTTTATTTCAGCCTGCAAATCTGTCGGAGGTGGAAAGGTCCCTCTTGTGCTCGGAGGCTCCAGCACGTCCCGGAGAGGTCCTGCTTCCTCCCGAACCGTTGCATTTGGGATGCGGAGCGGTTCCGGGAGCGGGCTCCGAGCCGCTGCACCCGTGGCCCGTGTAAGGACGGCGGTGGCCTCGGCCGGGACGGGTTGTGACCACCCAGCGCCTGCCCTAATCCAACCCGGAGCGCCGGCCCTGCCCGGGGCTGCTCCCGCTCGCTGCTTCCAGGGAGCTCTGGAGCTTGGCCAAGGCCTCCCATGGGCGCTGGGCTTTGTCGGGAGGACGGAAGCGCCAGGCCTTGGATCTGCCTCTCCCGGGCAGCCCCGGGAAGCTCCGCGTCTCCTTTCCGTGGGCACATTCGGAGCCCGGTTCCGTGCCCCGCTCCCGGCTGGGATCTTTGCCGGGGGAGCGGAGCCGGCGCGGTGCTGGAGGCTGCTGGAGCGGGGGCTCCTCCAACACCCTGCAAGGACCGTGGAGGGGCCGCGAGGGCCCGGCGGGAACGCGGTACCCGGCGGGAGCAACCGCAGGGCGGGGATGGGAATGGGGATGGGATTCGGCATGGGAATGCACCCCGGCGCGAGCCGCTGTGCGCTCCCAAACGCTCCAGAGCCCGGAGCGCCCTGGAGCYGGGTGGGTTTATTGCCGGATAAAGTGAACCCTGCTTCCCCAGAGCACCGGCACTCCGGTGCTCGGATGCGTATACGCAGACGGCGGAGCGCTCCGGGGTGCAGGGAGCGGTGGGTGGAAGGCAGGATATTATTATCTTCACCTGCTGCTGCCGACCAAGGAAACGGGAGCCGGATGGCAGGAAGTGAGAGCTTCAAAAATAGACGCCTTTAATGGCAAAACGTGGCGGGAGCAATCCCGCGGGAGCAATCCCGCGTGCCGGCGTGCGCTCAGCGTGTGCGTCGGGGTGGGAAACGTGCTGAAATCGCCAGGAAAGTCCCCCGCGTTTCCCCTTTTGGGGCAAAAGAGCCGGAGGGAAAAGCAGCTCCTCTTAGAGCCCGCCGGGATAAGGATGGTGCCGGTCTGGACGTGAGCCCTCGTGGTTAAAAAATAMAGGCCTTTGCCTATGGGAAGTATCCGTTGGCAAATGGAACTCTATCCRCTTTTCTGGAAAGCTCTGCAATATATTCAACGTCTCGTTCGGCCTCACCTCCATGTCTGGGTATCCCGATAGTTCGCCTCCCCATGGATGCAGCCACGTGGCCTTCTGCCGCTCGCTGTCCTGGCTCTCGATCCGCGTTTTCCACGTCATTCCAAGCGCGCCGGGTGGGTGGGAGCTGCGGCGGCGCCGGAGGAAGTTGGACCCAAGGGAGAGGGCCGGTTGCGCTCTCCCGCCTCGCTGAAACTCAACGCTGGCCCAAAGTCCAGACCTTGCTATATTGAGTCCGGGACAGGTGCTGAGACACCCCCCCAAGGAAAAGAGCAACAGGAGATGAAATTTCAGAGACCTGATGCTTTGCGGCCCCGGCGGACCAGGAATCCGCACCAAGGCACCGGTGCTGACTCGGCTGCCGGGCCCGAGAAAGGAGAAAACAGGGAAAAACAAGCTGGATTTCCAGCTCCCGTGGTAAAGGAAACGGCCAGGGTTGGTCACGTCGTTGCAGTGCCCGTCTTGCTGCCCGGCTTCTCCCTAACAGGATTGCGGCAGCAGGGAGGGCAAGGAGCCCCAGGTCCATAAACCGACGTTTTCTGGTCGTGCCGTGCCCTGTTTGTCCTAAATCYGTCAGATTTCTGAGCAAAACTCTGCTGTAGTAACTGCTCCGTAGAGGTGCAGAGCAGACCGGTGTCTTGGACCGAATCTGTGCTTGCCGGGAGCACTGAAAGGCTTGGAGGGGCCGGGAAGGTCTCCAAATCCCCCTCCCAAGTGCTGGGATCAAAGGGATAATGCCGAGGATGACACCAGYGGGCAGGCCATCGACCTCTGCCCGTTTCTTTGGCTCTGTCGCGGCCCGGGATTTAGGGGGAAAACTCGCGTGAAGGAGCCAAACTATTAACGTGCGGAGGGCCCCGGGGCGGAGGGCGGCCGTGGGCCCCGCGGCACCTCCGCGCTGGCGGCAACGGTGGCTCCCAAGGGTGTTTTCCCGTCCTCCACRCGCCGCGCTCCCCTCCAGCCCTCCTTGCCGCGGGTATTCCATCCGAGCCAACCGCCTTGACGGAGGAGCCGCGATTCCGGAGTCAGCAGCTCCGGCGCCGCCCCGTCGGGCTGTCCCCTCGGGCGCGTCCCCTCTGCTGGCTGCCACCCAACGGGAGTCAAAAGTGCCCGCCGAGAGCCCAAAGACTAGAGGCGAGGAGGAGGAGGAGGAAGGAAGGAGGGCGGCGCGGGCAGCCCGCCCCGGCCTGGAAGAGGTGCAGCTTGCCGGCGTCGGGCAGGAAGACGCGGGCGTCCTCCAGCGCGCCGCGGGCGGCCGCGGTGAAGCTGGCGTCCCCCGAGGTGGCCACGTCGAAGACGCACGACTGGAAGTAGAGGTCCTCGACGGGCAGCAGCTCCTTGCAGAGCGCGCGGGCCGCCGCCTCCGCCGCCGCCGCCGCGCCGCGGCCCCGGCAGCACTCGCCGCGGGCGATGCGCTGCCCGCGGGGGCAGCCGCCCACGCAGAGCTGCAGGTCCTGCTCCCGCGGGAAGGCGCGCGCCACCTCCTCGGCCGCGCGGATGGAGAAGGAGAGCTGCCGCCCGGCTTGCCGCACCGCGATGGTGGTGCCGATGTAGGCGGCGCGGATCTCCACGTGCCGCCCGGGCGAGCGCTCCCGGATCGCCAGGCTGCCGCCGCCCGGGCGCTCRCCCCCGTTCACGGAGCCGTCCTCGAAGGCGGCGGGCAGGTTGCCGACCTCGGCCTGGTAGACCTTCTGCTCCACGCACTCCTTCACGGCCTTGAAGATGATGGTGAGCTGCGCACGGGGGGGCAGAGCGCGGGCGGTGGGGCCGCGGGCGCCGACGTGGCCCCAGCGCAGGGGCCGCCCGCCCCGGAGCCGCCCCCTCTGCCCCGTCCCGCCTTGTCCCCATCGCTCTGGTCCGGCTAGGGAACAATTCCTGTCCCTGCCTCCTTAAAAAGGAGAAGCGCCAGGGCCTGGGTAGGCATCCGGAGCCCTCATAGCTCTCCSTGGTCCCAAGGAGCGCCATCCCCCTTGTCGTTCCTGATCCCACGGGAATTCCGCTGAAGCTGTTTTTGCCCTCCCCAGCCCTGGCAGCCAGGCGCATCCGCGCGGGAAGCACCAAAATCCCCTGCGTGAGCGGTGGGGTTGGACAGAGGATCCCCAGAGGTCCCCTCTGGCCTTCACCGCTCTGCGACTCAGGGACATGGGTGGCAGGTCAAGGGAAAAGGTGACACGGGGGCGTCTGGCATCTCGGTTACAGGGGGGGATCCCGGCGGTTACAGGGGGACCAGCCCTGCAGGGACTGCCCAAGGCCGCTCCTGCCTCCCGGAGGTGACGGGATTTGCCGGCAAGCCCTAGGGGAGCCCCTTACCTTGCTGGTGACGGTGGCGTTGGAGCCCTTGGCCACGGGCGAGCTGGTGGCTTGCACGAACAAGTAGTCGTTGTCCAAGAGGGGCCAGGAGCCCTCCACCCGGCACGTGTGGAAGTCGTCGTGGAAAGTGCGGATGTGGGGGTCCCCGAAGGCGGCGCAGTGCTGGTAGCTGGGGGGCTGCCCGTGCTTGTAGAGGAAGCTCTTCTCGTAGTCGCAGATATCCGAGGGCTCCGGGCGCCGGCGGTGGTCGGGAGCCGGCGGCCGGGGCCGSGGCGGCGCCGCCACGGGCCCTTCCCTGGAGCAGTTGTTCTGGATCATGAGGTCCTCGATGCCGTGCACGGCGGAGTGGTAGGCCAGGTCGCCGCGGCACGTGCGGGCCGTCTTGCGGGTGCAGTGCGCGTAGGAGCGCAGGGCGCTGCAGACGGCGCCGGTGCYGCCGCCGGTGCCGCCGCGGCGCAGGTGGAGCGTGGCTGCCACGTACTCCGAGTTGCAGCGCAGGATCTTGCACTGGGAAGAAACTGGGAGAAACGGGGTGGCCCCCCCGGGGGTCCCAGCGGGGCTGGAGCGCTGCGGATGGGGCAGCCCCTTCCCCTCCCACCTGCCTCCCCCCCATCCGGACCTCTGCGGATCGTGCTGGAGATGGGAAGCCTGGCTGCAAGGACCTGTCTCCCTATGGAAAACTCGGGGGGCTGATGGCCGCGGCCGAGCAGCGTTCCCACCCTCCCTGCGCCCTGGGCAGGCCCTTGCCCTGCACGTGGCTTCCTTACCATGCTGGAAGAGGAGGAGGAGGAGGAAGAGCGCTCTCGGGAGGAAGCCGGGGGCTTCCAGCTTCTCCGGGTCCTCACTGCCAGCAGATTTCCCCATTCCCGTCCATCCAGAGCCGGGGGAGCCGCTCACCTGCTGGCTCCTCTCCGCCTCCTTCAGCAGCTCACCTGGAAGGAAGGGAGGGACAGGGTGGGAGATGCTGCACCCAGTGCGAGCAGCACCCAGAGGGGCCCCGAGCTGCAGGAACGGCGGCTCCAAACGCGGGTCCCGCAGGGCTGGAGCGCCGGGAGCTGCACGGGGAGCCCCCGCGGCGCTCGCGTCCCGCCCAGCGGCAGCCGCGGACGCGGTTCGGCACGGGGAGCAGTTAAGGCTCCCGCCTGGGTGAGCCCAGCGGGACGCCCGGCACGGCGTCCGAGGGGAAAGAGACGGAAAAGGGAATTCTCGGAGCCGCTGCCGTGATATCCACGAGCGGCACCGCGGCGCGCGGCTCTTCCTCCCCACACCGGGACAGGCACTTGTGGGTTCCCGGGGCTCCCGGGARCCTGGAGCCGCCCGAGGCGGGAATGCCGGGGCGCATCCCCGYGCGCTTGATCCTCTCGGACAACTGGCCGCGGCCGTCGCTAAATTTATCTTCCCTTCTGCTTTGGCGTCGCCGGCCGCCCGCGTGGGCTCCAGCAGCTGCTTATTTGTCACTCCGTAGTCAGGGAGCCTTTGGAAAAGGTCCCTCGGAAGCTGCCGGGCCTGAAATGAGGGGGTTTTCCCCCCAGGCTTTCGGGAGGTGCTGCCTGTTGAAGGCTCATCCCCCGGGATGCGTCTGTGCCCGGCACCGGGGAACCCGAGGGGTGGGATGGAGGAGGCTCCGGCTGCAGCTGGGCGGCAAGGGGATCCCGACTCTCATCCTTCCTGCCCGGAATGATCTCCAGGGTGGAGAGGGGCTGGCCGATTGGGAGGCTCTGCCCGGGCCCCACGGGACGTTCCCAAGGGTGTTCCCGTGCCTGCGGATCTGGGATTGCAGCCGGAGGCGGTGCCGACCCCGCGCAGGGCGCCCCGGGCACCTCTGGGTGCCTCCTGAGACCCTCATCCCTGCCCTTACCTGCGCCAGCCGCCTCCGGAGACGCGGCGCCGGCSGCGGCGGGGACACGGGCGCTGCGCTGGCGCGTCCTTGTCCCCCTAGCGCGGGTGGCAGCCGGGCAGATCCATGGGAGCACAGCTGCGCCACGCCGCCCCGCTCCGCACAAAGCGCCGGCATCCAAAGGCGCGGGGTGCCGCAGGGCCCCTCCGCGGCGCCCCGCTCCTCCTCCCCGGCTGCCTCTGCTCCGGGGCCGCGGGCGGCGTCCCAATGGAGCCGCCTAAATTTAGCCGGGCTCCAAGGGCAGCCCAGCGCGGAGCGGGGTGCGCTCGGAGCGCCCGGCGCTGCCGCACGGCCCCGCGGGACCGGCTTCTCCTTCCCTTTGGGCTCCTGTTGCAAACTGAATGAGTCCTCAGATGTCACTTCCCATCAGGACCCCTTTTTKGGGGGGGTTATTTCCCAGATTATTCTGCTCCCGTTTGGGGAAACTGAGGAGAGGGGGGCTGGCGATGCCCCATTCCACCCCATGGGGAGGGTGGCCCCGGGTGCCTCCCCAGCGCAAACACGGCACGGGCCAAAGGGTGGCCCACGTCACCGGGGGTTGGTGACCGCCCGGCCGCGGTGGCTTTCCCAAAAGGCCCCCGACGGGCCCAGGCGCTGCCCGAACCCCCATCGCCATAGGGAGGAGGRAGGGACAATCGCTCCTGATTTCTGCGGCTCCTCTCCAGGGCAGCCCCTGCKAAACGAGAGGGGAAAAGGGCTCCGAGTTTCACTTGGATTGAGGGAGAGGAGCACGGAGTAAAACGCGAGGTCCCTTGTCTACCCTCGTCATTCATGCCATGGGTTTGGTTCAAGCCGAGGGCTCGGGGTGCTGGGTGCCCAGGGGCCGCCCGGAGCGGGCTCTGCGCCGGTGCCGGTCGTGCCTGCAGAGCCGCGGCTACAAGTGCCCCCGGTGGCACCAGTCTGCAGGCGGACGTGGCCCGAAGGGGACGCTCGGAGAAGCCTCGTGCTCAGGCCCATCCACCCGGGCGATGCCCACCTGGAGGATCCCTCCGTCTCCTCCGCCCGTGGCCCCTTTCCCTCCCTCTCCCGAATCCCTGCGGAGGCTCCCAGCTCACCCCGGCGAACGTCGCTCCGTCCCGCACCGGRTGCGGATCCCGGCCCCGCGTGCGGATTCGCCTCCGGCTTCCTCCACGGCGCAGGAGGGCCGGCGGCGAGGAGGGAATCCCGGGATCGCTGCAGCGGGAGCAGCAAGCAGCTGATCCGTCACCGGGGGCTGCAGGAGCGAGGGGCCACTTTAAAAATAGCCAGCCGGATTTCTGATCCCCAAAGCGGGATTCCAGCGGGAGGGGAAAAGGGAAGGAGAGCTGAAGCTTCCGCGCCTGCCTGTGCTTCGGAGCCCTGCTCCGAGGAAAGCAGCTGTGGGATGGGGCCAGTCCTGGCAGGCTCCYGTGCGGATGGAGAAGTCCAGGGTTTCTCCAGGCTCTGGGAGAAGTGGCCGGGTGAGGAGGACGAAGCTCTGCTAGGAACGCGAGGCCGGATCCGCTTCCAGCAGCAGCTGCCTCCCGGAGAGCCCGGCCAAGGCCGAGGCCGTGGATGGAAGAGCAGAGAGGATGCTCGTCCCTGGAGAAGTTAGTTTTCCTCCACTTTTTGCCAGCCTGGATTTTGCCTTCTCCTCAGCTTGGGAAGCTCAGGAGACACAGGAAGGACAATGGGGAGGACCTTAAATCCTGGAGAAGGAAGATCTGGAGAAGGTCACAAAGAAGCTGGGAGCTGCCCCGTGGGGTGACACATCTAAGAGGGGCTGTCACCCCTTGGCCATCTCCCTTGGAAAGCCGGGAATGGCCGATGGGAATTATCTGATCGCCAGGCCCTGCCCTTGTCCGGTCTGGGCGCCGCTCGGAGCCGCTCCCCAGATGCCGACGGGGGGGAAAATTCACGGGCCGGGAGCACCTGCTCCGGGACTCAGCAACTGCTCCCCGGGAGAAGCGCCAGGCGCGGAGGGGCTAAAACCAGCCCGGAGCAGATGGGGCTGGAGCCCGGGGGCCATCGCAGGGCCCCGTGAGCGGGGACAGGGGCACCCGCCACCCGCTCCGGCRCCAGCAAAAGGCTCCGTGCTCCCCCCGCGCCCCCCTCGCCTCCTCCTGCCTCAGTTTCCCCGTTCGCTCCACGCCGCGTGGAGCCCCGGAGCTCCGGGCTGGCACAGGACGTCGCCGGGTGCCTGTGTCCCCACGGGACACGTATAGGAGGAGCCCGGGTGCCCCGTGTCCCCCACGGTGGTGGCGGGGGGCGCCCGTGGGCTGCAGCCGGGCGGGGACAGGGGACGCGACACCACGAGGTGGCAGCAGCACTTTGCAAGCGGCAGCGGGGCTGGCCCCGGAGCGGGGACGGGGGGACGGGACGTGGCCGGGCCGCAGCCCCCACCCGGGACCTTCCCCTCGCGCAGCCCCGGGGCCGTCCCCGTCCCTGTCCCCGTCCCTGTCCCCGTCCCTGTCCCCGCTTGGCTGCGGGAGACCTCGGGAGCGCCGCAGGAGCCGCCCCGTGTCCCGCGTGCCTCAGTTTCCCCACGTACGCTCCCCTGGCCCCCCCCCGCGCCGGGGATGGGGTGTGTGGGGGGGTTTCACCCTGAGGGTCCCCCCCCCACCTCCAGCCACCGGCATCCCTGGATCACCAGGTCTCCCAAACGCTTCCGCAGGGATTTCCGAGCGAACTCCGGGATGCCGCGGCGAAAGCCCTTTGGTTTCGGATGGAAGGATGCAGAGGGCCGGGGTGAAGACGGGATGGAAACGGCTCCGACCGCGGCCGTCCTTGCGGGCAGGGGTGTCTCCTGGCTCCCAAACCGGAGAAGGAAATTAACTCGGAGCCACATTCCCGAGGGTGACGCCTGCGACCTGCTCAGCCCAAGAATACCTGGAAACGGTTGGATTTGCAAGGGGGGAAAAAACAATCTCCGATTTATGGGATTGTCTAGGAAGGGAAATAGAGAAATTCCACCCGCCGTCTGCCCCCACTGCAAGTTCAGGGGATCGGGAAGCGCAGTCAGTCACGGAGGACCCTTCGGCATTCGGTTTAATTGTGTCCGTGACCCGGGATTCGACGGGATTTCCTCCTGGCCACGGGAAGGGAGGAAGAAACCGGGGGCTCCCGGTGCCCTGTCCGACCTGCTGAACTTGAGCTTGGAACTCCTCCTGCCCGCGAGCGGCTGATCCGGATCCATATCCGCCCTCTGGAGCCCATGGAAGACGTTCGGCACATCCCACCCCATCCCAGGTAATTCATCATCCATCACCCAGCTCCTTCAGGGGGGAGACAGAGCCCAAACCCTCTGACTCCGGGTCTGAACTGCCTCTTCCCTCCCTTCCCTCTTTTCTTTCTCTCCCCAGGGCCACTCAGGGCCCATCGTGACGCTCCCCGGAGCATTTTCCTTTTGCTTCGTATTAAAAATAAACTATTATTTAATATAATATATATATAATATATATATGTAAAATATTAATATATATATTTAATAATATTAAAATAATAGTTGCCAACCAAGCAACAGGCGCTGCTGGAGCGCAGCAATAATATGGTGCAATTAATAAATAATAGCAGGAATAAAATCAGTCCCGTGTCCTGGCGGGAACAGGCCTGGGAGGCCTCTGAGCCCCGCAATTCTCGTGTGTTTTTCCTTCTTGGGATGCTCAGGATGGATTATGGAGGATCCGAGGGGCTCCCAACGTGGGCGTCGCRGGAGCTGCTCCAGGTTTCTCCTTTGGCACCTTGACGGGGCTGAGGTTGGCCTAAAAAAAGAGAATATTGCCCCAAAAGCGGCGTTGCCTCATCCGAAACGCCTTCGGCACATCCGGATTAACCACCTGGCTCCTTTTATCGGAGCGGGATTTGGTGCAACGGGCTCCTCCGGAGAAGAGACAATAGTGAAGTGCAGGAAACACGAGCGCCAGCCAGATCCCGTGAGGAAAACACGCGGAAAGGTTGAAAAATGGGGGTTTGGGAGGAAATATCAACGTAGCATAAAAATAACCTTTTTCTTTCTTTTTTTTTTCTGCAGGAGGAGGAACCGCGAAGCTGCCGGAAAGTGTCCGGGAAGGCCCCTGGACCCTCGGAAAAGGCTGAATTTGGGGCCCACCTAATACTGACCGGGTCCCAAAGCCCCGTGAAAAGGCACAAAGGGGGGTTGCTAAAGCAATTCACCAAATCTCTCCAAATTCACCCAATCCGCACGTCTCCGTTCCCCTCCCAAAATATCTTGCCAAGTGGATCCAGCAGTTCGGATCTCAAGTCTTGGGGGCATCAGGTTTTACATGTGGATTTTCATTCCATTCCTTTTATCTTCTTCTTCTTCTTCTTCTTCTTCTTCTTCTTCTTCTTCTTCTTCTTATTATTATTATTATTATTATTATTATTATTATTATTATTATTATTATTATTCTACATTATTATTATTCTACATTATTATTATTCTACATTATTATTATTTTATATATATATATTTCCCCAGGACTGGACACATCTCCCCCAGTGAATCCTCTTCTCTTTATTCCCACCATTCCCCCTCACTGGAGCAGGGATGAGGATTTTTGGGGTGAAACCTCTGCCGTCACCGGAGACGTTTTCCCCCCTGCAAGGAATCTCCTTTGGCTTCAAGTTTCCCGCAAAATCCCTGTTTTGGGAGCCAAAATCGATGCCGAATTTAGCACGCCACACGGTGCAAATGATTGAACTGCGGATCCGACCTGACTCCTAAACGGAGCGATGCAAATACCTGGGAACAGCAAAACCAAAAATGCTTGGAATATCCTTCCCAGTCAATATCCTCCTGAAATATCCTTGGAATATCCTCTCCTGCGCCCAGGAGCGGGCAGGGCTCTCAAACGAACCGCTTTGCAGCCAACCTCATCCGTTGCTCGCGTGGGGTCCAGGGGGATTTAAGGAGCCGTTAGGCTTCCCGAAGCGCTTTCCTGGGTGCGGATTTCAAGCTCCCGGCCGTGCCGCGGGCGCTCCGAGCGTGGCCGGGCCGGGATCGCGCCGTCCGGAGGGGCCTCGCCGCCTGTGTGGCCGCTCAGGTGTCCGGCGCGCTCCGCGTGAGCCCTCGAGCGCCAGCCCCACACAAATCCCGCCTTTGTAAAGACCCCCGGGACACACACGGACCCGCGCGGAGCCGGAGAACGGAGC
>PTEX01000504.1:124246-140038 GCA_003342815.1 Eudromia elegans | reverse complement strand
GTTATCCAGCCTCAATTGCTGGATTTTTGGTTTTAAAATCCCACTTAATGGTATTAACCTGCAAACCTCTCCCATGCTCTTTTCCRAGCTCGCCGAGCGCCCGCCGCCGAACCCGCTGCTTCCCACTCCCTCCCAAAGCCGCCTCCGAGGAGCAGCCGGGATTGCCTCCACCCCTGCGGAAAACCCTTCCAGCTCCCGCAAGGAGGAAACTTGGGGAGTTTGGGAGCAGTTGCAGGAGCCGGCTCTAGTAGCGATGCCCCATCCCTGCGTTTTAGGGAGAAAAACTCCTAACAAAAAGGTATATCCGGAGCCTCTGTCCTCTCTAATCTCCCTCCCTTCTTTTATTCCGTTGTTGGCATTTAACGGGACTCGGCGCCTTTCTAAAATTCCCTTTAAGGAACTCGCGCCCGGCGCAATAGTTTGTTTGGCTAAAGCGGGGAGGGATCCTGGGCTCCGGAGACGAAAGCAGGGATGCGAGCCGCTGCTCGGCGGTGTTTTCCAGGCGGGAATTGTCATTATTGTCATTTCGAAACTGCCCGAAGCTCCGCACAAAATCCCTCCGGTTTTGCCGGCACGCCGGCCGGGTATCCCAGCCCTTCTGCTGGCGAGCTCCAAATCCCCCCCTGCTCTCACAAGAGATTGCAGCAATTTGGGGTGTCCCCCCATTATGAAACTGTGCCAAAAGCGGAGGGTTTTTACCATGATTTCCCCCATTTTTATTTCTTTTGCCAAATTTTTCTTTCTTTTCTTTTCCCTGCATTTTTATTTCTTGTTTTTTGCCTTTCCCCCCCCCCCCATCTCCTAAACGGAGGCGCAAAGCGGCTCTCCAGCGGCTATTTGGGGAGAACACAGGGAAAACCGGACAAGCGAGTGCGCATTCCTGTATTTCCGAGCGTTATTCCAAGGGACAGGAGTGTTTATTCCCAATTTTTCCTCTCCTGCTCCCATTATCTGCACCAAATACACCCGACAAGGGGCGCATTTAGAGCCTGGCCATCCTCGCCGAGCCCGCGGCTCCGATGCCGCCTTCGTGTCCTTATTCCGTAGCGATTTTATCGATTCCCTGTAATCAGCTTTGGCTAAAGGTTATTCCGAGGGCCTTTCGGCCCGGTTGCTGTTGCTGCTTTTGCTTTACGCGGAACAAAGAGCTGGATTTGGCCCTTCCTGCTTTAGCCCAAAGTGTCGCTCCATGGGGGTGGTCACGAAAGAAGAGACGGGAAAGGAGGATTTGCGGACGGCAAAATTGGTTTATTCGCCCGCAGCGTCCACCAAAACCTCCCAAAATCCCCATTCTTCCCATGCGGTGCCGGCAGGAAGACCCAGCGCCCACCCTTGCCTTGCGGAACGAGGAGAAACTCCGCAAATCCTGAGCAACTCTCCCGGCTTTTAATGCAAAGAACTGCGTTTGATGCCGGGAATGCAGGAGAGCGGAGGCCGGAGCTGCGCTTTGCAGCCCGGAGCGAGAGCAAACGGGGGCCGATCCTGCCGGGAACGCGGCCGAAACGCGGAGGGCGCCGCTCCGAAGACGCTGCGCGAGCCCGGAGCCGCCGCACGTGGCCCTGGCTCCGGAATGCCGCCACTCGCCGAGGGAAAACCCGGCTCCGGAGCAGCCTGTGCAAACACCAGACCCCCGGAGCATCACCCCCCCACCCCCCCCCAATTCCAAGCCCATCCCTTTCTCCCGGCCCGCACCGGGCTCCGCGCCGGCATCCGAGCCCCCACGCAGGCGCCGCGGGGGCCGCGGCCGTGTGAATTAACCCAACTTTGTTTTCCACCCGGCTTTTCCCTTAATAGCCGGCCCCCTCCCCCTCGCTTTTCCCGGCGTTTGAGGAGAAGTGAGGCGTGAGAGATCCTTTGGAATAATGAGGTGTAATTAGCCCTGGCAGCTCTTATCTTCCCCCCCCCCCCCCATTGCCACCATCCTTCAATTAGATTGGAATAAAAAATTTTAAAAAAAAGCAAGAAACACAAAAAAAAAAGGAGCGAAAAGAAACAGGGGGAGCGAAGGAAGGTGGCGAGGGACAAAGTCGGATGCCGGCGCCGGCTCCGGCTGCTCTGTGGGGGAGCTGGATGTGGCCCCAGCCAGGAGCAGGTGGTGCCCCCGGGGGGGGTTCCGTGCCTCAGTTTCCCCTCTGGTGCCGTGGGGAAGGGGGCGGTTGCGGGCGGTTGGAYGGATCTGGCCGCGGTTGTCCCAAATTCCGCCCGGAAGCGTTTTGGGCAAAACCCCAGGCTCTGGAATCACGGCAAAAAAACGCCCTGGCGAAGCGCCCCAAATTACCCCGAAACACCCCAAAGAGCCACGGCCGGGGCCATCCCGGCTCAGACCGTCCCGGCCGCCTCCGTCTTCCCGCACGTCCGGAGCGCCCGTGACCCTGATCCCGGGGCCCGTCCCTGATGGACGACGTCCCTCCAGGCTGCCCCAAGCCTGGGGGGCGCGGGGGGGGAACACAGGGGGCCCCGCGGTGGCCGGGGGGGCGCCCGGGGCGCCCGGCGGGTTCGCCAACCTTTGCGCGGGGCGGGGGGAAAGGGCTCGGTCTGTCCGCCGTGATTTATCCCCCGGCGCGCTGATTAAATTGGCCTTAGCTAATGATAACGAACTGGTCGGGGGCTGACCTTTCCCTGGCGGCGGGGGGGGGGCCCTCGCGCGGCGCTCCGGGCTGGAAAGTGCCTTTTTTTTYCCATATATCCGCTCTTTTTTCCCCCCCCTTTTTCTTACTTTTTCTCCCCGGACGAGGGGTTTTTGCCTCAAACCTGCCCGTGGCCTTGGGGCACCTGTTGCTTTGGGGCATGTCCCTTGTCCCCGGCTGGTGAYGGGGACACCCCAGACCGTCCCAACGGCCTCTTCTGCTCTGCAAATATTTTCTCGCCTCTTCTTTGACCTAAAGACACCCCCCCATCTTCCCCATGCAAATCCAACCCTTTCGTCCATGGGTGAAGATTTCCAGCCTGGGGGTTCCCATTTTTCCTATTGGGGAAAAATCCACGCAGCTTTGCCCGTTCTCCGCCTTTTTGTCCCCGTTTCAGCGCTCTCGGATCCCAAGGTCCCCCCCCGGGGCGGCCGCCGTGACGGGTGGATAATAGCCGGGCTCCGGGGACGATTTCATGGCCATTAACCCCGCTCCAAGCGCCGCTCCGGCCCCGTCGGGGGGCCGTTGTCGGTCCCCAACAGGTCCCCAAGGCAGCGGCCAGAGGCCGGGGGGTGATTTTGGCCGGGATCGCTCCGGGTTTTCCCAAGGAGAGCGGACTCCAACGGGGATGCGGGCAGCCAATTCCCTGCGCGAGGAGCATCCGAGGCCGAAGGCCACCTTGTCCTTGGCTGTTCCGAGGGCCGCGGAGCCCGGCGGAGGTTAGAGCGGGGCGACGGGCCGAGCGGAGCACCTCGGATCGGGGGCGTTTTAATGACATTCCATTAAAGCTCCCTTTGGGGCCGCTGCGGCCGCCATGTGCTCCCCATTCTCATGGTAATCCGGAGACATCTGTATAGAGGCTCCTTTCTCATCCGCAGGGATCTCTTCAAAGACGCTCCTGGGAAACCCTTCACCTCTGACCCGGGGGGTCAGCCCGGGAACAGTGGCTCTATAGAGCGCGCTACTGTAAAGCCCAGTAGCCTTTTTCCTCCCCGAACCTGGCCAGGTCCCGGCTTTTCATGGAATTTTTTGCTTCGGGGAGGGGGCTCGGAGCAAAGGGGGCATCCGTGGCCCCCCCCTTTACCCCCCATGCCATTCCCGCACCCGGCCTTTTTGGTACCTGCGGGAATGACGGTTGAATGAGMCGGAGCTGGATGAAAAGCGGGCAAAACGCCCGGAAATAACTGGGAAAAAACTGCTTTCCCGCAGCAGCCGTGGAATGGGCCCGGCCYGGGATGTCCCTAAGGCAGCGGGTCCCCCATCCCGATGCCCCCGGGGTGTCCCGGGGCAGGACGGCCCCCATGCGCTCGCTCCCGCTGCCCCTTTCCAAGAAGCGGCCCGTGATTCCCGCGGCTGTCGCCCGCCGGCGCCAATAAACCTCAATCACGGCGGCGGCGACACTTGATTTCTGCCGCAATTTGCCGTTAATTAACGAGCGCTTACGGGAAAGCGCAGCCCCCCCCCCCACCTCATCCCGCACACCGACCCGCAGCATCCCCGGCCCTCGGAGCRGCCGGACGAGGCGCTGCCGGAGGAGGCTTCCGAGGGGGATATCCCGCTCCGTGAGCCTCTCCCACCCGGGAAAACCGCAGCCCGGAGCCGGGCAGGGAGGTGTCAAAGGGCTCCGCGGGACCCCGCCGGAGGGATTTGCCGGCAGGGGCGCCCGGGGGGGCCGCGGAGGCCGGGGGTGCTCAACCATGGTGTTGACGCAACAGGGAATTAAGCTCATTAGGACCTTGCYGGGGAGGAGGGCACCAAATCCTCGGGGCACCGGGGCATCCCGGGGGCTCGGAGGAGGGAYTGGCGCCGGCGGAGAGCGGCCGGGAGAGGAGGAACGAGGGCTCCTCCATCCACGGCCACCCTGGGCAGCCAGGGGGATTCTCTAGTGGCTGATAAAGGGGTTGAGCTGCATCTGGGCCCGGTTATCCCGTTTGCGGCGCCGTCTGCCATGTCGGAACATCCCCACAGTGCAGGCTCCCTTCCCGGCAGGATGGCGATGGGGACAGAAATAGGCAGGAAAATGGGGAAAGGGATGAGGAAGAGAATGGGTGTGACAATTGCCATGGGAAGGCGAGGASGAAGATGGGAATGAGGATGACCATGAGGATAGGGACGGGAACAGGAATGAAAATGGGGTAGGGGATAAAGAAGAGGGTGGGGAGCAAGAGAGGGATGGGGAGGAGGATGTAGAAGGAATGATCACAGAGAGGGAAATAGGGATGGGGGTGAAGAGAAAGATGAGGATGGCGATGGGATAAAGACGAGGATGAAGACAAGGATGTGAGGACATGGATGGGAATGCAAATTGAARGAGGAGGYGAGGAAGAAGATGGGAACGAGGCCRAAGAAGCCAGTTWAGGTGCAGGGAGACGGATAGYGGGCCGCAGTGGCCGGGTCGGGTCTGCAGCACGTGCGGGAGCCCCAGCGAGGGGCTCCGGGAGCTGCCCCATAAATCCTCCCGTCGTATATAAGGCACCGGGCTCATATATATCCGCCGGCGCGGATTTTCATCTGGTGCCTTAATGTCACGCCTGTAAATTAGCTCCGGCCCCGCGGCGGCGACCTTGGCRAGTTCTCCGAGCGGGACCGCGGCGGCGGCGCCTTCGTCCCGGAGCGGCCTCCCGGCGGCCCAAGGGTTAAGGAGCCTCCGAGCCCTCCGCATAACGTCTACCTACTGACCGCAAACTTACCTCCGCGCCATCGATCGGCCCCRCCGCGCGCGCCCGCCCGCCCGCGCRCGGGCCKGCGGCCCCCCCAAGTCCTTGTTTGCTCTCCCCAGCTGCTTTTTTAGGGCTTTCCATGGCTTTTCTCCCGCTCCCGCAGGAACCCCAAGGCCCCGGCCGACCCCTTGCGCTCTCGCCGGGCACGTCCGCCGGCGCCAGCCCGCGGGAGGAGCTCGCGGCGCCCGCGCTCCGCGCCAGGGAATTTTGCCATCTCCCTCTCTTCTTAAGTGACATAAATTCCGATTTAACAGATTTTCCTGACAGGCAATTTTCACTTGTTTAATTCCAGTGACAATCAGGAAATGCGGTGGCAGATGGAGCCGCCCGGCGCGGCGGCCAAGCGGGGAGCGAGGCGGCAGTGCCCAGCCCCGGCCAGGCTCCGCGCTCCGCTCCCCGCCAAGCAGCGACTTAATCGATCGCGAGCAAAATTTATCCGCCAGCGCCCGGCGTTGGATCCCCTCCCGGCCGCTAAAATTAGCAGCCCTCAGCGCTGGATGCACCGGGGATGCAGCGGAGCTGGGATCGTGTTGGATGCGGGAGACGTGGGGAGAGACATCCCGGCGGGAGCGGAAGGTTGGCACCGTCCAGGGCTAAACCCAGGTGCCCTCGGTCTCCCTGTGGCCGCCGCTGGGACACGGKGGACGCGGGGCCGGGCCGGTCGCTTTTAGATGCAAATGGACGCGAGGGGAAAAAGCAGCTGGAACAGCCCCCGGTGCGGAGCGAGAAGCAGCAATTTTACACTTTCCCCGGACATATTATCCCCTCCTAAGGAAAGAAAAAACCCCTAAAGGCTGCATTTGGATGTGCAAAAGCGGAGGACCCCCCCTCCCTCCCCCGACCCCGCTCAGCAGGCGCCCGGGTGTTTAAAAGTGCCTCTTGTCTATTTTTTTGGTTATTATTTTTACTTTCCGCCCCGTCGCTGGCGTGGCCCCCGTTCCGCTTCCAAGGCCTCCCTTTCCCTGATTGACTTTGATTGACGGCTCGGCCCGTCATTTCCACGGAGGCAACTCCCCAAGCTGCAGCTTTCTCGCCATATAATTTTGGTTTCTGCCTTTTTCCCTTTCCTTTTTTTTTTTTATTTTCCCATAGGACTTGGGGCAGGAGGGGGAGCTCAGAGCGGAGGCAGCTCCGAAAGCTCCTGAAACGTCTCCCGGGCGCCGCGTGCCGGGTCCCGCCGCTCTCCCCCAGGGCAATAACTTTCCCCGTGGCCTTTTCCAACTCGTCCTTGAATTAATTCCCAGCGCTTCGCCTCCTGTTGCTCCGCGCCACCCGCATAATTCAGCCCACTCGGTGTTTGTTTAAAATATTCCCTGCCGGACATTATTTATAGAAGGGTCAAATGAAGCTGGGCCCATGTCCTTTGGTTTGAAAAGGCCACTTTTGACTTTTCTCTAATGGGCTTTTAAAACCCTCTAATAAAACACGCTCGGCTCCGGCATCGTGGCCATTGGGTCCCCTTGATGCTGGTCCCGGCTTGACTCCCATTCCTGGGATTTTGGGGCTGTCGTGGCTCCATCCCAGCCACATGGGGGTCCCGTAGCCAGTGGCTCGGGGGCCATGGCTGAGCCTGGGGGTCACGTTTGTCCCCCCTGCCACTGCACTCGCTGGGCTGCATGGGGACCAGGGAACGGGCTGCGCATGGAGGAGGCTGGGGCTGTAATGGGAGCAGACTGGGAATGTACTGGGATCGGACTAGAGCTGCACTGGGTTCAGCTGGGAGAACATACAGGGAGGAGACTGGGGAAGTACTGGGATCARACCAGGGGCCATATAGGAATGAGACCAGGAGCACATTGCGATCAGACCGGGATATCCTGGGATCAGACCAGGAGTATGCTGGGATCCAACTAGGATCCCAACTAGGGATCCAGCCAGACCTGTCCAGGGCTGAGCCTGGAGAATGACACAGGCGACGGACAGCTCGAGCCAGGAGCCACCGGGACCCTGCTGGGATGACACCGGCATCACCGGGATGACCAGAGCAGCCGGGGCAGCTCCGGGTCCGGGACGCAGCCCCGGGCACCCCGTGGGCGCGAGCGCCRCCACCAAGTGCTCAGCAGCCGGCAGCTCTAATTACGATGCCAATTGCAATGCAGGAGAGAGGGAGGAAAAAAAAAAGGTGTTGGATTATTCTTTTAAGAGCAGAAAAAGATGGAAAAAAAGGGAAAAAAAAMCAGCTCAGGATTCACAAGGGAGCACGTCGCCTCCCAGACAATAAGCACTTAAAAATGAAAGAGGGGGAAATAATAATAACAACAACAGCTTTCATTGTGCAAGGCAAACGGAGGGGTTAGGATATAATATAGGTTTTATTTTATCTTTATAAATAGTCCGCGCCTCTCCCTTCGCGCAGGGCCCYGGAGGGCCCCGCGCCGCCCAGCTCGGGGCCCGGGTGCCGGCCTGGCTTCGCCGGAGCCGCTCCCGGAGTCTCTCGCTCCGTTTCGGAGCTATTCTTATTTTCCGCACATCTGAAACCTTCGTTTCTTTTTACTCCCCTCAAACAGGGGATGGGATACGGGCAGGGGAGGGGAAAAAAAAAAAAAAAAAAGACACCGTTGCTGCCACTGCAGTCATGAGTTCTCCGTTCTCAAGGGCCGGCCGCAGCGGGGAGGATTTGGGGGGACATGATGGGGGTGCAGGGGGGCAGCGGGTCCTTTTTAAGGCCGTCGCCGGGCTGGCTCCGTCCCCGCCCCGTCCTCGCCCCGCTCACTGCATGGCGATGTAGGGCCAGTTGAAGGTGGAGCCCGAGAGCAGCATGTCCCGGATGAGGGTCTCGATGGGCGTCTTGCCCACGAGGCGCACGAAGAAGAGCTGCTCGATGACGGGCGCCGAGACGAGGCGCAGCGAGGGCAGGCGCAGCAGCAGGCGCCCGAAGCGGCTCGGCTGGCTCGGGTGCTGGCTCCGCACGTACTCCTCCAGCGCGCACTGCGACTTCTCCTGCACGCTCTCCACGGGACCCGGCTCCGACAGCCCCACGGCATCTGGCACCGGGGAGGAAGCGCGCAGAGARGGGCGTCAGCGGGGCCGTCCCCAAAGCCGCCCGCCCTGGGCCATGCCAGGCGGGTGCCAATGGGGCTTTTGCCTCGGTCTTTAAACTCCCTCGGCCCCCCCCAAACATGAAATGATCTGTCAAGGTCAGGCTGCAAAGCTGCCCCTCGCCCTGGCGATGCCGCCGTCAAAAGCAGAGACTTGGCAAGTTCTTGCCAAAGCCATATTTCTATACACTACAGGGGAGATATATATATATATTTATATATGTCAAATGGCTCGATATATGGAAAATATCACTGATAAAGACTTTATCCTTTATCACCGGGTGAAAACTGGCTCTGCAAGAGGGGGATAGTCATTGCAAGTGGCACTTGGGCATGGTCTGAGCGTTGCCCTGCGTGGGGCTGAGCTAACCCAGTGCTGGCTGCTTTCCGCCCCGCTCATGCCCACCTACTTTTTCCAGGGAACTCTGGACCTTTTGGCATCATCCCCACGAGCCTCCTTGCAGGGCTCATGCATGGCCTGAATCGCAGGCATGGATCTCCACCTGGGAGCAAGGGCTAGGAACTGGGATGTTTCCAAGAGGCAGAATAACCATCTTCCAATGCTTATCTCTTCCAAATTTCAATGTTTCAGGGTAAATAAATAAATAAATAAATAAAAAACACACCAAAAAAACCCCCCCGAAACAGGTCAATCCCTGAGGGTGTAACCCTCCCCTGAATCCATTTGGGACCCCCAGGGATACAGAATCTTGAGTGAAGTTGATTTTGGTTGCTCCAAATGCCGGAAAATGCTGCAAATCCCAACAGATTCCTTGTTGTGGCCCCCAGCCAGGCTCAAACCCAGCCAGACGAGAGGCTGGTGGCTGCCTCCTGGCTGCAGGGCACCAACAAGCCCCCTTGGGCTACTGTCCTGAGTGGGAAATCAGTGAGGTTTGTCTTTGTTCGAGCCTCGTTCCTCCCAAAACGCTGCCTTTTAGGTATGATTTTTTTTTTTAAGAATTAGAAAGGGTGGGAAAGCCATGGGGCAGGAGCCACCAGAGAGAGGGGACAGGAGCTTCTGGCCACGCCTTGTTTAGCCACACCCCCTCCAGCCACGCCCCACTAAGTCCCACCCATCCCCTCCTACACCATTCAGCTGGCTTTGCCTTGCACTCTTAAGCCCCATCCTGYTTAGCCCCACCCACAGAGCCCCACCCCACTTAGTCCCGCCCCCATTCAACCCCAGCCCGTTGGGCACTGCCCTTCCATTCACCCTTGCCCTGCTTAGCCCCGCCCATTCATCCCTGCCCTGCCCATTCATCCCTGGTCACACCTGGCCCCTGCTCATTCACACCCAGCCCTGCCCATTCATACCCAGCCCTGCCCATTCACACCCATTGAGCCCCATTCACACCCATTGAGCCCCATTCACACCCATGGAGCCCCATTCACCTTCAGCCCTGACCTTTCCCAGCCCCTCCCACGGCCTCCGTCCCTGTCCCGGCTGTCCCCGTCCCCCCGGGGCGCTCACCCGGTGTGAAGAGCGCCACGGCCTTGAGGCAGGCGTACTCGGCRGCGTCCACGTGCAGCGCCTTGAGCTTCTCCACCTGCTCCTGGAAGACGCGGATGTGGTCCATGAAGGCGACGACGCGGTCGGCGGCCACGGGGGCGGCGTGGAGGCCGGCGGCCGCCAGCAGCGGCGCCACGTGCAGCGGCAGGGCGCACTGCGCCGCGTTGAGCACGAACAGCTCGCTCCACGCCATGCGCAGCAGGGCCACCTGGTCGGAGAGCTGGAAGTCCGGGAAGAAGGGGATGCCCTTGGCCCACTCGATGGCGCTGAAGAGGAGGCGGGCGGCCAGCTCGCAGATGTTCTCGATGCCCATGACGTTGCTGGGCTGCAGGCACTGGGCCCCGTAGCGGGCCGTGGGGTAGGGCTCGGCCCGCAGCAGCAGCGAGATGAAGCCGCTCAGGTAGTTGTGGCCGCCGTAGGGGTCCCCGTTGGCGAGCGGGTAGTGCCCGGGGCTGCTCTGCGGATGCGCCATGCGGCCCCGCTGCACGGCTGCGGGAGCGGAGCGCGGAGGTCAGCGCGGAGCCCCCCCAGCACCCCCTGGCCCCTATGGACACGGCCCCTCTGCATCCCCCACCGTGCGCATACAGAGGCCAGGACACCCCGTCCCGTCCCACTTTAGAAAGGAASACAAGGGACGTGTCACCCAGACAAGGGACAAACACCCCCCGGCAGCCCCTCCGCCACCCGGCAACACGAGGGTCGAGCCACTGACCACCCCGGGCAGCACCAGCTTTTTGTTAGAGAAGCACATGAGAAATTTGGGCGTTCAGGGTCGCCGCTTACTTGTGTCCTGCGCTAATGAGCTGAGGCAGACGAGGGGCCACCTCCAAGGAGGTGCCCTGGGCATCTGCCCAGGCTCTGGCACCAGCCACCCCCTTGACGGGCACCCTTTCGCTCCCCCACCACCACCCAATCCCTGCCTTCACCCCAATTTTGGCCTTGAGTTTCCTGCCATTTGGAGGCTTTGGGATGAAAAAGCTCTCTGGATGCAGGTTGCCTGTGCACCGCGCTGGAAAAATTTGGGATGAGACATGAAAAATTAGATGGAAGAAGGAACAAGGGAGGRTTGGAAGGAGGGCGGGTGGGGGCCACGGGGCTCCACCTGTGCTAACCCCACCGCGCAGGGAGATCCGAGGCCGCCCGGGGGCCTGGGGGCCCTCGGGCCATCGGCACGGGCTGCGGTGCCCGGCCCCGTGCAGGCCCACGGCATCGGAGCCCCCCGCCGCGTGGGCAGCCCTTGAGGGAGGCTTAGCTTAATGCGGCTTGACAATCCCAAGTGTCATCCAGCGGTCGGGATCGCCGCTCCGAGCGGGCTCCCAGCTCCCCCGCTCCCGGAGCAGCCGGAGCCACCGCAGCAGCACCGCATCCCGCAGGACACCTGCATCCTGTCCCCACTCTTATCCAAGCCAGGGACCGGGACATGGGACACGGCTGTCCGGGGCGCATCCCACTCCGGCTGCTGAGTTTAGTTCCCAGAGGATGAAACGACCCTTTTTGGCCCAAACRCATACGCAAAAATCAAGCGCGTCCRTGAAAGGCTTCCCCCTGCCTGATTCACCAGCACCAGCTCATTCCTCGGATGGAAGGGAGGCTCCTGTGGAGTTTTCCTTAATAAATAAACACAGTTTAAACCCAGCAGTTGCAGCGCAGGAGTCTTTGGGTGCCCCAAAGGCGCTTTCCCCTGCGGGAGGTTCTGCGCACGCACGTCCRCAGCTGGAGGAAAGATGAGGAAAGACGCTTCCCATCTCCCGGCGCTTGGAAATATCATAAAAAAAAAAAACCCATAGCCAGGAGCAGGCCTGGGARGAAGGGCACATGGGGCAGCCCCACGCCGGCCCCTGGTGCTGGACCCAGCGTTAAATCCGCCCCACGGCCCGGGAGCAGCTCCTGCCCGAGCAGCAAATAAAACCCAGCCGGGGCCGAGCAGTTGCTTGCGGCGGCTTCATTTTCTGAATAAAACAAAAGGAGGGGAAAAAAAAACAAAAGAGGAGGAAAAAAAAGAAGAAAAAGGAAAAAAATAAAATAAAAAGCCAAATTCTGACCCCGAACAACCCCTGCAGTGGCAGCTCCCAGAGCGGAGCAGCCCGAAGCAGCCGCTGTCCCGCGGGAGCCGGGCAGGTCGGCTTGGGAAGGGGCCAAAAGGCCCCGTTTTTTCCCAGGTTCGTGAAACCCAGAGGCTGCCCCTCTCCTTCTGCCACCGCGGTGTTTTCCGCATAGGAAAATGAGCCTTTTATATATTATTTTTAACGCAGCCCSGGAAGCTCTTTTGTTGATAGAAGAAACCAAAGCAGAGGACTTGCTGCCTGGACAAGGATGCGGGTCAGGATTTGGAAACGGAGCTAAACTCCACATTTTGCGCAGCCCCAAACCTCATCCGCAAGCAGAGAGGCCAGAAATCCCAGGAAATTCGTCCTGCTTCCCTTGTGCACACAATTCCATGATGCTTTTTTGTGGAGGGGAGAAGATTAAAAGAAAAATGAAATGAAGCCGCAGTTGAGGGTAGTCCTGCACTGACCTCATCAGAAATGGGCAGTGGTTTAATACAAGTTCCTGACTCAATGGCACTCGGGGCACTCCAAATGGTACCTGAGGGCGGYGGGATTTTCTGCCCCTTCGCTGCAGGGTTCGGGACACATTTAAGCCATTTCCAGCTGCCGCAGCCAGTAGCCGGGATCCAGGAGGGCTTCCCGAAACAGTGTGCCGGGATTTCGGTGGCACGCGGGCATCTGGGCCAAAAAAACCACCGGGACCCTCTGCCCAAACCCCTAAACCTCTCCCAGGGCAGAGGAAACCCGGCAGCGCCGACACCAACACGCTCCCTCCTTCCCCTCCATAGAGAAACATTTCCCTGGAATAAAATCCATTGGGAAAAGAAAAAAAAAAAAAAAATCCAGGAGAAGCGAGGGGCTGTGAGCTTCTGGGAAGCGCTCTCGGCTAGGGCAGCATTATGTCCATCCGAGCTCCAAGGAATTGCTGGAAATCCCAACACGGAGCCCGTGTCCTGCGGCGTGAATCCGCGCGGGACCACCAAGGTGCTTCCCTCCATGAATGGGACTCTGTTTTGCCCCCATTGTGACGGTTTCTTCCTTCTCTTAATCTTACTGATTTATTTATTACTATTTTTTTTTTCATTTAATACAAAGACTTTTCGGCTGCTCCGAGCGTCACGACTGTCTCAGTGCCGACCCGCAGCAGAAATCCCCATTGAAAACCAGGAGAAGGGTCCCTGCCCCTCGCCAGCTGCTTCCYGGCCGGTGGGAAATCAGCACCGGCCACCAGAGAGGGGCTTTAACAGCAAAAATGAACACAGGCGATAAAGGGAGAAAGGAGGGAAGAGAAGACGGGTGCAAACCTGGCCCCTCGGTCACCAGCGACGTGCCCGACGGCTCTGGGGACAAACAGGGACAAGAACCTCATCCTTCAGCCCCTTCCCGCCTCGCRATAGTATTCCTGCCAAACCGGGTGGGCTTTCAAGCGCGGGGATTTCCCACGGGCGAGCCGAAAGCCACCGGGGGACGGAGGAAACTCGGGCTGTTGCCYCGCGGTCCCCCGGGAGCTGCGGCTGAGCCCTCGCCGCCGCTCGCWGCCCTTCCACTCCAGCGCGATTAGGAGGAGAAATCGCAATGAGAATTAAAAGCAGCGCGGGCTCCTTCGTTAAGCACCGAGCACCCCCTTCGTTAAGCACCGAGCTCCCCGACCGCTTATTTTCCGCGCCCTTCGGGGCCGAGTTTTCCCCTCCGCATCAGCCCCGTGCCGGCTGATCCCCAAGCGCTTCCCGGATGCGTCTTCACTCCTCACGGAGCATTTTGGGCTTCCAGACAAATACTCCTCAAGTTGATGCTTTCATTAAAACTAACTACATCAACGGAACGCAACGTGATTATGTGGCGGGTTAAAGCCAGGCAAGGCAGCGGCACATGCCATATTCTTGWGAGCCTGAAATGCGATTTTAATCCCGGTCACGCTAAGCACTAGAGCGGCCGATTCGGACTAATTAACTTCAGATTTGCCGGACACTCCTCCCCAGAGCCCAAGTCCTAATCTTGTAGTGAATATCTGTATTATCGTCCTCTAATTCCCTGCCTTTTCCCGGGTTTTCTTTTCCTTCTAAGAGGAGGGCATCCCCGACCCATGCGTAAGAGCGAGGAAGGGTAAATTGCTCCCATCCCTGCGCCGACACGAAGCTGTAAATCAAGCGCGAGCTTCAGCCCCAAAGAAACTAGAAGTTCACTGGTTCAAACGAGCAGTTTGGCTGATGATTTAATTAAGGCAAATAGGAAACGGGTTCCCACTGCGGAGCCTTCGGCGGCGCGGCCGAAAGCGGAGCGTGTTCGGCTAACGCGGCGGCTTGGGGCCACCGGCCTCGGTAAAAGGCACGGAGAGAAGCGGGAGCGAGACGGTGACCACGGAGCACACAAGGATGGGGCATTCAAGGGGCAAAAAGGAGGAGGGAGGAAAGGGGAAAAAAGGGGGAAAAATGGGGGGAAAAAAAAAAAAGGACGCAAAAGCATTGGGGAGGTTTGTGATGGATAATGGATTTGGGAGACTGCCGGGCGTTCCGTGCGGCTTCAGCGGGCTCGCGGCAAGGAAGTTTGTCCCTGATTGCGGGATCTCGCTCCCAAAACGACGGGACGGAGGCGGAGAAGGGCAGGCAAGCGGGTCCCGGGGCTCTGCGGCCGGGGGGATCACTCGGCCCCGCAGGGAATGGGGCAGGAAAAGTGGAAATAGGGGAAGAGAAGATGGAGGGAGACAGAAAGAGGGAAAGTGAGAGGATGGGGAAAGGAAAAATGAAAGAAAAATGGAAAAGAGTTTTCACTTTCTTTCCCCCACAGGCTTTTTTCTTTTTTCTTTCTCTTTCCTTCCCCTCTTTCTCCCCCTCTTTCCACTTTCACTTTTTCTTTATTCTTTTTGCTTTCTCTTCCTTCCTCTCCACCTTTTTCTTTCTCTTTGGACTCTCTTTTTGCTTTCTCTTTTATTTCCTTCTGTTTTGGTCATTTTGTTCACTTGATCTTTTCCTTCTTCCTCCACCTTTTCCCYGTCCTTTTTCTTTCTTGTTTTCTTCTACTTTTATATTTTTTCCTCATCGTTTCCCCCCATTCCCTCTCCTCCTTTCTCTCCTCTTCCTCATCCTATTTTTGCGTCCTCTCTTGTCCTTTCTTTCACTCCCTCTTATCCTTTTCTTYTCTTTTCCACTCACCCTTTTCCTTTCCCTCACATTCTTCCTCCTCTTCCCACTCCCTCTTGCCTTTTCTTTTTTCTCCCTTTCCTTTTCCACTCCGTCTTGCCCCTTTTCCCCCTTTCTTCTCCCATTTCCTCCTTCTCCCTTTCCTCCCTCTTCCCCTCTTTTCCCCTTCACTTTCCTTCCTTTAAACTCTTCTTTTTCTTCCCGTTTCTCTCCTCTTTCCTTTCGCTTCCCTCTTCCTCCCYGGACTTCTCCCCTTCCTCCTCGCTTTGCCCTTCGCTCTCCCCCCGCTCACGGTGCTGCCCCGGCCCAGTGCCCGCTCTGCTCCCCGTGCCCCGTTTGCGGCTCCCGGCGCCCAGGTCCCGGCCCAGCTCCCCAAGGCCCGTCGCCCGCTCCGCTCTCCGGTGCCCGTTCCCATTGCCCGGGCGCTGCTCCGCCGTCCAGCTCCCGGCGCCCGTTCGCTCCGCTCGCTCCCGGCGCCCGTTCGCTCCGCTCGCTCCCGGTGCCGCTCACCTTCCCGCCGCATGCCCACGCGGAGGCACTTGCGGAGGCGGCAGTACTGGCACTGGTTGCGGTGATGCTGGTCCACGGGGCAGTCGCGCCCGCCGCGGCAGCTGTACGAGAGGTTGCGGCGCACGGAGCGCTTGAAGAAGCTCTTGCAGCCCTCGCACGTGAACTGCCCGTAGTGCTTCCCGCTCGCCTTGTCGCCGCACAC
>PTEX01000504.1:101784-119778 GCA_003342815.1 Eudromia elegans | reverse complement strand
TGGGGGGGTGGTGGTGGTGTGGTTTGGGGTGTTTTTGTGTCTTTTTTTCTCTTTTTTTTTTTAATTCTTTACAAACATCTAAAAACTACAGCACGGCACGACTCTGCATACAGACGGAACTACGCATGTTCTCTGAGAAAGACCAGCGACACCGAAGGGCGGAGGAGGAGGAGGAGGAGGAGGGAGGCAGAGGAGCAGCAGGAGGAGGAGGAGGAGGGGGACGCGGGGAGATGAAGCTCGCCGGGCGCTCGCTCTCGCCGCCCTTGGGGCCCGGGCGCCTCGTTGTGCTTTGCAACCACTGCTGGTTTTGGGTTTGTGCTCCAGGCGAGCGGAGCTGGGGCAGGGCGGGGGGAAACACTCGGGTGTGTCCYCCCCACCCCACCCCAAACCGCCCCTGCTGCGCACCCGCCTGCGCCGCTTCCGACTATTGCATCCATTGGAAAAGTCTAGGAGAGAAAAGCCTTGAAAAAGACGTAGAAAAATCCCGGGCGGGTCGGGGAGCGAGCGGCGGCTCCCTGATCCGTGCTGCAGCCCGGCCCCCGCGCGTGGGGCGCTGCACCCTCCCGGGGTGGGTTTGCACCCTCCTGGGGTGGGTTTGCACCCTCCCGGGGTGGGTTTGCACCCTCAGCAGGGGGCTGCACCCTCAGGACAGACCTGCCAACCCAGCCCACCCGGTAAAGGCGCCGGCCGCGGCCTCGCCAGCTTAATAACCGCAGGGCCCTCGTTACATTAACGAACCTGTCGCTGCAGGGACGCCCCTGGCATCGCCCCCGGGGGTGTTGGCAGCCCAAGGAGGTGCCAGGGCCGGGATGCCCCACGCGCGGGGGGCCCCCCCAGGGAGCCTGCGTGTCCCCCAGGGTCCCATGCACAGAGTGCCGCGCGCCCCATGGCGTCGCCCCCCACCCCGGCCGCCGCGCACCCCGGGGTGCTCCGCACCCTCAGGGGTCACCCCTGCTTCTCCTGGCTGCAGGGGCAGCCTGAACACAGAGCCCACCTTGCGCCAGCCCCGCTCCCGCCTGCTCCCGCGTCACCCCGCACTGGGGCCAGACCCTTCCTCCTCCTCCTCCTCCTCCTCGCCGCGTCCCCCCCCCCGCCGAGCGAGCAGATACTCCCACGCGCGATGACACCGAGAAAAGAAACAGGGAGGGAGGGAGGCCAAGGGAAAGGGGCTGCGGGGAGGGGGAGAAGTGCAATCCAAATTAAAAATAAAATAAAATAAAAATATAGATGTAGATATATCCCAAATGCTCCAAGAAGACGGTTCACAGTGTCTAAACGAGACTAATTCCCCCCGCCTGGCCCGGGGGAAGGGGGAGACGAGCGGGGAGAGGCCGGGGGGGTTCCCCCCCCCCCCAGCCGTGCCCCTCACTGCAGCACTTGGCCCCGCGTCTCGGGCAGTTTCAAGGCGAGGGAGCTGCCGAGGGCGAGCGCGGCCGAGGCCAGCAGGATGGGCACGGCCTTGGTGATGCCCACGAAGGAYGTGAAGATGCTGATGCCCAGCACGGCCGCCAGCTTGCAGAGCGCGTTGAGGAAGCCGAACGCCGTGGTGCTGCGGGGCAGAGAGGAACACCCCCGTCGCCGTCCCCGCTCTGCACCGTTATCCCGCCCAGATGCCCGGCTCCTGCTTTCCCGCGTGCCGGCCCCGGCAGGGCCCGGGCGGCGTTACCGCTTGTCGGAGGGGTAGAGCTCCACGGTGAGCACGTCGAGGGCGTTCCAGGAGGCGATGCTGACGCCGCCGAAGAGGCAGAGCAGGGCGATCATGGCGGACTCGCTGTTGCCGAAGGAGAGGAAGAAGCAGCTCACGCAGGACATGACGCTGGAGCCGGCTGCGGAGACACCGGCGAGCGGCCGCTCAGGGCTCGAACCCCCCGGCGCCGCTCCTGGTGCCGCTGCCTCCAGCCCCGGCGGCGCCGCTCCGAGCCCCGGCACCGCTCGGSGAGCCGAGAAAAGAGGGAGAGCGGCGGGAAGCCGCGGCGCCCACCCAGCATGYGGAGGCGGCCGATCTTGTCCATGAGCAGGGCCGAGACGATGTTGCCCGGCAGCACGGCCAGGGTGCCCAGGAAGCTCACGAAGTAGATCATGTAGGCGTTGTTGTCGTCGCTGAAGTCCAGCTGGCAGCCCTCCTTGTTGTGCAGGAAGGTGCTGTTGAGCACCCGGCTCTCGATGAACTTGTACTCGAAGAGATCTACGGGGGGGAAAAAGGGGGGCTGTGAGCGGGCGCGGGGGGCGCCGGCGGGGCACGCGGGGGCCGCCGGCGGGACCTGTGTTGTAGAAGACGGTGGAGATGAAGGTGCAGTTCTTGAAGAAGGTGTTGCTGGAGGTGATGTCCTCGAAGTAGCACTCCTCGAAGAGCGAGTCCTCGAAGACCACCGACTTCATCTTGAGGCCGATGAACCTGCCGAGGGCGCCGCTGAAGCCGCTGCCCGCCGGCGCCGCCCGAGGGGGCCCGAGGCCCCCGAGCCGCCCCCYGCGCCCGCACGCACTTGTCGTTGAAGTACTCGCCGTCGCGGTGGATCTGGTTCTCCAGGGTGAAGTTGAAGGTGAAGTGCCGCACCTTCTCCCGCGTGAAGAGCTTGGTGCGCGACGCGTACTCGATGCTCTGCAGGTGCTTGATCATGTCCGGGAACCAAACCGTGAGCCCGTAGTAGCTGCGGCAGCGGCGAGAGCGTCGTGAGGCCCCCCACTGAGCCCCCCGAGGCGTCTCCCCGCCACCGTGGGGACCCCCCCTGGGCCCACCTGAAGGACATGGTGAACCACACGGCCATCATCATGAGCGTCACGCGGCGGTACTCGGGCGCGAAGCACTGCTGGAAGTTGCTCCAGACCTAGGGCAGGGCGGGAGGTGGCGGGAGCCGGCGGGATGGGGGGGCGTCGGGGACGTGGGACGGGAGGGGACGGTCCCCGCGGCGCTCACCTGCTGCGACAGGTTGAGGCAGCGCACGAGCCAGCGGCGGTACCAGGTGCCCGTGTCCGCCTGGATCTCAATGAGCTCGTCCTCGCGCTTGATGGTCTTGATGTGGGTCACCTGGAGGGGGGGGCGCAGGGACGGGCTGGGCAGCAGCAGCCCAGGGCCCCTTTCCACCGCCGGCCTCGGTTTCCCCACCCGGGAAGAGGAGTTTTTTCCACCTTCCCCATTCTGGGTGCCAGGGTCCCCAGAGACGCAGCCCAGCCGGAGGGGGGGGGGGATCTTACCGAGAAGACCCTCTCGGGGTGGCCCTTGGCCCTCATGTTGGTGTCGTGGACCTGCTTGAGCACCATCCAGGCCTCGTCGTGCTTGCCGTTCTGCGGGGCAGAGCGGGGCTCAGCACGCCGGCGGGATGCGGCCCGGGGCGGGAGGGGAAGGGGCCGCCGGGGGGAGCCGCTCACCTCCAGGAAGAAGCGGGGGCTCTCGGGCATGGTGGTGAGCGCCCCGATGGCGAAGACCGAGGGGAAGGCGCAGACCAGCACGAAGACCCGCCAGCTGTGGAACTGGTACGCGGAGCCCATCTGGAAGCTCCAGCCTGGCGCGCGAGGGGAGGGTGAGGGGCTCCGCGCCGCGCCGGGACCCGGCACGCTCGCCTCCGCCTCGGCCGCCCCTTACCGTAGTGGGGGATGATGGCCCAGGCCATGGCGGACGCGTAGATGCCGCCGATCATCCAGAACATGCAGAGCCAGCTCAGGTGCTCCCCGCGTTTCTCCTGCGCCAGGAACTCGGAGAAGTAGGAGAAGACGATGGGGATGGAGCCCCCAATGCTGGGGACAGAGCGGGCGTCAGCGCGGCGGCCTGGGGGGGCGCCCCGGACGCCGGGGCCCCCTGCCCCCCCCTTACCCCACACCCGAGAGCAGCCTGCAGAAGAGGAAGGTGCCGTAGCCCTGGACGAAGGAGGAGAAGAAGGCGAAGACGCTGTTGACGGAGAGGGAGATGAGGAGGCACTGCCGGCGTCCCAGGCGGTCGGCCAGCCCGCCCCACAGGAAGGCGCCCACCATCATGCCCAGGTACACGATGAGCCCTGCCGGGGGGGGGGACACGGCGCCGTCAGACAGGGCCGGCACCCCCCGGTTGTTCAGAGAGCCGCGAGGCCGGACGCCTGGGCCCACTTTCCCGCTCAGCGGGCGATGGAGGTGCTGGGGGCTCCTCCGTCCCTCCTTGTCTCCCTCTGTCCCTTCCATAACTCCCATGTCCCTTCACAGCTCCCTGTGTCCCCTCCCGTCCTTCACCTCTGTGTCCCCCCACACCCTCTCATGTTCCCCCCATATCCCCCAGCCCTCCCACCTCCCCACGTCCCTCCGCACCTCCCTACATCCCAGCTCCCCTGGCGGTCCCTCCGCACCCCGAGGTGCCCCCGCGGGGCCCCGGCTCACCCAGCATGCCCTTGTTGGAGTCGGAGAGGCACATGTCCTTCTCGGCGCTGGGCAGCACGAAGCCCACCACGAAGACCTCGACGCCGTCGGCCATGAGCGCCAGGCCCAGCACGAAGTAGAGGGTCCACTGGAAGCGGCCGTGGCCGCACTCCTGCAGGATGAGCTCGTACTGCTGCGCCAGCTCCTCCTTGTCCTTGCGCCGCTGGCCCTCGGCGTCGTCGAAGGCGCCGAAGGCTCCGCCGGCCGCYGCCTCGCCGCCCAGGCGCTCGCCGCCCTTGAGCGACTCGTTGCGCGGGATGCCCTGGTACTCGCCCTCGTAGATCTCGTCSTCCTCGTCGTGGCCCTCGGTGGCGTCGCTGGAGGCGCCGTCCTCCTCGTTGGCCGCCTCGCCGCCGCGGTAGTAGCCGTCCTGGGGCGCGTAGTCTTCGTCGTCGTCCTCCTCCTCGAAGCGCGAGTAGGAGCGCTTGGTGTACTCGTCCTGCACGCGGTCCATGCCCTTGCTCACCTTCTTGGCCGCGTGCTTCTTCACCTCCTTGGCGATGTCCTTGGCGCCGCGGATGAACGCCGTCCGGTCTCGGAAGCTCTCGTCCATGGCGCCTGCTCCTCGGTTCAGCCCACGCCGAGTGTCACGGGATGGGGAGGACGTTTGTGCCTCGGTTTTGGGGGTGGGTGGGTGTCTCTGCTCTGATGGCCTCAAGCCAAGGGGCTGGGGGCGGCTGTGGGTCTCCGRTGGGATGTGGGAAGCCGGGCGGGAGCGCTGCCCATTCGCCTGGCGCGGGTAAAGGTGCCCACGGGCCCCYGGGGCCAGCCCAGACCTGCAGGAGCCCAGAGAGCTGCGGGTTAGGGAGGGTCGGGAACGGGCCCCCCCCATCCCAAGCGGCACCCCGGCCTCTCCGCTCATGCGGCCGATGAGACCTGCATTTCAACGGGATTTAGGCAGCCAGACTGCTCCCAGCCCATCAGGGGGGATTCTCCCCCGTCCCCTCCCGCGGCCGAGCTCAAGCTGCGGCCCTTGTTTGTCTGTCCCCGTCACTTTTCTCTCTACTGGAGCCGAGAAACGCCGGCGCTTCCCGTCGTTGGAGGCATCGGCCCCCGCGGCAAAGCCGGTTATGGCCGGGGCTTCTGCTGGGCGGGAGGGACACGCCAGGCTGGGGACCGAACGCTCCGTGAGCGCCGCCGGCTTGGGATCTAGACACGGGAACGTCCGTGCGAGGAGGGCGCGCGGAGGCGGCCTCAATGTGCGGGGGGCTCTGTCACCTCGAGGAAGGGGCTCGGAGGCCGGGGCTCCGCATGGCAGCGCCCCCCTCGCAGACCCACCGCGGGGGCACCCAGCGCCCACCAGAGCCACCGGGCCCAGTGCGGAGCAGGGGGGTCCCAGTGCGGAGGCCACCGAGGCCGCTGGTGGGGTCGGCCCCGGTGCCCTGGGGACGCCCCTGTCCCATTGACACCCAGGGGCCCAAGGGGGAGAGGCCGCTCCATTCTCCTCAATGGGGCTGGGAGGGTGGGGCYGGGCTGCCAGCCAATGAGCTGCAGGGGGTGTGGCCAAGGCACCTGCATCAATGGGGCTGGGGGGGTGAGGCCCAGCTGTTCAGCCAATGAGATTCAGGGGGCGTGGCCAGGCAGCTGCCCCCCTCCCTCCACCAACACCCCCAGGGTCAGGGTAGGGGTAGCCTGGAGGGGACCAGGGACAGGGACTCAGGGGACAGGGACCGTGGGGACAGGGACCTGGGGCYGCTGCCAGCCCGGCTCTGCTCACCCCAGGCCACCCGCCCTGTCACGGCAGCTCCCTACTGTCGGGGGGGGTCCTGGGGACACCCACGGAAGGGGACCCAGGGGATCCTCTGGCCACCGCAAGGGGCTTCAGCCCCGTCCCACAAGGTCCATCCAGGAGAATCCAGCAGGAGCCCAGGGTGGGGGGGTCACACGCGCTGACGTCCCGGGGCCACCAGCCCTGCCGGGCCGCAGGGCAGCGCTCGGCCCGGTCACTTCGCCCAGGCTGCGGGCGCCGGTGCCCCCGGCTCCTCGGGCAGCGCAGGACGGAGCCCCCGGCACGGGGACAAGGCTCAGGCCGCGGGTGCCACCATGGGTGGCGCTGGCTGGGGGGGGACTGCAGGAACTCCCCTTAAGGCCGGGGCTTGCAAAGGTCGCCCTGCAGCACCCGTGGGGTCCCCAGCCCCGGGGGTGGGTCCCATGGACCCAGGGTGGGTTCTGTTCCTGGCCTCCCAGCGCGGAGCCGGGGACAGTGACCGTGGCTGCCCCACGGCCTGTCCTTCAAGGAAGGGAAACGCATCTCGGGATGCGCCCTGGAGGCTCCAGTCTCCTGGCGGCACCTTCCAGCTCCCCCCTGGGCCAGGCTGGGCTCTTGGGAAGGGACCCGGGCGTCCCTGTCATCCGCTGCCCACGACCCATGGAGCTCGTGCCATGGATGGACCAGCAGATGCCAAAGAGCAGATCCCGAACGCACCTCGAAAGGGATGGATGGACCCCCCCTTCCCCAGTGCCCCCCCCCCAACAGCAGTTTTGTTCTGCCGCCAGCACATGCAGGGCTGAAAAAGGGACAGGGGCATCGTCACTGTCCCCCCCATCCCCAGGAGCAGGGACAGGGCTCGTCGGTGAGTTAAAATTAGCCCTTCCAACAGAGCCGGGGCTGCAGCGGCAGCGCTCCCGCTCCACGGAGCACACGGAGCACGCGGAGCACGCGGAGCACACGGAGCACACGGAGCACACGCTGGCCCCGCGCACGGTGCCGGGGAGCCCGTGTCCCCCCCGACGCGTCCCTCCGTCCTCGGCCCATCCGTCCCCCTCACTGCGGCGGCTCCGACGCAGCCGATTCCTGAGCGAGCCCGAGTGGCTGCCGGGGAGTCAAGGAACCGACGCAACCRCTGCCGTCCCCTCCCAGCGCTTCCCTCCTCCGTGGAAAACCCGGAGGCAGCCGCGGCTCCGCCAAGGAGCCGAGCCAGGGCCTGCAGCCCCTGCCAAGGTCACGGCGCTGCGGCCGGGCGCCCGGCTCGCTGCGGCGCTTCCCGACGCTCCGGGGGGGAGCGATCCCGCTTCCCGCGACGCGGCCGCACGGCGGGAGAAGGGAGGAGGGAAGAGGGGGCCGGAGCGCTGCAGGGGAGAGGGGCTGCGGTGCTCGGAGCAAGGTCACCGCTCGGCGAGGCCGGGCTCCGCGCCCCGGCTTTCATCTTGCGGGAATGCCAAAAAAAGGAAAACAGCCCCAAAAAGGCAGAGCCCGGCGGCAGAGGCCCCGGCGCCGCATGGACACTCCGCCGGAGCATCGCCGGGATGGGCAAGYGGCGGCCAAGGTTATCGGGCCCCGTCCCCCCCCAGGATGGAGCCCCCGCCAGCACCCCCATGGCACCCCCGGCACGGCCGCTCCGCTGCCCCCGGGGAGAGGGGGACAGAGATTTAAACACCCCCCCCGTACCCAAGGTCATCCGCTGCCCCCTGCCCTGCTCCTGCTGCCGGGCTGCGTTGCCCCCCGAATCCTCCCCCGCTAAAATCCATCCCCCCCCAGCCATGGATCCGGCATCTCCGGCAGCAGATCCCTGCTCGCGAGGTAGCCGGGCGGGAGAGCGAGGGAGCGGTGCCGGGAGGCCGGAACCAGGCGCCTGCCGGCAGCGAGGATGAACGGAGTGTGGGGGGGAAAAAGACGGAGCCGAGGAAAAGGCAAGGATTTTCAGGACAAAATGGCCTCACGGGGTGGAAAGGGAAAAGCCGAACCCCTCATCCGCCAGCGCCGCAGGATGCGGATCAAGGAGCAGGGAGAGGAGAGGGGGGGGCTCCCGCCGCGCTCCCTTACCTGCCCCGGCCCTCGCCCGCTCCGGCGCCGAGGATGCTCCGGCAGGGATGCGGGCGGGAAAGAGCTCGCGGGTACCAGCGCCGGCGCTAGCGCCGCAGCCTCCGCCGCGCGCTGGGAGAGTCCATTGCAGCACCGGGCGAAGGGAGGCGGCGGCGAGGGCTGAGCGACAGCCGCCGGGGGGGGAACGGGGGGGCCACCGCAAAGCCGGGGGGGCTCCCGCCGCTCCCGAAGGCGCCGCCGCCCCCGCTCTCCCGTTCCGCTCGCGGCCCCGGGAAGCTCCCGCCCGGCTTCCCGGGCTGCGGGTGCTTCCCCAGGGAAGGGGGGCAGCCGCTCGTGGGCTTGGAGCGGGGGGGGGGGATTCGGACACGGCGGCATCGGCCCCCGTCTCGCTGCTGTTGGCGCGGGGGGAGCCCGGTGGCCCCGGCGCTCTTTGGGGCGGCCTCGGCGGGGAGCCGCGTTGGGCTACGGGCTGCTCGGCCCCAGCCCTGGCCAAGCCCTCGGGCCGGGGGCCAAGGCGCCCGGAGGCGGCTGTGCCGGATCCTGCGGGAATCAGGGCCAGGACGGGAGTGGGAAAAGCTGCATCCTCAGGCGGGGGCTCAGAGCTGGCGGCCRAACCTGCTGTGAAGCCCCCACTGCCTCCCGGCCCTGCCGGGGAGCCCATTCCCGCAAGGAAAGGGGCAGGAGGAGCTGGACAGGGGGGATTCACGGAGGAAGGGGCCCAGCACCCTCCTTGCTGAGCAGGGATGGGTGTCCCTGCATGAGGATGAGGGCCCCCTTTGCGACCTGAGGGGGAGCAGAGGTCCCTCCGCGGCTCGAGGCTGGGATCAGGACAGGAATGGGGTGGTTGGAGGCACCGATGGTGCCGGGGGGGAGCTCTGGGTCCCAGAAAGGGGCCAAAAGGCAGGAGCAGCCCGGGGAGGAGCGAGGAGGGTGGAAGCTGCTCAACAGTTGAGCCCCGTTGGCCCTAAGGGGCGACACGGAGCTGCAAACACCCCTGGCTCCCACTCTGAAACGCCCCTATTCCCGCTGCGAGGGCGGATGGAGGCCGGAGGGCTCCCGGGAAGGGACCCGGGAAGGGACCCGGGAAGGGACCCGCTCGGGGTGCAGCCGCCGCGCGGAGCCGCCTCGGCCCGGCCGGGCTGCCGAGCGCCGCTTCCTCGGGGCCGGTGACTCATGCGTGCCGGCGCCAGCCCCCGTGTCCCCCGCGGCGGCGGCCGCGCGCGCGGAGCCCAACGCGAGCTGGCAGGGACGGGAAGCGCCGGCGGCTGGAGGCGCCCGCTCCCCGCACCCATTCCCGGGCAGCCGGAGCCCCCCCCGGGCAGCGGGAGAGGGGACGGGCGGAAGGAGCCGCGCTCCAGCCTGCAGCCGCTTCCAGAGGCTGTGGAATTAAACCCACGACGGGCACCAAAGCCCTCGGGCTCCCACAGGGCCGCTCTGGGAAGCACACAGGGATGCAGGGGGGCAGAGCGGCGTGGGGGCTGCAGGAGGGAGCCGGCAGCCCCTTCCCACGCTGTTCCCGCTCGGCATCGCCGCGGGAGGAGGGATCTGGGGACCCCGGGCTCCCTGCAGACCCCCCTGCCGCGGCTGCTCGCTCCGACGCGCTCCTTTCCCTAGGGAAAAGGGCTGCCCRGGTCGCCAGGGCACCTGGAGCAGCAGCGGGAGCGAGATGCCTCCCGCAGGGCCCTGTTCCCTCAGCTGGGAATGGCGGAGACGCCCCCCAGCCCAATGGTTCCCGTTGGAGGTTCCCTCTGGCTGCACCCATTGGGGAGAGGGGAAGGGACCGGTCGCCACCCGAATGGCAGCACCAAAGGGGCCTCAGGGCTGCCCAGGGTGGTACCAGCACCCCTCCGGGCC
This sequence comes from Eudromia elegans, assembly GCA_003342815.1. Lineage (NCBI taxonomy): Eukaryota > Metazoa > Chordata > Aves > Tinamiformes > Tinamidae > Eudromia > Eudromia elegans. The sequence continues at coordinate 109,781 of PTEX01000504.1, read as the reverse complement.
CGGCCCCGCCGCGGAGCCGCTCGGGCTCCCGGCGCTCCGTCCAGCACCAGCGTCAGGGGCGTTGGAGCACACGCTCGCCGGGCGTCTCGGGGGGGACCATGGCGCCCAGCGGGGCCCAGCGCAGCCCCCGGCCCCWCAAGCAGCCGCGATTCGGCGCCGGTCGCAGCCGAGCCGGGTCCTCTCCTCCCTCCCCAGCTCTGCTCCTTGAAGCAGCAGCCGCGGAGCCGCTTCCCCTCCCGGCAGCAGCRGAGGAGCCGGAGCGGAGCCGGGCAGCGACCTCCCCCCCGGCACCTGAGGGGACCCGGGCGTCCGGCTGCGGTCACGGCCCGGGGCTGGCCTGCGGTGCCAGGGCTCCCGGCCGGAGCTGCTCCGGCAGGAATCACAAGGCGCCGTCCTGCGAGAGCTGATGCAATCGCGCCGGGGGAGCCGCGGAGCTCCGTGAGCATCCCGGCTCCCGCACGCAGGCGGCAGCTCCCGGGAGCCGTTTGGAACGCGGCCGGGCCCCGGTCTCTGCTATCACAGCGACCAGCAGCAGCTCCTGCCAGGGATACCCTAATTCCTGCTTTTATCCCAACCCTTACGTCCCGTTACGCAGCAGCTGATGCAAGGAGGAGCTTTTCCAGGTTCTGGCTCGCAGAGCTGCTGCTTCCCTGAGAAACCTGGGAATTTCCTATGGCTCTCCCAAGCACTGACTGGGCAGCCCTATGTGGAACGAGGGAAGGACGCAGCCCCTTTATCCCTTTATCCACAGGCAAAAGGACATTGGAGCTAAAGGGCAGTTTTGGCTGAGGGAAATTAGAGTAGTAAGAGAGCAGGGAAGAGTAAAACGGAGGCTGAAGAGTGGAGCACCCAAGAGAAACACGGGCAAGAGCTTGCTCAGACCCAGCGCCGGGCTACCCTGAGCCTCTCAGCCACGCGGCTGCTTCCACAAAGGCACAAACCCCATCCCTGGGGAGCCGGACACCGGGAAACACTTGGAATTTCTGCTTTTACAGCCCGAGTTTAAGGGGTTGAAACCAAGGCCCCTCCGCCGCCTCCTCCCGCAGGCTCCTCTGCCTCCCTGCCAGGCAGAGGCGGCTCCCACCTCCCCGCCGGGCGCGAGGTGGGAAACGCTCCCTCTGCTCTCACGCTTCCCCAATTACCGGTCTCGTCAGCGTGAAAATGATACTGAATTCATTGGAAAGGCGGAATGGCGCTGGAAACGCAACGGAAGACAACAGGCCCGACCTGCCTCCTCAGCGCTGCTCCTCTTCCTCCAACGGGGCCCGTCACCCCAAGCGTTCCTGCCCTCGGGCACCCGCTGAAYGGCCGTGGGGARGGAGCGAKCGGCGACGGGCGGGCGCTGGGATCRYGAACGGGCAGAGCCCTTGGCAAGGGGACAACAACCCCTTTCTAAAACGCTTTATTTGGATGCGGCCGATCACTGYTTTACATAGAAAAAAAATCCTGTTAAAATTGCCTTGGAAAAAAACCCAAAACAATAAAAATCTTCCAGGTCACAGATAGAAGGAGGGAAGAAGGGAAAACTAATCAAAATGAGAGCTGTAAAAAGGAATGGGGAAAAAAACAGGGAGAAGAGGAGAAGCACGAGGGCAGTGTGACGGGGATGGACCCACAAGCGCCCCTTGGGTGCGTGAGCCYGAGGGGCGAGGGGAGCCGGGGGGGCCCCCGGCCAGGAGGGGGTGTCGCCAGCGCCACATTTAGGGCAGGGGGCCGCGGAGGGGCCCGCGGGGCGGCACCCCGGGGGGCCGCTGGGCCGGCCGGGGGGGCAGGGGGACCCTCTGGTAGCCGTAGGGCGGGGGCCGAGGGGGCCCGTTGTAGCCGTGGGGAGGCATCAGCGGCGGGGGGCCGCGCATGCCGTGGTGCGGCATGGGGCCAGGGTGACCTGTGGGGACAGAGCACACGCGTCAGAAGCGCCCGGCGGGGCCGCCCGGGGCGCCTCCGAGCTCGGCCACGGGATGTCTCCGAGCCCAGGGCGTCACTGTCCCCTGCACAGGGACAACGGTGGTGTCACCCGGCAGGGGGGGGTTTACCAACCTGCCTCTCCCATGTCCCCTGCAAGCCAGGCAGGCGGGTGGCAGGGCCACCAGGGGCCAAGGCCATCCCTTGCATCCCCCCACCAGGATCTGCCATGGGCCAAGGCCCAGGTCACCCCCAGGGGACCCTGCTCGGCTGCTCTGCCGGGGTGTCGCTCCAAGGCACCTCCCCACGGGCAGGCCACGACGTCACCTCGTCCCCACGTGGAGCCAGGGACGGCGCCGGGGGCCGGAGCAAGGRCTTAACTCCCACAGCAAACTCTGAAGCTCTGAAAGAGCACCCACTTACCCATGGGCGAGCCGAAATGAGGCCCTCGGGGCGGCATTCCCATGGGAGGCGGGCCAGGATGTGGCATGCCGGGCGGCGGGCGCGGAGGGGGCTGGCCCCCGGAGCCGGGCGGTCCCGGGTGGTGCTGGCCCATGCCGGGTGGTCCGTGGTGCACTTGCATGGGGGGCATCCCTGCGGGAGGAACAGGTCAGCGACACCCCCAACGAGGGCGGCTCCGGCCAAGCGGTGCAGGAAACGCCGCAGCACGGGAAGGGCCACGTGGGAAGAGGGGGAAAACATGCTGGACAGCAAACACGGGACCCGGGAGCATCCTCATAGATGCTGCGGAAGATCGAGGAACCTTTGGAGCCGGCCATGCTGCAAGGTTGGAGCGAGGCCTTCAGGGGTCCCTCCTGACCCACATCTCCCTCCTCATCATTCTGTCYCTCTCAGCAAACAGCCTCTCTCCTCCTTAACGGGAAGGAGGGCAGGCGCCGGGAAGCGCTCGGAGGGTTCTCGCTTCCCAATCTAATTGGCTTCTCCAAAGGCAGCCCGGGATCAGGGACAGCAGCAGCCATCTGGTCATTCACTCGGCCAGAGCCGCGTCAGACAAAGCCCCCTAATCAGCCAGCACTGCGAGCGCCCAGCGACACTCAGCCCAGGGCAGGTAGAATTAAAAATGTTTGCATGTTAAGCCAGGAGGCTTTTTTTTTTTTCTTCCTGAATTAATGCAAATTTCACTTCATTTTGGAATTCGGAATCACAGTCTAGAYGTATACACTGCTCATTCTCCAGTACTACAGGGCCAAAAATGGAAAGAAATCAAAGAAACATTTTGTTCCTGTCTCTTGATTTAGCTCCTGCTTAGCAGAGCTGCAGAATGTACCAGGAAGGTTCACACTTAACGCATTAATTTACACCAGTGAAAAATGACAGTGACTTGGAGTCTCCTTCTCATCCCTCCAGGGCTTTGGAGACCCAAAAACCGGGTGCTGCGGCTGYCCTGGCCTTCCCGTGGCCTCCCGCTTCGCTGCTCAAGAGGGGAATGTCCCGAGCTGCRTGGGTGCCTCTCGCAACGGCATTCCCAAAGAGTCAGAGCGTGTCAGGAACGCCGCTGGCCCCGCTCCGGGCTGCTTTGTGCCCGCCTGAGAACACGCAGGAGAGGATCCTCCCTGGGATCCTCTCCCGGGAGCGACCTGCAGGACCCCCTGTGCTGCGGAGCCGCGGGGGCCACGCGGCAGGATACACAACCACAGTGCTGAGGGGCTCCGGCGCTGCCTTCCTGCCTCTTCCCAGGAATCCTGCACTTGGTATCTGGCACGAGATGGAATTTCCTCCCCAGTTCCCAGAGGGGGAACCAGGGGAGAAAGAGGAGGAGGCCGTTTGCCCCCAGCCACGTGAAAGGGGCAGGAGAGAAGGGAGTTTTTCCGTACGCGACGCCAGCCGGCTGCTTACCTGGATGGTGCATCCCGCCTGGCGGGAAGGGGTGCGGGTGGGGAGGGTGCCCCCCGCCAGGGGCGGCCCCGGAGGGGGGCCCGGGGGCTCCAGCGCCAGGCGGCATCGGTGGGGGCGGCATGGCAGGCGGCATCCCGGGGGGCAGCGCGCCGGGCGGCGGCACCGGCGGCGGGAAGGAGCCCGGCGGTGGCAGACCTGCAAGAGAGAGACGGCGGCGGCGGCCTCAGGAGGGCAGGTGGCAAAGAAACCCCTTCCCAGAACAAGCAGGAGCCTCCTGGGAAAGCGAGGGAAAACAAGGACACCCAACAGGCGGGAGCGCAGCCCCGGAAGCCTCCCCGGAGCCGGGGCGGCTCAAGGGCACGGCGGGAAGGAGCGTGGTTTCCAAGGGCTCCGGGTGAAGCGGGCAGCTCGCGGAGGGCTCCRTGCTGTCCCCAAGGGAAGCACCAGGCAACGGTGGCACGTGGAGCATCCACATGCGCGGCCCAGGCACCGAGGGAGCACSCAGCACCCACCTGGAGGGGTGACGCCGGGCCCCAGGGCCGTGACCACAGGCGTAGGGATCGTCGGCGGAGGAGGAGCGTCGGCRAAGAGCTGGTGGGGCCGGTCGGCCTGCGAGAGCGGGTTCTGCGCGGCCAGCAGGCGCTCGGCGGCCGAGCCGTGCCGCTCGCCCTTGGAGTCCTTCTTGAAGGCGTAGGAGACGGTGATGGGCCTGTTGCAGAGGTACTGTCCGTTCATGGCCTCGATGGCGGCRTCGGAGGCGTCGAAGCTGGCGAAGTTGATGAAGGCGTAGCCCTTGGAGTTGCCCGTGTCGGGGTCTCGCATGATCTTGGGCGTCTGCAGGATGACCCCGAAGGCGCTGAACGTGTCGTAGAGCAGCTTCTCGTCGATCTCGGGGTCCAGGTTGCCGATGAAGATGTTGGCCCCCACGTCCAGGTTCTTGTTGTGGGCGGAGGCCTTGTTCACCCGGATCGGCTTCCCGTACAGCTTGATCATGTTCATGATCTTAATGGCGTAGTCGGCGTCCTCCTCGCTGAGGAACTCCACGAAGCCATAGCCTGCAGCGAGCCCCCGAGCAGAGCTTTGTAATGTGACAGACCCCCCCAAGGGCCACCCACCACCCACCCGCGGCTCCCGGATCCATCCCGAGGACAACCCWGCTCCCGGAGGCACCTCCCTGCAGGACATCATCCCCTCCTCACCCTTCCTCCTGCAATAACCCCTCTTTCATCACTCTCCTTTCCACTATTTCCCTCCCTGGGCACATGTGGGGAGGGAAGGGCCCACGTCCCACCTTGGTGCTGGCCCGTGACTCGGTCCTTGGGCATGTGGGTGTTGACGACGGGTCCCGCCTGGAGGAAGAGCTCCCATAGCAGCGGCTCGCTCACCTTCTCGTCCAGGCCGCCCACGTACACGGTCGCGTCTTGCAGGTGGGGAAACACAAAGGCCGCGTTGGGCACACGTGCCAAGGAGCCCGAGTCTCAGCCGCGCTACAGCTTGAGTGGAATCGGGCARCCCCCGATTCCCGAGGGATCGCGGGCTCTAACAGGGGTCCCAGGCACTCACAGCACCCGTGCCCCCCTCGCCTGCTGCCCTCAGCTCTTGCTTCAGCCACAGCCCAGTGTTTGGAAGTGAATGGGAAGCTCCTGTCGTGCACGAGTCGCAYGCGGGATCACGGAACCCTCTGCTGAACCTGGGAACGACTGGGTGCCYGGATGCTCCCCCACCTCGTTATGGGGGCAAGGGCTGCTCCACAGAGCACCCCCAGCATCCTGAGGGAGCCCAGGGCACACCAAGARCCCCCAAGGAGCCTGTCTCCATAAAGCTCCCCATCTCCTTGGGGAGCAGATCCCCCCAGGCCCCGAGGAGCAAAGGGCTCCCCAGGGAGCCCCTTGCACCCCCACGGGGCTCAGGGTCCCCAGAGCCGGGGGGAAGCCCCGCAGAGCAGCCCCATCCGTGTCCTAAGAGGTCCCAAGATCCCCCGTGGAGACCCTCAAAGGCCCGTGGGGCTCAGGACCCCAGAGAACCTCCCTGCCACATCCCCACGGGGTCCAGAGCCTCCCTATGGAACCCTCCCCAATTCCCAGAGGGGACCAGAGCCTCCCTATGGAGCCCCCTCAATTCCCAGAGGGCACTTGGGCCTCCGTATTGGACCCTCCATTCCCAGGGGGGACCTGGGCCCCTGTATCGGACCCCCCATTCCCAGGGGGGACCTGGGCCCCCCACAGAGCCCCCCACGTCCGTGGGGCCCGGGCTCCCACAGGCCGCGCACGCGTCGAGGAGCGGCCTCCCCGTCACGAGCGCCCTGCAGCCCGGCCCGGCCCCAGGAGGCCGCGGGCGGTACCGGGCGGTACCGGGAGACCCCRGGCGGCCCCGGCCGCGCTCACCCTGGTTGCGCTCCGAGATGGGCCCGGCCGCCATGGCGCCCCGCTGCCCGCGCCTCGCGCCGTGACGTCACGCGCGTGCACGCGCAGGAAATGACGTCGGCGCGCCAGCGGGGCGAAGGCGCGGGCGCCATGTTGGATGAGGGCGGYGCCCGGGCTGCGGCGAGGGGCGGGGCCTTGTCGCGACATGACGGGGGGCGGGGGAGCCGCGGGCGCGCCCGTGTCCCGGTGCCGGCGGTCCCGCTCCTGGGGGGTCCTGGGGTCTGGGATCCCGGTACGGGGAGATCCCGGTGCTGTGGGATTGGGGGGGGCAGAGCCCACGTCCTGTCCGCTCCAGCGCCTCATCCCGAGCTGGTCCCGTGGGACGGACACACGATTCCCATGGGATGGACACACAATTCCCATGGGACAGACACACGAATACCACGGAACGGACATGCGGTTCCCATGGGATGGACACACAATTCCCATGGGACAGACACGCGATTCCCATGGGATGGACACACAATTCCCATGGGACGGGCACGTGATTCCCATGGGACGGACACGTGATTCCCATGGGACGGACACGCAATTCCCATGGGATGGGCACGCGATTCCCATGAGATGGACATGTGATTCCCATGGGACGGGCACGCGAATCCCCCGGGATGGACACGCAGTTCTCATGAGATGGACACACGAATCCCATGGGACGGACACGTGATTCCCATGGAACGGACACGTGATTCCTGCGGGATGGACACGCAATTCCCATGGGATGAACATGCAATTCCTGCAGGATGGACACATGATTCCCATAGGACGGACACGCGATTCCCACGGGATAGACGGACACCTCAGGCCCCGCGGCCGCCCTGTGCTTTAATGGGCTGCTGGTGAAGAGACACGAGCGGCCGGGGACACGTGGGGACACGCGGGGACACGCAGGCGGGAGGGACCCTGGGTGTCCCTGTGTCCCCGTGTCCCCAGTGTCCCTGGTGTCCCCAGGTATCCCCGGTGTCCCCAGGTCTCCCCGGTGTCCCCAGGCGTCCCCGGCGTCCCGGTGTCCCCAGGCGTCCCCGTTGTCCCCAGGCATCCCCGGTGTCCCTGGTGTCCCCAGGCATCCCCAGTGTCCCCGGTGTCCCCGGTGTCCCCGTGTCCGTCAGCGCGCGGCACCGCCGGGGCGCAGGGCGCGCAGCCGCTCCTGCAGCAGCCGCAGCTCCTCGGCGAGGCCGGCGGGCGACGGCGGGAGGCGGCCGCGCTGCGGGGACACGAGAGCCCGTGGAGCCGCCACGGAGCTGCCATGGAGCCACCACGGAGCCGCTGCGGAGCCACCGCGGAGCCACCGCAGAGCTGCTGTGGAGCTGCCGTGGAGCCACCACGGAGCCACCAGGAGCCGCCACGGAGCCGCCATGGAGCTGCCATGGAGCCACCGCGGAGCCACCGCAGAGCTGCCATGGAGCTGCCGTGGAGCTGCCATGGAGCCACCACGGAGCCACCGCGGAGCCACCGCGGAGCTGCTGTGGAGCTGCCGTGGAGCCACCGCGGAGCCACCACGGAGCCACCATGGAGCCACCGTGGAGCCACTGCGGAGCCGCCGCAGAGCTGCCATGGAGCTGCCGCGGAGCTGCCATGGAGCCACTGCAGAGCCACCACGGAGCCACCGCAGAGCCACCGTGGAGCCGCCGCAGAGCCACCATGGAGCTGCCAAGCGGCAGCGGACGCCCCGTGCGCCCAGATGGGCCCCTCGGCTCCCACAACTGCCGTCCCGGTGCCAGGCCGGGCTCCCCATGCCCAGCCCTGCAGCAGAGCCGGGACGCCGTTCCCCTCCCCATCCCAGCTCCTTGGATCCTCCATTCCCCTCCCCATCCCAGC
>PTEX01000504.1:80358-94511 GCA_003342815.1 Eudromia elegans | reverse complement strand
GCCGCGGGAACGTGAAGACGCCCGAGTAGCTGGAGGGAAAAGGCGCCGTCTTGGCGCCCAGCGGCGGCTCCGGGGCCGGCAGGGCGTAGGAGGGCGGCGGCGGGGGGTAAACGGGGCTCAGCACCCCCTCCTCGCCCTTGGGAACGCCGCCCTCCGGCTCCGGCTTCCTGCCCGCGGGGCCCAGCGCCTTCTTCTCCGCCTCCTTCTGCTTCTGCTCGGCCAGGAAGCGCTCCTCGGCATCCAGCAGGTACCGCTGGATCATCTCCTCCTGGTACTGGTGCCGGTTGCTGGTCTTGAGGTGGCCGGCGAAGATGAACTTGCGCTCGCCCTGCATGGCGGCCCGCAGGATGCTCAGGCTCAGCCTCACGTCGTTGCTGTACTTGGAGGGATCCGCCGGCTTCTCCGCGGCCGCTTTGCCGGATTTCTCCCCGGGAGCCGCCAAGTCGCCGGGGGAAGGCTCCTCCCGGCTGCCTTTCCGCGTCTTCAGCGAGCCCTTCTTCTTCTTCTCCAGGGTGTCCCCGTTGCTCACGCCGCCCTTGATGGCCTTGCTGTGCATCAGGCCGCCCATGTTCTTCTTGAGCTTGCTGCCCAGCGTCTTGCCGAAGCTGCCCAGCTTGTTGGCGACCGAGTCGGCCCGTTTCTTGTCCTTCTCCTTGTCCCGCTCTTTCTTTGGTTTCTCTTTGTCCCTGCAGGCCCGGCCGCCGCCGTTGCTGGCCGAGCTGCTGCAGACGGATTCCTTGTCGGAGTCGCCCGACTCCGCGGCCGAGCGGGCGTCGTCGCCGGCCGAGGCCGTGGGCGACTCCGGCTGGGCCAAAGGCGCCTAAGGAGAAAGGAAACGTGTATCAAAAAGCAAACAGAGCGGCCCCGGTAGCAGCCCGGAGGAGGGCCGGGCGAGCCAATGTTTGCTTGGACAAGGGGACCGCGTCCCATATCTGGGGTAATTTCACACCCTGCAGCACCAGGGACCGGCCCACAGGATTAAATCCACCCTGGATCCCTCCCTGCAGAGCTCGTGTCCCAGCAGCAGCCCCAAACTGCAGCATTCCCACAGGAAACGCCTTCCGGTGCTGCCGTTTTAAGGGTGAAAGCCGGATCTTAATGACTTAGCGAGCGGTGCTGCGGGTGAGGGGTCCGAATACTCCCTGCTCCGGACACCGCGGTGGGACAGGGCCACGTTGCAGGACTTCAGACAGTGGACAGAAGCAGATGATTTGAGCAAAATTTTGAGCTTTACCGATCGCGTTGCCCAAATCGGCTGCTGGGAGCTGCAAACCGACGCTGGCTCTTTGCCTTGGAATACGCCGCGGTGGGATTTGCCGCCAGGCACCGCCGCGGCGGCGTGTCCCAGGGCTCTCAAACGCACGTTGCGCGTGCAAACAGGCGTGGAAAGGCCGTGACGGCGGCCCAGGCAGGGGAGGGCCCGAAACGACTTCCCTGCCGCGGCCCTACCCAGAAAAGGAGGCTTGAATAATGTCAAAAAGAGCAAAGAAAATCCTCCTCGCTTGCTTACCTGCGTGTCACAAGGCAAGGTGATCCATTTAACATTCATGTAGCTGTGCAGCAAGTGCAGCTTTGCTTCCAGGGACAAGGTGACRCTGCGACAGAACAAGTGCAAGAAATCAGAAGCCGGGCTTATTTCCCCTTTCCTGCACATAGGGCTCATGGCTCACCCCAGCTCGGTGCCAAAAAGCAGATTTTTAACACCTGTATCAAGCCAGCAGCCCCACAAAACTCATTTAAGGGTTCCCCAGGACTACAGTCGCACGTGGGGACGTTCCTGCCTTGTTTTACAGCACGCAAAGGGACAAGTAGCTCTGAAATTAATAAATCGCCTAACAGAGCCAGGGGAAGCGAGGCTTCAGTTACGCCGAGGGCACAAACACAAGGGTATCATGTTGTCAATTATTCAGAGAAGCTCCGTTTCTCAAAGGGACTGAAATTTAAAGACCAGATAGTCCAACACGGCACCACATTTGTGCTTTCAAATGCTAATAGGTGAATCTTATCCACTAGGCCCTCGAAAATGAGTCCGTTTACGTTTCCAGAGCTGCATAAAAGAGAATGACTTCTTTCCTCCCCCCCAAATGCAAAGGCAAGACTGAATTACAGGAAACCAACTTTATTTTGCAGCCTTCTAAGCTCTTCGATGCTACTAATAATAAAAATACCAAAGTGAGAAGATTCCTGTAGGTCTGAATTAAGTGCGTGCACAACTAGCCCTGCAAATCAYCTTATCAGCTGCACTTCAGACAAACAAAGTGACGTCCCGGCTCTCAACAGAGACACTTTCAAAACGATCTTTCCTCTCCACCAAAGTCATTGCAGAAAAAAAAAAAATAAAGATGTTTTCGCCAAAAAATTTCCGCTTTGTCAAAAATTAAAAAAAGCAGCAGCTATTTCCACCGAAAACACACGCACAGAACATTCTCCATTGGCTCCAAACCCTGCGAATGAGCGGTCTGCAGCGCGTGACACGGGATCGCCAAGACCTGCTCTGAATTTCACCACTTTGATCTCGGAGGCGTCTCCATTTCCTAACCCGGAGTCATACGATGGAGCCTCCAGCTCCCTGACCACTCCACCCACTGCTGCCGACTCCCTGCCTCAATAACAGGAAACCCACGAGCACCAAACCAGGCCGTGTCCAAACCAGGCAAAAAAACAACCCACGTTCAAAGATATTTGTCGGCCGAGTCCATCCTGGTCCCCTGCCCACAYGGGGAAAAAGGCCTGGGGAAAACAAACCCCTTTTGGGGGAAATACAGGCTCTGTTACCTCCCGTTTATGACCTACACCCTAGCATTTGSCGTGATCCCATCACTGCCTTGCTCAAAGGGTTTCCGTGTTCACCAAAACGCTCCCGAGATGGGAAAAGGAGGAAAGCGAAGCGGCTCCGTCCGCGCCGCGCGCGCGAACCGACCTGGCCAGCCTGACGTTGTCGCTGTCGTCCTTGCCCCACTGCCACTCCTTCCCGGGGTCCACGGCGAAGTGCACGGGCAGCAGCCTGTGCTCCGAGTCCGTCAGCGGGATCACGGCTGCGGGAGGAAGCCCACGGAGGGTCCTTAAAGGCCACCGCGCGGCCCCGTCCCCGCCGCGTGACGCGGGGAGCTGCCACGTCCACGCGATGCCTCCCGTGGGTTAAGYGGGGCCGGCGGCTCCCTGAGCTCAGCCCAGTCCCCTGGGCTGCTGAAGCCCGAGGGGACCTGCGCCAAGGCCACCGCTCCACGGCCACCGGTGGCACCTCGGCCCGCACGCGAGCCCGGCTTTGTCACCTAAATCTAGCGCCCACCTTGATCTTTCGTAGGTTCCTTCTGCTCCATGGATACCAGGGCAGAAAAATGAGCTTGGTCGTAGGCCAGAACCAACGGAGAGCGATGGCATTTGTTGGTGGGGACCTCAAGGGGAAGGTAGATGCCTCCGAAGGGAATGGGTGCAAACGCTGGAAAGAATTCAAGGCGATTCAGTTTGGTGAGAGGTGAAAGTATCGCTCCTACCAAAACTGCCCCTCCAGGACAAGGCAGTTTGGTTCACTTCAAGGTTTTACCTGTGATGAATTCAAGGGAGGGTAAAAAAGAAGGAAAAAAGCCCCCAAACAGACATTTCTTTTAATTCAGGAGGCACATGATGGCAAAAGTAACCTACGTTTTCTACAAAGCCGGTCCTTCCTCCTCCACGCAACGGCTTAAATTTGCACAATGAACGATGGCAACTGATTATTTTTTTCTGACAGGAAACTAAGTCTGCTAGTGGAAAATGCTGTACGAAGGGAACGGAATTTCCCTCCTACACACACAAGGGTAGGAAAGAACAAAAAGGTAGAAAAAAACCCCCACGGTGTGACAGTTTTAGGGAGTATCCGACTATGATACTTAGATGTATGTCTCAGCCAGGAATAACCCAGCAGGAGATCAGCACCCCTTGTTCCAGAGTTGCATTCAAGCCCAAGATCCCAGGGCAAAAAAAGCCCCACAAAACTGCAGAAAAGAGGGCGTTTTTGTGTCTCCTCTAGGCTCAGGATGCAGTTTGGGCCATTTGGTGCCATTTACCTTCGCCGCCCGAGTCGCGCAGCATCGTGTCCGCTACCACCACGATGGGTCTCTTCAGCACGTGGGCAAGGACAAACACGTGGAACTCCTCCAGGCTCTCGTACACCGGCTCTTCGGAGCTTTCCACCCTTTGGAAAAACGACAGACAGGCGAGCTGCCTCGCATCCCGTGGGAATTTCATCAGCGCTTTTAAAGCAGGAGCAGAAGAGGTCTTTACGGGCAGCCATATGAAAGCAGATCGTATAAACCGCATTAAGGCTGAACTCGCTTCTACTTTGAGATTTGGGGTCACCAACATGAAGAAAATGGAGGGAAAAAAAGTCCTATTTTACACATGTGCTGCCTACCCTCCGCAGGTGCCTCCGTTCGTGCCGTAGTGGACGCGGGGCTCACTCGACGCCAGCTTGATGAGCTCGTTCCACTCCTTCTGCCACTCTTCTTCCGTGTAAACCAGGCCGGACTGGGGGAAAAAAAAAGGCAAAGAAATTCATTTTGAACCAAATCTGTGTCTTTTTATAGGAGCGAATGCATTGCTTCTTTATGGGCCTATGCAAAAGAGTTCGCGTTAGAAAAGGTCACGTTTGCAGCTTCTGCGAGCCCAGACGTGCAACAAATTCACCTTTCCTTCCTCAAAAGGAAAGGAGGAAGCTGGAACGCGAAGGCATCTTTGAACAGGAGGTGGGACCCGGGGTTTGCGGCGCTCCCGAAAGGCACCGAAGCCCCACGGGCCGCGTGCAGCGGGACAAGGACGCCGGGGAGCTTCCCACCGCGCCCGGCTCACGGTGCTGCCCCAAAGGCACCACGGAGACTTYACTGCACCGGGCCGTGCAGCCCAGACAGGCGCGAGGCCGCGTCGAGGCTCTGCCCTCCGCTTGCCGCTGGGTTCCTACCTCCTTGTTCTGCTGCGTCTGCTGCCAGCGCCACCTCCGCTTCAGCGCTTCCCTCTCCACGCCTTTATCCATCAGGGTATAGAGGGATTTGCGCAGCATGAGATCCCTGTCGTGGAAGCCCCACATACCTGAGTGGAGGAAAAGGAGAAATAAGAAGCGATTCCCTGAGCAGCAGCCGCTGCATCTTCCAGCACCTCAAAGCCCTGGAGCTTCCTGCAAACCAGGGGATGAGGAAATTGGGAAACTGAAAATGCAAGTTTAATAAATAAGCGGATAAAGACTCTCCAGCTCCTGGCCAAATGCTGCATTTGCTGCATCTATAGCGGGTATTTACACTGTGAGATGGAGCAGGAGCCGCTTCTGCTTCTCAGAGACGCAGCAGACTATTTGTGCATTAAAACTAAACAACAAACGCAGCGAGGTCTGGATAAACGGGATGACGAGGGAAACGGCTGCACTCCACTGCAGCCAGGCCCTGGCGAGCAGAATCCAGGCTTCCTAAAGCAGCCCTGCCCAGCAAGGAGCGCTCCGGAGGCTGCCGGCAGCCGGAGAGGGCAGCGGCGCCGGGCGGGCACCGCGGAGCGAGCCGGGCGCCCGCCGGGCTCTTACCCAGGGAGGCGGCGTGGAGCAGGCAGTTCCCGTCGCCCGTGGTGGCCAGGGGAAGCAGCCGCTGGCAGCTGGGGTCCACGGCAGCCCACCAGTTGAGGCGACCTGCGGGCGACAGGGCACAGGGTGACGAGGGGGCCCCGCGCGGCGCCCGCCCCGGCACCCAGGGCACGGGTACCCCCGCTCGGGYGCGCCAAGGGCAAAGGAAGCAGGAAAATAACATAGCAACAGAACGGGCTGAAAATAGGAGCCAGCCCCAGGCAGKGCCTTAACCCAGAGCAGATTTCTCCTGTTTTCTTCCCCCCACAATATTGTTTCCAAAAACCACAGGCATTGGGCTCAAAACACATCCCCTGGCGCCAATTGGGCCCAGCAGCTTTCCCAGTTTCTCTGGCTAACCCCAAGGCTGTTTCTAGGTTTCTTTTTTTGAACCAAATCCCTCCTCCTTAAAGCTTCTAAGRAGGGTGGTTTTTCCTCTGCTGGCTGATTTTAAGGGGGATACTTGGGAACCCCCTTGCTAGGGAGTTTTAGCGAGGAAAATACAACCCCGAGGCCCTTCAGACTGCTCAAAACCAGCAGCTTCGGGGGAAGACAAAGCACCTGCAACGGCTGCAGCTCCAGACAGAAGGTTTCAGCTCATCTAAAAATAGGAGCTCGGGATAAAAAAACCCCAGCAGCTGCTGCAGCCACGTGGACAGGAGTCGGAGCCATCACGGCAACGGAGCTCCGGGCTGTCCTGTTTTGCTGCCCTTTGACGACGGCGGGTGCTTTGCAAAAGGGACCGGGCGGCTCCGCTCGGCACTACCGGGCGCTACCGGGGCGGCGCTCGGCCTTGCACAGCCCTGGCGCCCGTCCTCGCGGCGCTCTCGGCGGCCCGCGGTAAGGGCTGGGTTAAAACCACGGCGCTCGCCGTGACGTCCCGCCTGGTTTTGCGGCTGGAAACGCCTCTCGGGTACCCCAAAGAGACCCGKGGGGCCTGAGCAAGCGCGACGGGGCAGGAGCTTGTAAGGGGAACTGCCCCAAGGGGCCACAGGGAGGAACGGGCAAAGGCGACGTCCATCTCGGGTGAAGCAAGCGCACCGGTTACCTCCAAAATSAGACGGCAGGCTGCGGCTGATGGGCTCCAACCTCGGCAGAGCGAGGCTTAATTCCCTTGGGTTTGGAGCAAAGAGGGCCGGAGCACGAGGTAGGGGCAAGCTCTCGGCCCTGCTACAGCCTCTGCATACGGTTCCGAGCACGTTGAAGGCTTTCCAACGGGACGTCGTTACAATTTACAGCGCTTAAGAGCACGCGCGCTGCGCCGCAAAGGGATCGCTGGAGAGCGGGCCGAGCATCTTAACATTTATTGGTCCATAAAACACTTGCTTAATCCCCTCGGGACAGCACGGCCCAAATTAATAACAGAAGCTGCTGCAGATCACAGCGTTGCGCTCCACGGCACCTTCCAATTAAGCCTGCCATATTTCACACGCGCTGCATGGCCCTTTACTTAAAGCTAAACACTCGTTTATAACAAACCCACGTGCGTAATAAGAGGCGGATGCACTTTGTCTTCCAGAGACGTGCTATAAAAATCAATTACTTAACGCCAAGGGCCGCAGCCGAAGGGCTCGATCCAGCCGGTGCCTCGGAGGCAGCGGGAATCTGAGCCGGGAGCCACCGGCACGGGACACGGCCCAGGTTTCGCGTGCGTCGAATTGGAAAAGCAGTCCTAGGAATTAAGGGTTTTGCGAGGGAGCCGGCTCTATAGAGCAGAGGGGAATCTACTGGCCCAAAAGCACCTGCATTTCTCCCAAACGGCGCTCGGGCTGCCATGGGGCAACCCAACACCCGCCTCGCCTCGCCGGAGATGCAGATAAGGGAGTTTTCTTTGCACCAGCCGGGGCGGCTTCGCYGCCGCCAAGCGGCACCAGCCCCGTAACGAGATCACGGGGATCGAGTGCTCATTTCCAAAACATGAGACTATTTATTACAGCAACGCCCGAGCGGGCGAGGGCGAAAACGTGATGTTACGGATGTGGAACAGTTTCCTAGATATATTTATCGGGGAAAAAAAGAAGGAAAAAAGAGGTGGGAAGGCTACAGCCACCTGCCCTGGGAAGCACTTCTCCCTGGGAAGTGCTGCCCTGGGAACACGCCCCGGGCTGTTCTCTGCATTGAGCTCCCGTCCATGCACACACCGAGCTGTATTTACAGACCTCACAGCAGCTATTCCCAAGGGAAAGAGCGCGCCGGGAGACGCACACACGTCTGCCCTCCCAAGGGGGTTTCTCCCCGGGCACACGCAAAGCCAGCAGACGGGTTTGTGTCGAGCACACGAGAAAGCAGCAGGGCTCTAAATGGGGCTGGAATCCCTTGGATGTGTTTCCCAGCGCCGCTCGGCTCCTGCGGGCGCTCCGCAATGGAACGTCCCTGTAACGCGCCCGGTTTCCCGCGGCTCCGGGCCGGGTCCTGCAATTGCCACCAGGCGCAGGGGCCCGGGCAGCGACGCMGCGGCGAGCGCGGGCGGGCGGCGCTTACCGGCCTGCTCCAAGGCCACGAGCATGGACTGCTCGATGAGGTCGCGCTCGATGAAGCTGCGGAACTCCTCCGTGTACACGGTGAGGTCGGGCAGCTGGAAGGTGCACACGGGCATCTCCAGGAGGTGCTCGCTGCTCCCATTGCTGGAGACGTGGGAGCGCGCCAGGGACACGATGGTGGAGCTGGCGTGGGAGATGCCGCGCGACAGGCGCTTCTCTGCGGCGGGAAAGAGGGACGGGAGCAACGTGAACCACGCGCAAGGGGCCACGAGGATCCACCTCGCTCCAGCGCGGGACGATTCCGGAGGCCGGGAGGGCTTCCCGCTTACCCTGCACGAGGTCGTCCTGGCGCTGGAGCGGCGGGCGCGCCGGGCGCGGCGCCTCCTTCTCGGCCGCGCGGTAGCTGCGCCCTTCGTTGAAGGCCTGCGGCAGGTTCCCCGCGTGCACCTGCCGGAGCTGCTCGAAGTCGCTCAGGGCTGCGCTCAGATCCCAGTTTTTCCCTGGATGGGGAGGGAGAAACAGGCGCTCATCACCACGTGCAGCAAACCAAAACCAAGCCAGGCCCTAAAACCAGCTAAATCCATGCCAGAAACTCATCCTTAAGACAGCGTTGGCTCTGCAAACACAGGTTTGTGGGATCAGCAGGCACACGCAGAGCTTGTCCGGAGCTAATCTTGCACTTATTTGCCCACTGGACACCTACGGATCCTCRACAACAGTCCAGAAACCTTCACTTTTGCCAGAACAAAATTCCCAGGCTGTAAAGCGAAAAGTGGGATCATCTCCGCAGCACGTAGGGAAGCAACGGAAAACAGACTTCACCCTTAGGAAAGGGAAACGGAGGGCGCGTGCGTTTAACGGCCTTGACACTGAAATGCTTTTTGTAAATACGAGAGGGACGTTGGGCCCGACGAGGAGGAAAAACAGAGCCGGTTTCCCGGGTGCTTCGCAGGCACCCGCTGCTCCCGGCTCCAGCGCTGCCTTTCCCCGGCACGTCTCGTTTTCCCTGAGGGCTTCCAGAGATCCCGCTTCAACCCTTCCCGAGCATCAGTATGTCTCTGGAAAGGCGCTATTAGAAACGCTCGCGCCAAGCAGGAAACCCTACAGCCCCCCAAGCAGCACAGGGCAGTGCCACAAGATCCACAGCTCGCCCTTTCCATGGAAAATGGGAAGGGCGACGTCCTGGAGCTCGGAAGAGGGAAAGGAGGTTGGCAAGCGAGTCTGCAGCCTCCAAACGCAGCCTCCTCCCCATGGCTGCACGCGGAGGGTGCAAAGAGCCTCCCATGGGACGAGGGTTTGCGGCTGCACCACTCACCTTCGAGCAGGTCCCGGGCCAGCCCCGGCTCTGCCCCCGTTGAGCGAACAAAATCCGACAGGACGACGTCCATAGCCAAGGCCGCGGGCTCCCGGAGCGCTCCCGGATCAGCACCTCAATCTAGGAAGGAGAGCAAGAGCGGGCCCAGCTCGCGTCACGCGGCAGGGAATAACCCGCGGCATCCCCGACCCCTTGGACGCCCAAGGAGAGGCAGGGCCGGGAATTAAAAGCAAGGAGAAAATGCTTTAATCGGGAGGTGCTCCCTCTGCAAACGAACCAGCCCTTTCAGGCTGCAACAAACCAAGGCTTTTCTTCCCGACGCGCACAAACGCGCCGCCGCTCCCGCGGGCGAGGAAGCGCCACGGGCCGAGCTCGCGCCCGTGCCACGGGCCGGCCGCAGCGTCTGCCGGGGCCCCGCCGCCCTCCCGGCGCCGCCGCTCTCGGAAACCAACGTTCAGCAGGCGAAGCTTCGGGCCGAGCAGCCCCAGAGCCTCGGGACGGCACCCGGAGGTGCGGGCTCCGGCTGCACGCCCAAAGCCTGATTTACCGCATTCCTCGAGGTGGAAAATAGCCGAAAAAGTCCAGGCAGGGCAAACACACGGCCCAGTTAAAGGGGTATTCACTTCGAGCATGCAGAAAAGCCGTTCAATATTCTCCGGTTGCAAAAGAAATCTTCACGTTGCGTTTGACGGCGGCCCCAGGACGTGCGTTCCGATGGGGCTGGCGGCTCCCAAACGCGCGTTCCGATGGGGCTGGCGGCTCCTGGTCCAGCCCCGGGCACGCGGGGAGGACCCACTGGTCACGGGGCAGCCGTTTGTGCCCCCGAAACGCCGGCTGACCGGAGAGGAGAGCGGGCGCCGCTGCCAAGCGAATTCCCCGCATGGCTGGAACGAGGAGAATTCCCTCTGGGTGGGCGCAGCATTCAGAAAAAGAAGGGGAAAAAAGGAAAATCACAGCACGAAGCAGAGCGTGGCCTTTCGGCGGGGAGAGACGGGCGGCGCGGGCGGCCCGGGCCGGCTCCTGGCATTTTGCATCCTCGCGTGTTCGCCCAAATCCCCTCGGATCGGGGCTCGGATGAGGCTGATCACRGCTGCAAATCCTGCGGGCACCGTGGGGCTGAGGAAAGAGGCCCCGGGGGAGCTGGGGGCCGGGCACGTTCCCGCGCAACGTTAACCTAGAAGGGAGACGGGCGAGACCTGCTCRTTAGGGCGCCAAGGCTTCCAAATAAACAAACACGGAGGATTTGTGAAGCASAAAACGACCCCAAACGCCGCTTCCTTGTTACCCGCGGGGCTGCAGCAAGGGCGGCTTCGCACCCGGCTCCGCCTCGCCCGGGGTTTCAGATTCCCCCTGGAAGTTCGGGCAGGAGCGGAAGGGATGAAGCGGAGCGTCGAGGATGAGATTCCAGCACGGGCAGGGCCGACGCCCCACGGGATTTACGCGCTGCCCACGTCGGCCTTCGCCGCTCGCTCGCCCCGCGCCGCCAACTCAGAAGGTCCTTTTGGGGGAAGTTCAACACGAAACGGTTCCGTGCCCGTCACCCGGGGCCGGGCGCGCGGCTGCTGAGCCGCTTCATCCTCCTTTCCTTGAACCTGCTCAAACCCTGCCCTAAGCCTCGCCGGCAGCAGCAGGGTGGGTGCTCCGATGGGTGAGGATTAATAATCTCATTAATTATTAACCTCGTCCCAGCGCGCTGCAAGGAGCAGCTCTACAGCAGCTAAACCCGGGCCGGGCTGTCGGGAAAGCAGCTCCTTGCTAAGGATGGCCGGGGCTTCCGGAGCTCCCTTTCATCCCACTCTTCCAGCAGGAGCGTCGCAAGGGCCCGGATAACGTCGCCATCCTCAGGCCTCGGGGAACCCGCACGTGTTTTTAGGGYGCCCCGGCACAGGGGCCTCCCGACGCCGCACGCTGGCACAGATAGTTTCTCCTCATAAAGCTCCTTCTAAAACACCTACCCCATAGGGACGGCACGACATTTCCTTAGCTAACGCTTGTAAAACGCTATAAAAAAAAAAAATTAATTAAAGCCTCACCCTTACGAGACACGGGGAAGGAGACAGGGACTTATTCCAGCGGCAGAAGGCCAAGCAGCGCTACCCRGCACGAGCCTCCCCGGCCCCCGAGCCCATCACCAGGCGTCTGGGCAAAGGAAAGGCTGGAGAGAACAGGAGGGAGCGAGCCGGGCGCTCCTCGAGGCTCCGCGGAGGCAGCGCCGGCCGGCGAGGGGCCACCTCGGACTCCGCTCCTCACCCAAAGCCCAAAGGAAACGGAGCTGCTGTTGGCGCTCCTCCCAGGGCGACGTTCCCGAGCCCTCACCGGCCGCAGGGCGTTGCTCGAGTCAACACAGGCGCGGAGGGCCGGGAGGGCTCCCGGCGCCCACGGGCTGCGCGGGGGATTTGAGGCCGGCGGYGTTTTGCCCAGCTGCCGCCAACGGYTTCAGGCYGGATTTTATCCTCAGCACGGCCGAGTTCACCGGGGCTGCGAACACCTGAGCCCGTTTTGCTCCCGTTCCCAGCGCGCCGGGCCGGGCCGGCGGCAGGAGGCACCGCGAGACGGGACGGTCGGCGAGGCGGCCCCGGCCAACGCGAGGCTCCCGCCGGCCTCGTCCCCGCGTCACCCACCGGGGTCCAGCTTTGCGGCACCCGCCCGCGGATCCATCAGCGGCACAAACCCGAGAGCAAAGGCGGGAGAGGCCGATCCACGAGCCCCAACAGGAGCTTTCCCGACGGCAGCCCCCGCGGAGTCGCGCTAACCCAGCGAGCGCGACGGGGCCGCCCCGTCCCACACGGCTCCGGCGCATCGAGAGYGGCGACGCGGCACGAGCGCCGGCATTCGGGCACAACAGCCCAAAGAACGGGAGAAGCTAAACCCAGCACTTGGATTTTCCACGAGCGCTTAGGGCAGATCTGTCTGCTCGTGGGATGCTAAAAGACGACGGGCTCACGCGGTGGGAAGCGCGGAGGTCCCGGCTCCGATGWGGAGCTGCACCCAAGCCAAGGCGAGCTCCCAGCGCCCTAAGGAGGTCCCAGTCTTAACATAAAATGAAAGCGAGAAGCAGGTGCCGTCCTGCAGCGCGTCGGCATCCGCTTCCCGCCCGCGGACGCAGCAACCAAATCCCTATCAAGAAACCTCACCACTCCAGCCCCTGGAAAACACTTCCGTTGGCATCAAAACGCAGGAACTTTTCACTCGATCTCTTGGTTGTAAACGGAGGCTTTTTGGGCAGCGTCATACGGACATCAGGAACCAAGGGCGGCTTCCACCTCCGTGGTGGGTTCTCCTACGCGCTCCCATTGCACGTGCTTTGCTTTTACACGGAGTTTGGGCCGCTCCCAGCCTTGCTGCAGAAATCCATCGTCCATGGGATTCGACCACGTCAACCTCCATCCCAGCGTCACAGCACATCTGCCCACGCGGAGGCACCGGGAAGCTCCGGAGCCATCGTCCAGATCCAACAAGGAGCAAAGCAAGAAGACGGGATGGGACCGAGCCGTCCTCGGAGCCTCCCGGCTCTGCTAGCTCCAACCCACGGATCCCACGCGGGGGTTTTCTCCATGGATCTCCCTGCGACCTGGGCTCATCGAACCATCCATCGAGGTGCTCCTCCCTGGCGCGGTGCTCAAGGACAAGGCGAGGGGAAGGTCTCGCACCGAGCGATTTAACCCCCGTTCGGGAGCTCTCCCCGTGCCGCCGGCGCTGAGGAGAAGTCTTCCAAGGCTCCAGGCTGTTCCTCTGCAGCTGGACCAGGCCAGACGTGGGACAACCGCCTCGTCCCGCGGTGGCATTACTGCTGCAAAGAGCCTCTGCCATCCGGAGAGGCGGCCTCTGTCCACCCCTCCCGGGGAAGGGCTGCCCACGGCAGAGAGGGAGACGTTCCCGCCGGGAGCGTCCGAGGCCGCGGGACCGCCYGGGAGCCACGTGCCGCACGCGGCCCTCCCGCAGGGCGGGCGCTGCCGCTCGGTGCCACTCGAGCTGCTTCCCGGCACCGGGCAAGGCCCCAGGAGAGGGAAAAGGGGAGGAGATGCCCCTGCCTGGGCCGTGGGGCTCTGCGGTGCCGCAGGGCTCGCCGGGGCTCCCTCCGCTCTCCCCGCGGAGCCGCCTCGGAACCCGGCGTGCTCCGGCCCTGCCGAGCGACCCTCCCGCCCAGGCGGCGCCCACGGGCCCAAATCCTGCCGAGCGACCCCAAAGCGGCGCCCCGGGCGGGGGGGACGCGGAACCGGGCGCCTCGACGCTCGGCCGGGCTGCGGCAGGGACCCCCGGCGAGGAACCCGCCCCACGGGCCTTCGCCCGCCCCCCCGGCGCAGGGCCGCGATCCCGCGCGGCCGCATCCCGAGGGCTCCGGCCGCTCCCGCTCATCCATGGGGGTTCCCGCCGGGATCGCGGCCGCGGCGCTCGGGAGCCGCGCGGAGCCCCCTGCAGCGGCCGATGCCGGCGCCCCGAGCAGAGCCGCGGGCTCCGGGCGCCCCCTCGGCCCGGCCGCGGCCCCGCGACGGGGGGATTCCCGGAGCCCCCTCCCCGCCCGGCGCTTCCAGCCTCTCCGAGCGGCTCCCAAGGCTTTTCCAAGCGTTTTCCAGRCGGTTTCTTGGGAAGCCGGAGGCGCCGGCCCGGTCCCCGCCGCCGCTCCCCGGGTCCTGCCCAGCCCAGCTCGTCCCGCCGGCCCCGGCAGCCCCGGACGGCTCCGGCGGCCCCTTCACACGGGTCGTCCCGGGGGCTCCGGGGCGGCGCCGCTCGAGGGGCTCCTCCAGGGGCCGAGGGCGCAGGGGACCCGCGGGGCGGC
>PTEX01000504.1:48978-79706 GCA_003342815.1 Eudromia elegans | reverse complement strand
GGCCCGGCCGCGGCCCCGTCACGCGGCGCGCGCAGCTGCGCCCGCTCAATGGGCGCCCTTGTGCGCCCGCACAAAGGGGCCCCTCTGTGGCGGCGGGGGCGGCCCCGCGGGAGCAGCGGCCCGGGCCGCGGGGACCCCCCCCCGCCCGCTCCGTGCGCGGCGCTTTCCTGGCGCTCCTCGGGTGCGAAAAGTGAAGAAATCGGGAAAAAAAAGAACAAAACAAAACACGAGACAGGGGGTGTTTGCAGATGGAAAGAAAAYCCTGCCCTGTTTGTGCCCGCTTGGGTGTCTCTGTTTCCTTAGGTCCTGCCCTTGTCCCTGTCCCCTGCGGGCGGCGGAGCTGTTGGATTCCCGTCATTCCCGACGGTGCCGTCACCCATCCCGGCAGCTCCGGTTGTTGTCGCGGAGCCCAAGGGGGCTTTGGGCTGCCCCCTTCCGGAGCTCCCCTCCAGGCTTTGGTTTCCCGCTCCCCTTGGAGCCTTCCCGCCGGGAAGCTCCCAGCTCGCGCGGAGGTAACGGCCGTTTTGCCCTGTTCACCCTCAAAACGCAGCCCCCAGCGTGGGGCGGGCGAAGGGCAGGTGCCCTGGAGAGGGGGGGACGGGAGGCAGGGGCACCACGCGAAGGCCCCCGGGGCTGCGTTTGGACCCTCGAGGGACTCGCCTGGATCTCCTAGGGGACCTTCAATGCGGATGAGGGCCGGAGCGGCCGGGATCGAGGCGGGAGCGGATGGCGAGGGGGTGCCAGGGCACGGAGCGGGAGCCCCACGCGCACGGGCGGCCGGCGCCGATCCCGCCATCCCGGCCAAGAGAAACGGGGCGAGGACGCTCCCGGTGGGAGACCCGAAGCCTTTTGGCCGAGCCCGGACCCCAGCACTTGGCTCCAGGTTGTCGAAGAGCTTCAAAACTGCTTCAAACTCGCCCAACTTGCCCCAAAAAGCTCCCGGAGTGGCCAACRAGCCCAACGGAACAAGCGGACGGATGCGCTCTCCAAAAAGACGTTCCGCGCCCAAAAACAAGCAGTTTGGGCTTCCCCGGCTCTAAATCCGTCTGAAAAGGGATCTCCTCCAAGGCTCATTTCATCGGCCAAGGGCCCTTTCTCCTCCCTTTCATGCAGCCCTTTTCCTCAGGAGCCCTCGGTGCCACCGCAGAGGACGTCCCAGGCAAAAGCATCGTCGCAGAGCGAAGATCCGAGGGCAGGAAGGGTTGGGAATTCCCCCCACGGCGCCGGAAATCCCACGCGGAGCCAGGACTCCCCTCCCGGGCCCCTGTTTTGCTGTAAATTCTATGGTTTTTCTTGCACGCCGCGGGGAGAGAGGTAAAAATAAATAATAATTCACATGAATGAAAACCAGAGGAAGAAACGTAGCGCCAGACGGCCGACTGTTTCCAAGCAACCGCTCCGGTTTTTCCCAAAGTTTGCCTGGATTTCAGCTCCGTTSTGCCGGCGAGACGGCTTTGCTGGGGATCTGGTGTTTCTCTCTGCTGTAACTCATGTTATTACCCTTCAGGTGACGTGACAGCAATGCGGTTTTGTCGCCGGAGATGCTCGTTTGGAGGAGCCGGCGCTCGGTGCTCCGAGCGTTTCCAGCGTTGTCCTCGCTCGTGCCGCGGTCCATGGGGTCTACAGGGCACGACACCCACATAGGGAGCGATGGGAGCCAAGGGAAGGCTCGGGGTCCTTCTTCAATAGAAAGCTGCTGTTTTGAGGGTGTATTCAGTGCCTTAAAGGGAGATGATGTCTCTGAGCTGATGCATTTTCCCTACGCATTCCCATTTCCTCAATGAGAGCAGCRGGTCCAGGCCTAGGGACCAAGCCGCTCCGGTCGGGACACACGTGGCTCCGGTGGGCGCCGCTTCTAACAGAGGAGCTCAGCGGGATCGCCGGCAACCGGCGCCGGGAACACGGGAGAGTTTACGGAGACCGGAACGAGGACGATTAAATAGTTTTATTTATATAAATATACATATTTGGATATATCCTTAGGGAAGAGTGAAATTTCCAAAATGTCAAACATTCTGTTGGCCAGCAACAAGTCACGTTGACATCAAACTGCTCTTCCACCATCCAGTCGTCCTGCGGAGGAGAAAAATGAGGGAGATTTCACCCAAATAGCAAGCAGTTGCTTTAAGTGCCTGAAAATAACGCAGAAATTTCTCAAATTAAGGTGGATATTTGCACTGTCGGTAATTGCTAAAGATCTAATTGGAACTCAATTTACCCTGGATTCTTTCCTTTCTATTATTAAASTGGGTTTATAACCAGGCTGAGGGAACAGGAGACAGGTTGTGCACGTTGCCYGGATTGAATGGCTTGTAAACAGCGGGCTTTATTTTATTATTATCCTTTATTTTATTTTTTTATTATCCAGTCATGCTGGATACTACCTAAATCTGGCTAAAAATCAGCCCCCTGATGTCTCAGCATGAAATATTCTAGTTCTTGAAGCAATAATAGGTTTCAACATAAAAAAAAGCAGGAACTTAGGATAGTTATGTACCTATCTTGCACATTTAATGGGRAAATAATTTAGAGTCTAAGTTTTTTTGAAATAAACCAATTGTTTTGCCTTTTTTTTWWAAAAATATTCCTATTATGTATACGTTACCTTGAGCCTTCTTCACCCGTCTGGGTTGCAACGGTCCTGAAATGCAAGAACAACCCCCCCAGCAACGCCATGAATTTTGCAGTTTCTAGAGGAAAACGTTAAGCTAACAGAATTCCCAACAAAAAAAATCACCCTTTTGAGCTGCAACTTATTTTGTCCAATCTCCCGCCGTCGGGAAAACCGGCTAATGCACAACCAGGCATTTGTATTCCTTGGAGGCCAATTACAAAGACCAATTTCAGGAGGACACAACACACTGGGCT
The DNA here is from genome assembly GCA_003342815.1 of Eudromia elegans. Classification (NCBI taxonomy): domain Eukaryota; kingdom Metazoa; phylum Chordata; class Aves; order Tinamiformes; family Tinamidae; genus Eudromia; species Eudromia elegans. The sequence goes on along the minus strand of PTEX01000504.1, from coordinate 76,838 downwards.
TGTTTAGTTGGGGGGGGAGAAAAAGAAGACTCACTGACATTACAAAAGCATTTCCAAGGAAACTGAGCAAATAACTCAAGGATAAATACTTTCCAGACACCAAATCACATCTAAACAAGGGCAGAAAAGAATAGAATGCAATTAAATACCTTTATTTTTATTGCTTTAGCTCACGAGCCTTATGCGTGTCAAGCAGCGCTTTCTACCAAGTGAGTAGCCCCACACTGAGGGTGTTAGGTTGAATATGAGAAGTAAAATAAGGCCCAGATCAGCTAAAACACAAATATCCTCTTTTTTTTTTTAAAAAAAAGGAAGATTTCTAGGTATTTATAACTTCCTGGCCTRTCACCCCACAGGAAGGAGACCCAAAGCACCTGCAAAGCACAGCGGGATCTCGGCCGCGGAGCCGCGCGCGTGCTTGAGGACCACAAACGCGCGGCTTACCGGATGAAGACACGGGGAGTTACTTAATTGGAAGTGAAAGAGGGATTTAGCCGTCGTGCCCTACATAGCGCTGGCACGGGGCACGCGGGCGCTCTTACGTTTAGCCCCTTTTTTAGCTCCGTCGCTCCGGGAATAGCGCCTAATCCCCGCTGCGGTTAACGGGAGCGAAGCGGCCGAGGGGCGACCGCCTTCCCCGCGGCCTCCGGCTCGCGCGGCGGCCCCGGTGCGAGCCCTGCCCCGATTTTTTTTTTTCTCCCACCGCGCCTGGWGAGAAGCGGCTTGGACGATCCGCTCGGCGCGGCACCCAAAGCAGGGATCTATCTTGGGAAGCGGCGTGACCCAGGCAGCGCTTGCTCRCGCCGCTCCTTTTAAATCCCCCCCTGCCGATTCCGGGCGGCGGGACGATGCCGCGGAGCAATGAGTCACCCAACGCGTCACGTCCCCAGGGAGCTTCACCTATTTTTGGGGGGCACTGCCGCCCGTCGGCAACATCCCTGCGAGGACGAGAGCAGCAGCCCGAGCCAAACCAATCCGCTTCCGAATGGACACGCAATGTTTTCCTAGCACGAGCGTCCCGAAAGCAGCGCGGCGGGTTGAGCTGGGAAGGACCCGCGGCCGTTACCTCTCCTCTGCTCCGTAGGCGCCCTCTGTCTGGGTGCTGCAGGAATGAAACCGCAATTAAAAATCACTTCCAAATGCCACTCCGAGCTGGCCCCAGAAGTTGCACTTGGGGGCTGCTTCTCTTAGTTAGTCATTTCACCTAAGTGGATACAAGTTTCCCACTAAATCCCAGTGTTTTAATTGGAATTGGGAAGGAAACTACTGAAGAGAATGGTTTTTAGAAAGTGCTGCTTAAACCCAGCGAAGGAAACAAACATTTTACAACTTCAYCTCCTGTCATTACGCCGAGAGGCGTTGATAAAGCCAATGCCTCCCGTTGCTCACCTTGCATGCTTGGTCTGTTCCCTCGCTGTTTTCTTATCTGCTAATGTAAAAATAGAAGTACAGTCACCCTAACGTCAACAATTCCCCGCTCGCCGCCCTAGTTTTAACTTGGAATCCCAAATACTTCGGTTTTAATCTCTTTTCAACTATAACCCCATCCTGGCCAGACTCCTGCTATTATGCAAATATTTCCATTTAAAATCAGTTCATATTATTATTATGGCTCTAAAGTAGACAGGAAGATATGGCTGAGGGCTGTCACCGAGCAAACGCCTAAGGGTTTAACATGGAAAGGGGGACCTGCTTTGTGACTATTTTAGTGGGTCTTTTGGTTACTAAAACCAACGTACCTGGGCCACTCAGCAGCTCCGATTCTTCATACTAAACAAGAAACACAGTTAATTTTACCAGCAATCACAAAACGCCAGGTATGAGGCTTCAAAACGCCACGTGGGAATTCACATCCAAGCCCTCGTACTTCATATAGGCATCGCTAGCAAGCGTTCCCCTAATGCAGGTGGACAAGCTAAGGCACCGGTTTCCAAATCGTTTTCCTGCGCTCCGTTTTGGGATACGGATCTCTTTCTAAACTGCTTTTGACGCTTGGCCRGTGGCTCCAAACAAATGGCCCAAACGCCAATCGTTTTTACAATTAACGTCTCCAGGGCTTCCTGCCTTTGCTCTGCCTATTTGTCATGTCCCTGCAGCGCTCAGCAAAAAAATCCATCTCCGGGAGGACACTTAATCGCATTAAAACCCTCTCCAAATTTTTCCCTGATGCTGATATATTTACCCAGAAATTGGTGACATTTAAGTAGTTGGAAATCTCGCCAGAAAGTCTCTCGATCTCACTTGGAAAACAAAGCAAAAATGCAAATAAACGTGTTACTTGTCAGAACGATTCCGAAATACAAAGCTGATAAAGACATCCATTTGTCCCAGAACTTGAGCCACCAGCCAGTGGAAAGATTTATGAATCGAGGGTGAAATTCGCTCTGCCCTTCTAACCCACAGAGCCACAGCAGCTTAGCTCAGTCGTATATCATTGTAACCCAATGAAAGGTAATTCTCATCCTTACTTTTTATACTCTTCTTTCCTTAATGCCCAATCTGGGAARGGAAAAAAAAGAATGATGCATTAATTTTGCTCCCCAAACTAAAAGATGAAGCTCCACGTAGCAAATTCCTACTAAAACTCACTATGATTTTCCAAMCAGATGAGGTGGAGAGATGGGGATRAATTATCCTACTTATATCTTAATAGACTTTTCTTTCATTTCAGTGTACTTGGCCGTGACTGATATCCATGCCTGGCTGCCAAATGTCACAGGCTGATTTCAGGGCTGGTTATGGCAAAGCTGGGGCCTAAGGCAGGTACCTTCCCACCCAGGCTTCCGTTTCCACCCAAATTCCCAATGTCTTAAATGGAAGCTGCAGCTATTCAGTCCTAATGCAAATAAGTAGGATTGSCAGGTAACAATTTATACAATCTAAGTTACATTTAGGCTACATCCAGCTCATTTTATTAGCMGTTAATTTTGTAAGTATGCTCAATTCCTCCTTTTTCACTGGTTTCCTTCCACGTTGTTGCATAAAAACATTTTTAGTGATAGATATTTGCTCTTAACTCAGGTGTTAATCATCTAGTAAACGTTAATGACACAGAATTTCCCCTTGGGAAACGTTCAGATCCTTTTCAGATCAGATACCTTTTGTTTTATAGCGAAGCCTTGAGTTCTGAGGAAGAAAAATAGAGAATGAAAAACAGCATTGGGCACAAATACAGAAATATGAGCAGCGAAGTCTCTGTACAGCAAAGAGCATAGAGATGCTCAATTGATGGGATTATTCCCAGTGTAACTGGGAACAAAAATTAAAGCATACAACAAACCGCTTCCAAATTGAAATAAAAATGTGAAAGATGTACCGCATTTTTTAGCTTCCTATTTTCTGTCCTCAAAGCATCAATTTCTTGGACCTAGTACAGAGAAAAAGCATTATGTTTTGAACATAAAAGCAGCGTCATCTCCACACATTCTCAACATCAGCTTTCTTTAGGGCTGATTACACACGTTTGCCTGGTTTTAAAAATCTATACGTTTGGGGKTTGATCTTGAGTTTGCAGTACGAAATTGATGCTGAACCCATAAAAACCATCATAACATTCATCAATATTTTACTTGCACTGATACTATTCCTGCGCCATTAAAATTAATTGTCAGATATTAGTTGCATTCGGCTTAATAGGAGCAGGAAGAGTGTGGCACGACAACTGGCATGGAAATTGYATGAACCAACTGCACGTCTCCGAGCGGCACACGTCAACGTCACGTCTATGGTCTGCACATCCAAAACACGTTAGGAATGTCTCCACGAAAGCTTTTGGAAGCAGAACTTACGGACTGACTGCTGTCTAAAAAGGAACAGATTTCATGGACGAGCCTCTTTCTCTGATCCTTCTTTTTCCTACAGAATACAAAACCCGTTCAGCTCCATCTGTATTTCCGTAATGTGTTTTGATAGATTTTGAATGTAAATCAAGCAGAACAAAAGCTGAACGGTAAGTGTGAAAGAGTTCCTTTGTGTCAGCTTTTATGCAAAGGTACTTACAAGATTTGCAAATAGCTTTCATTTCTCATCAACACCTGCTCACCGTTTTCTGTATAAAACATGCACGTTATACGATTACATTTTTAGGAACATAATAGCCCTTTTTCCCAAAATTGTCACACTTGGGATTGATAAGAGCAGCAGAATAAATAGCACGGGGCCCCAGGGCTTTAAAGGTTAGTGGAAGACGCGTCAGCTCCGTCACGCAGTCTGCGCCATGAAGGTCGGCAGCGGCACGGCCCGTGCGGAGGAGCGGGATGCGGAGCGGGACGCGGAGCGGGACGCGGTCCCGGCCAGGCGCACGGGCTCTTATTTGGCACCAGCCTCCTCCCCTGTGCTCCTGGGTTATTGCAGGTTATCACCAACTGCTTTGGGAAGGAATCCAAGGAGCTGCTGAGCTGGTGGTTGGTTGGAACTCCAAAACCTGCCTAGAAGCAGGATAAACATCCAAGGGCCACTCAACTGCAGAGGGCAGGAAGGGCCGGGACCTTCATGGGCTGGGCCCTCGTGCTGGTTGCTTGGGAGATTTACAGYGACAAATGCCTAAYTGGGCAGAACTGCCCTCCATAAGGYATTTAACAGCCCCAAGCGKTTTTAAGCTGCCTTTTTACCATTCCCTTGGCGGCAAACCACGACTGTGACGCAGAGGCTGGGGACCTACCCGGCTTCTCAAGCAAAGGCATCGCGGAACAGGGACCTGCTTCCGGGACAGAGAGAGGACAGTTAGGCCTGCGTTACAGTCCCTCCAAGGAGGCCCCAGCACCGTGACCACCGCCAGCATGACCATGGCACCAGYGACCATCGTGACTGTCACCACCGTGACCTCCTGCTCCTCCACCACCACCATCTCCACAATGACTACTACCACCACCACCGCCTCCTCCTCCACCATCTCCACAACCAGGACTACTACGACCACAACCGGCACCGCCATCTCCACCACTACCGTGACCACCACCATAACTACGTTTACAGCCACTGCCATGGATGCCTGGCCCATGGGTGACAACAGAGGGGAAAGGAGGGTGTTGAGTGCCGGGTGTTGGTCCCCCCCGCGCACCTGGGCGGCACCGGCGGTCGTTACAGGAGGTGCTGCGCGCGCCGCGCTGCACGCCGGGACTTGTAGTCCGCCCGCGCCGCGCTGCACACCGGGAGTTGTAGTCCGCCCGCGCCGCGCTGCACGCCGGGAGTTGTAGTCCTCGCCGCGCCGCGCTGCACGCCGGGAGTTGTAGTCCTCGCCGCGCTGCACGCCGGGAGTTGTAGTCCGCCCGCGCCGCCACCCCTGCGCACCTACTACAAGTCCCAGGGAGGCGGCGCGCGCGGGCGGCCGGGCCGAGCGGAGCCGAGATGAACGCGGTGCTGGCCGTGAAGCAGTACGTGTCCAAGATGATCGAGGAGAGCGGGCCGGGCATGAAGGTGCTGCTCATGGACCGCGAGACGGTGAGCGGCGGCGCGGGCCGGGCCGGGCCGGGCCGGGCGGGGAAGGGAGGCAGGCGGCGGCCCGCCGTGACGCGGCCCGTGCCGTGCTGTGCCCGCAGACCGGCGCCGTGAGCATGGTGTACACGCAGTCCGAGATCCTGCAGCGCGAGGTCTACCTCTTCGAGCGCATCGACTCKCCGGGCAGGGAGCCCATGCGGCACCTGAGGGCCATCTGCTTCCTGCGGCCCACCAAGGTAAGGCCGCCCCGCCGCGAGCGCCGCCCGCGGCCCCGGCCCCGGCCGCCACCCCCGGCCTGCACGCGGCTCTGCCTCCCCGCAGGAGAACGTGGAGCACCTGGTCCAGGAGCTGCGGCGGCCCAAGTACAGCGTCTACTTCATCTGTGAGTCCCGCACCCGGCCGGCGACGGGGCACCCAGAGGCGGCGGCCGCCCCCTCGCTTACACTGCGCCCAGGCACCGTGGAAAACGCTGGTTTTCCTCTGTTTAGATCCTCGGTCGAGCCCTCTTATCAATCAGTGTGTGTAGGCAAAGTAGCTAACCTGGCAGGGCTTCCTTCCCCGAGGAACATCCCTGCCCTGTGCGGCCCTGGCACTCGTTGCAGAGAACTGCTGGGGTTTTAAAGCATTATGGAGCTCGGCAAAGGCAAAGGGAGCTAAAAGGCCTTTTATTAGGAGGAAAGCTGAGAGGCGCAGCGTGAAAGGCTGGCCCCAGTTTTGAAGGTAAATCATAGCAGAGTCGGTGCTTGGAATAGTCTTCCCGTGCCAGTGTTGGGCTGGACCTGCGGCTCCGGATGTCTAGGGCAACACGTGCCCTGTTCGCGCCCCGGAATGTCGCGTAGTTTGGGGACGTCGGCGCAGCGGCTGTTGCTCCTTTTGTGCCGGAGTCCGGTCCTCCGCTCCCGCGGGGCCCACGGAGCCAAGCGGCCTCTAGATGTCATTGTGGATCCGCAGGGATGCAGGTTTGGAAAGGATGGGTGGGGACCTGACGTACACAGAGCAGCACCCAGAGGCTTCAGCAGAGGCTTCCGCTGCCCAGCAGCGCGATAGCACCTTTTGCCTTTACGTCTCTGCCAAGCAATAGTGCTGTTAGCTCAAGGAGAGGGCAGGAGAGCTCTGTCCTTGCCCACGTGTTGGCCCCGTGCTGCACTCATACCCTGGACACAAGTGCTGGAGGCAGCAGGTTGGAGGGGGAATTAGTTGGGAATAAGCAAAGGACCGGTCGGGTTATGTTGCCTGCAGAATAACTGCAGGGGGAAATCAGCAATCTGGGTTGCAACACGCCCTTTTCCTGAGGGCAACCCACTCGTCCTGTCCAGTGGTTTGTCTTGTGTTACGTGGTGCTCCCCGAGGCTGACTGCCCTTTTGCTGTTGTTKTCTTTCAGATTTCAGTAACGTCATCAGTAAGAGCGATGTCAAGTCGTTGGCCGAGGCCGACGAACAGGAAGTTGTGGCAGAAGTGCAGGTGAATTTTGGATGCCTCGCGCACATCTCCTCGCTAGTAAAGCGCAAGCGAAGTAATTCAGGTGTGGCTTGGAGAGACCCTGCTGGGACTCTTGGACAGTCTGCAGAAACCCTGGGCTGTCTAGGAGGGGAAGCAAAGGGAAGAAGCGCAGGGATTCCTGACCATGCAGGAAGGAGAAATGATTGGATTCCAGGGGCCTGCCCATTGCTTAGGATTTTTGTGTTGATGTTGCTGATGTTAGAGCGCTTACTCCTGTCGGCTGAATTAAGGCTGGCAAGGTGCTTAACTCTGTTTGCTTTCGCTTGTTGGCAGGAGTTCTATGGAGATTACATTGCTGTGAACCCACACGTTTTTTCTCTCAACCTCCTGGGCTGCTGCCAGGTACGAAAAAAAAAGCTAGTGCTCCTCCAGGGCGTTGGTTTATGGTTACCAGAGCAGCCACCACAACACGCTGGGCACTGCAAGGACGTGCCCAGCGGGCAGATTGCTGTTCTCAGTCCRTAAGGGGTCCTTAAAATGAGTTGGCAAGGAGGGGTATATTGGTGAATCTGGCTTGTGGCCTTTGGCATACCTGTGCTTTCAGCCAAGCTACCATCGACCTTCAAAGAGGCAAGGCTTTTATGTGAGAGGGAGTTTGGGGATGGTGGATCTGGGTTAGATGCCCCTTTCTTTCTAGGGTCGCAGCTGGGATCCGGCGCAGCTCTCCAGAACTACTCAAGGGCTGACAGCTCTGCTCTTGTCCCTGAAGAAATGCCCCATGATTCGCTACCAGCTCTCCTCCGAGCCCGCAAAGAGGCTGGCCGAATGTGTCAAGGTACAGCGATGCGAAATGAGTTCGACACCACGCTTAAATTGGGTTTAATTTTCAAGGCGTTGATGCATTTGAGGGAAATACCCTTCTTCAGAGGAGTCTTGGTCTGCTGTTGACAGATTGTGTGGCTTCAGGCAGGTCGTATCCCTTGTCTGTGCCTGCTTCCAAATCAAGACCCTTATTTCCTTGGATTATCAGAAATGTCAGTACATAACCTGATGCCTTCTGAGAGCGGGCGTTATTTCTTCATTAGCAAAACARACCAAGACAGCAGCACAATTTGCCTTTTGCCAGCTCTTGATTCGTGTTCCCCTGAATCCCAACTGAAATGGAACTTATTTGGGGGTATACAKAAGACCAAAGTGATTCTTTCTTTTTTCAACAGCAAGTCATCACTAAAGAGTATGAGCTGTTTGACTTTCGGCGCACTGAGGTTCCTCCTTTACTACTTATTCTGGACCGGTCCGACGATGCTATCACACCACTTCTGAACCAGGTGAATCATCTCAGAGTCGTGCAGGGGGCTGGAGATGGGAATGCAGGTTCTGGAAGGCCACAGAGCCATGTGGCAGTAGGAGTGGGTTGGACTTTTAAATCCCTCTCTGCTCTGACCTGCTTTTCAGGCTATCGAGCACGGGTTGTTCTGGCTTTGGTGGCAGATGCAGCCAGCGTCCTGGAAAATCAGGCTCCGTACGCTGCTGTAAACTACACTCAGCATTTAGAGACCTCGTGGCTTGGCAGTTTCCTCTTCAAAGGTTTATTTCTAACACCTGTTTGGCAGCACATTTGCACATTTATGGAGCGACCTTGCACTCTCCGTGTTACGGATAGGTGGAAGTATTTATGATGGAGATCTTGCGATGTGTTTCCTAATTGATTTGTAACTGTSGTGCAGATTGTGACATCAAACAGCCTGTTATTCATCCCCTTGCATTTCTGTGGGGATGCTCAGACACAAGTTAGCCTAGTGATTAGGTAATGGCTGGAGATTCACAGGCAGAGGACGAGGGGATAATGTGACAAACAGAAGTGTTTGAACAGGACTATTAATCCCCCTCACGGTACTTTTAGAGTCATGTCTTCAGAATGTAGGTAAGCAGCACAGAACTGGCATGGTTTTCCTGTGTGTTTGTACAGCACTTGGCACAATGAAATGCCCTTCTCATTGGAGCCAAGTAATACTTATTTCTTGCTCTAAAATGTTGACACAGGTTGTGGTACACACGTAGGATCCGCTCTGTGTTGCTAGGGGAGTTTCAGCTGGTTTTCTATGAGTTCATCCGGAAATCTGTTGATTTTTCAGTGTCTGTTCTGCTGCTGACATCACAGTTTGCCTTTCTCTTTCACTGTCCTCATTAGTGGACGTACCAGGCTATGGTTCATGAGCTGCTGGGGATTAACAACAACCGTATTGACCTCTCTCGGGTACCTGGGATAAGCAAGGACCTCCGAGAAGTGGTTCTGTCGGCCGAGAATGACGAGTTCTACGCTAACGTAGGTGTCTGCCTCGTATCCTGGGAATCCCCCTGTGTAGCCAGATTTGGGGATCGGGATCCATTCTTGGTTGTGCCATGAAATCGTGCGTCTGAGAGAGGATATTCCCAGGATTTGGAGCATCAGAGTGCTGCTTGTGCTCTGTGGTTTTTGCCGGTGATGGAGACCAGTGTAATGCAAGCTGGGGATCTCAGGGAGGTGATCTGCAGTGGAACTTCAGTGTGAATGAAGACAGGAAAATCTTGAGGGCTTTCCCTTAGATCCGTGTTTTGTTCCATGCAGAACATGTACCTGAACTTTGCGGAAATTGGCAGCAACATCAAGAATCTTATGGAAGATTTCCAGAGGAGGAAACCTAAGGAGCAGCAGAAACTGGAATCTATAGCAGATATGAAGGTATATGTAGTTAAGGGAAAAGATTCCTTCTCCTCTGAGGATTAGACACTCCGGTAGACCATGCAGTGTCACTGCAGGGGAGTCTACCAGCCTGCTTGTTCTTGCTGCTCTCGGAGTGTGCTTAGAGCTTATGGGAACGCAGAAGTCCTGCAACTGAATCAGTAAACTTGAGTTTAAGCACTTGGCTTAACCCATTATTGTGGTGCTGACTCCACATCGGAACTGGATCGCTTGGCAGCARCTCAGAGCACAGGCTATTATCTCAGCCTGTGCTCAGGGTTTAAAGTATCGTGGCAGACTTTGTGGGGTGTTTCCCTGTCTTCGAAGAATAAATAAAAACTGCATCCCTTTCAAAAAATCTCCTTATAACYGGAAAAATCCTATGGGCTCCTGGGATAGAGGTGCCTGATAAACAGACTTTCACAGATGCAAAGTGCTGGATGTGCACAAATTGGGGGTAAATTCTTCGAGCCCTCTTACTGCCTCTTGCTTTTAACCTGACGAACTTGTTTCTTCATGGCAGGCGTTTGTGGAGAATTACCCCCAGTTCAAGAAGATGTCGGGCACGGTGTCGAAGCACGTGACGGTGGTGGGGGAGCTCTCCCGACTGGTTGGGGAGCGGAACCTGCTGGAGGTGTCCGAAGTGGAGCAGGAGCTRGCCTGTCAGAACGACCATTCCAGTGCCCTCCAGGTACCTCTGCTCCAAAGTCCTCCATGATCCTTTGTCTCTTTCTCATCAATTTGATCCTGCAAACGTCCCTGTTGATGAATCCCTAATCCTGAAGACTGGTAGGAGTTCTGCATGMAGATATCCCGCAGGGTTGGGACATTACACCTTAGAATTACTCCTCTTCTCCCCATTCAGTTCAGATGGAGGTGAATCATAGTTAATAACTGGCTTGAGAAGCATCTTTGCAACGTCTGTCTTTGCGTTTCACAGTATTCCGGCATTCCTCCGTTAGGTGCCGGCAGTTGCTTCTGGCAAGGTGCCTTGTAGCCATCAGCAGAACAAAACTTGGACCCCCGCGTAGGAGCTGGTTGTATTTGTTGGGGAGGGGAAAAGAGGATGCCTGAAATAGTCTAAACTAGACTGTTCTTTCAGGTGGTGGCTTTTACTTGTTTTTGTTTTCTTCAACAGTGAAAAGCCTCTTTAGCTAAAAGATTTCTTTAGCAAAAAGCACCCAAAAAGCCTAAAAGAGACTTCTGTTAGAGCCCAGTATAGACTGAAGTTTTGACCCGGTGATGGCTGGTTGGATTCTATGACCTGACCTGCATCTGACAGGATGTCAATCATGATGATTTATGGCTGCTGACTAGTCAGAGATATAACAATTTTACGAAGAATGGCTGTATTATTGCAGAACTCAACAGCAACTCAATATTTAAAAACAATTCCTGGCTTTTTTATATACCTAAAATAGAAGCCACACCATGTAATGGCCTCTCTTACAAAATACTAGAGAAGTGCTTTGACTACAGCATCTTCAACACATTTGAAATACGTTTCTTCCTTGCCTGTGTTGTTCTGTGCTCCAAGGGGGGGTGACTAAGTGACAATATTAGCTCTTCAATATATGGTCGTATATGGCCAGATCCAGAGCTGTTGTGAGTCTGTAGAGGCCTGGTGAATTCATTGCAGTTATGCAGACATGAGAGCTTGGGAATGGTCCAGTAGCTTGTATTTGGCAAAATTTAGATGTCTAAGTGGAATTGAAGCCATAAAATGCATTTGCAGAAGAGTCTTTGAGGTTTCCTTGCCCTGTCATTGCTTGGCACTGGAGCCCACTGGGGAAAATGCCGTGGTTTTTTCCCTGGCTTTATAAGATTATCTTGCATTCACTGAAGAGGGGCATGACACCCACTTCCACTGATTGCCCAGTTGCACTGGGAGCTCGACTGTTAGCAGAATAAGCTGGAAAGGGGATGGAGACGCTCGGCCCCGCTGAGCTCCCTGCTGTCCCGCTCGGTTSTTGCTGGGTTTTGGTGCAGAGGCTCTGGCCGGGCATCTCTGCAGGCCCTGGAGCACAAAAGCTGCTTGAAATTTGCTTACAGCCACACGGCTAAAAAGTTGCCTTGTGTTTCCAGYAACTGAGCCCTCTCGGAAAACATGTAGCAGCTAGAAAAGAAATACAAAATCAAGGGGCTGGTGTCCTGCTACATGAGAGATAAGTATCTGCGGAGCTGCACTGCCCCGGGCTGTTCCCTCCTGCAGCCTCCTAATGGCAGTGAAGGGGAAAGGCCACAGAAGCGATGCAAATAAAGGCCGAATTGTTCTCCCACTGATGTAACTTCAGCAATTGTTAATTTCTCTGGTGGCCTAGGGCCCCTGCGTACAGTACATTTTTGGTTATTCTTTTCCTGGTCTCTTATTAAGCCTGACATTGTACGTGAGCCTTGAGAGATGAATGGGAGGTTTTGAAGCCCATCTCCTTAGATGGACAATAGCGTTTTTGTTTTACTTGCTTCCAGCTAATACAGGCATTGCTGCTGCGGTGCTAGCGCAGGATCCCAAATCCTGCAGGCAACATCTCCGTGAGCCTCTGTCCCCATCCGTACAGGTGAAGTCCCTGGTAAAACTCCTGTTGATCCTTCTCAAAGCACCTTGTTTTGTTTTTCCAACTAGCAAAACACGTTACAGCAGATTTGGCTGAATCAGGCAGGAAATAATAACTGTTTCACAAGCCTGGTTCGCAGCGCTGCTCGCTGAGTGTTCCCCTGTATTAGGAGGGCAGGAACATCTTGCAAAGACACCCTGGGGTTTTGTGGAGCACTTGAAGGTCACGTACATTTAGAGTGGAAAAAATCCTGGCCGGTTCTGTTCCTTGCATGGAGCTGCCCTGTTTTCTGCTTCCAGCTGTAAAATTGGCAGCTCTTTTGCTCTCTTGCATTTGAGCTAATACGGGCTGTTTTGCTTTAATGTTCAGCACAGGGAGAATCTCAGGCTTTGCTGACTCCTGGAGCATCTGTCCAGGCAGCGGGCTCTGTGAGGCGGCTCCGGGGCGGCGGTTCCCCGCGCTCCGAAGGCCCCTCCGTTATCGCTGCCCCCCCTCGTTGCAGAGCGTGCGGCGCCTGCTGCAGAACCCCAAGGTGACGGAGCTGGACGCGGCGCGGCTCGTCATGCTCTACGCGCTGCACTACGAGCGCCACAGCAGCAACGGCCTGCCCGGGCTGCTCGCAGAGCTCCGCAACAGGGGCGTCTCGGAGAAGTACCGCAAGGTAASGGCAGCGCTCCGGCTGCGCGCGTGACGGCAGGAGGTGGGAAACCCTCCTCAGCGGCTCCAGGCTGCTCTCGTTCATGCTTTCCATGTCAAATAGTACCACAACCTGCAAACAAGGCCTTTCATGCGTTGCCGTTCTCCCCACATCCCTTTCCCCCGCAGCTCCTGCTGCTGCTGAATTGGCAGTAGTTGCAGCAAGGGACTTTAGGAGGCTGGAGAAGGAGCTTGGCCAGGAGGGAGAGGGTGGTGGTGCTTGGCAAATGTACTGAGCAGCTGGAGAGGAGGTGGAGAAACACAATGATGTCACCTTGTATGGAAGATTTGCTCCCACTGCAATGGACTAGGGAAATGAAAGCCCTTATTGCAGGCAGTGTCCGACTTGCATGGTGCGCAAGGGGAATATTTCTCCCTTTCCTCCTTGCCTCTGTATTGCATTTTTTGCTTGGGATTGAGCTCCCTGACTCCTTGGTCGTTGTTTCAGTATCTCCGTTGGTGGGCAATAACTCCCTGCAAGCTGCTTCCCAGGCTCACGGGATTCTGTTCCTGTCTCTCTGTACAGCTGGTGTCTGCCGTTGTGGAGTACGGAGGGAAACGGGTGCGGGGCAGTGACCTGTTCAGTCCCAAGGATGCTGTCGCCATCACCAAGCAGTTCTTCAAAGGACTGAAGGTAAGGCTGCCTCAGGGATGAAATACCGAGAGCTCCAGTCGGAATTACAGCGATGGAGCAGGGCTCCCGTGCACCACAGTGCCTCCTTTTGTGGCTTTCAGAGGTTTAAGAGTACTAGACATTTAGGGCATAATTCTTATTAAAGACAGTGGTTGCTGGAAAGCACCTCTAATCTGGACTTCAGCGATTACCGCTTTCTGTATCCTTTAGATGCTGTAACTCAGTGAACGTGGCTTTGCTGCTCCTCTTCCCTGAGCCCGCTCTATTAATTCCTAACAAGAGCTTCTTTTGCCCTGTAGGGCGTCGAGAATGTTTATACGCAGCACCAGCCTCTCCTTCAGGAAACACTAGATCAGCTCATCAAAGGGAAGCTCAAGGACAGCCAGTACCCCTACCTGGGTCCCAACACGCTCCGTGACAGGTATGCGGGGCCTTTCAGGACACTGTTGGGAAGTAAAATGTAGCTGCTCGCTACAGTTCTGCTTCCTGGGATGGTTTTTTATGGGTGAACAGAGGCTTGGCAGAGAAATATCTTCACTGTGTGGGTCTGGTTTTTTTTGCTGTCAAATAGATGTCAGAGAGAGGACTCAGAAGAGCGAAGGAGCATTCTCTCCTTTGTGTTCAGTGCTGGTCGAGACCTGACTTTTCCGTTTGAAAAGCTTGGGTAAAGGGTAAAGGCACCGTACCCAACRGAGGCTTTTCACGTGCTGGATGTTCACCATGCCCCCTAACTTCATTCCTTGCCATCTGGYGTTTATTTGTAGAGAACCCAAAATAGTCCAACTGCTAACTCTCCCTTCTGAGCCAGTTACTATTTCTGAGGAGAACGGGATCTTGCTGAATATGGTTAATAACTGTAATGGAAAAGGACTCTGGCTGTCTGCTTCTAGCTGACTTTGCTGGAGCTATGCTAATCTGTTGTCAATGAAGTCATTAAAAATAAATACAGGCCACAGAACGAGGGCACAAAATCAGCAGAGAGAGGATGCTGGGTGTTTCCCAGTGACATTCTGTACAAATCTCTCCCTCCTTTGGTTCCTCAGTTTCCCTTCTGTAGTTTAAGCGAAGCTGCAACATGCTGCTTGGGTGGTTCTTGCTCCTAGTAGCTGTCTCTAAGAGCAGAAGAACCTGCTGTGGCTGCTGACTTGCCAGCCACAAGTTAGTTCTTTGGGATGATCTACGCTGCGGGCGTCCCAGCAGCTTTCAGCATCTTCTCAAATGTTTGCAGACGCTCCAGGCTTTGGAGAAAGCAGGTTTGATTCGCAGTATTAGAACAATCCTTCCCTTCACACGCTGCCTTTTGTTGTTATCAGCGACTGCCACGTTTCTTGGTGAGGCAGAAAATAAATGCAAGGTAGCGGTAGTGGTTCTCGACAAATGAGCTGGCTGYTGCTGGGCAGTTTGGGTTAGAGGAAAACTGCAGCCTCATTTGGAGCAGGAAAGAGGGAGCCTTGAGGAGCGAGGTTCAGAAATGCCAGGCGGGTRGGAGGGACAGCAACGTGTCAGAGAGGCCTCATTCATCTCCGCTCCGRGATGCGCCCGCGCGGCAGCGCTCCCTTCCTTCCTTAGCCCTGCCTTGGGGCGTTGTGGTCRGCCGGATAAAAGCCTGAAAATGGACTTCCTAACGGGGAGGCGTCCAAATGCCAGGCCAAGCTGACGGCAGGGTACATTAATYATTTTATTTATGAATAAGGAAAGAATTATAGTCATTACAAGAGACAATTTGYTTGGGTATGTCCCTGGCATACCAGAAAGTATCTGCTTTAATCTAGATTTTCCCTTTAAAAATAAAACGGTGGGTTTTGGACAGGGCAGATGGGTGGCTTTGGTAGATGTGAAATATCGAGGCTTGTGGAAGCAAGAGCCTCCTGATCCTGGCATTTGCTTTTTTCCATTCCTACTACRTTCTCCGGAGCCGTGTTTCACTTGGATTCCCCCTTGTGTGTTGTCCACAAAAGGGCACGGGAATCCACCCATGAGAATTCTTTTGTAAAGAACATGCAAGGAATTTATTCAGGAAAGCACGAGAAGGATTTCGTGTCCAATTTAAAACTGAAGCAAAATAAGGATTGGACGAAGGAAAATGAAGTTTCTTCCTCCTTGCCTTCTCTGCAGCAGTTGAGTGCTGTAGTTTTGGTAAAACAGATCTCGAAAGACTAAAGCAGAGCTGCCAAATTCTTCTCTCTCTTTCGCTACTCAGCCTTCCTTGGGATTGCCCTTGGCACCATGGCAGAGCCCAAAAATGCTGCTGCTGGGTCAGAATGCTGCAAAACTCCTAAGGTTTGGGCCTCACTGGTGTGGTGGTGTTCCCAAGCACCAGGGCACGTGGATACCAGGGCTATCCATTACCAGGAATGGCAACTCTGGTTGAGTTCGGGACACGGGAGCTGTAGGAATCGGAGCTTTGGTAGCTTTGCTGGGGAGGAGGGAAAGGCATTTAGAGAACTTTGCATCTGGTTGTTATTTGCTGCATAAARTGTGGGCTGCAGCTCCGTGCTATCTCAGGAGTGTGAATCTTTAGTGTTAAGAAAACAAAGGCTCATCTAAAAATTGGTTTTAATTTTAAGATTTGGGAAAAAAAAAAATCCCTATTAATTTATTAATGGTTCGGCCTTCTTGCCAAACAAATTGAGTAATGGAAATTCATTAATTCCCCCAAACTGAGGATAATAAATCGCAGCCCAAGGCAGACTGGGCTGCAGTGGCTTGTTAGTCTCGGGAGCCGGGGTTGCAGTGACTGGCAGRGGTTCAGCACAAGGTCAGGGGGAAAAGCTTTGTGTTTTTGGATCAAAGGGAGCCAGCTGCTTGAACAGCAAAGAATTTGAAAAGACTCTTTTTAACTATTTCTGTATTAAACGCTACGATCTTGCGAGGGAGGAGAAGCTCATGGGCCAACTGCAACTGCGAAAATTGGCAGCAGTGCAGGAAAGGGAAGCTTTGCAAAGCGCTGAGCAGGGTTCCTAGGAGAGAGCAATAAGCAATTCTGCTTTCTTCTGCTTCTCCTTGCTTTCCTGCTGCGTTAAATATCATCCTTCCCCGCTTTGCCGGAAGCCTGTGGTCCCTTCCACCGTGCTGCTGGAATGTTCTAGCCRGAAAAGCTCCTAAAGCTTTTCCACATCCCCGGAGCCTGGGGCAGCCCTGGCTGTGCCATGTGCTGCACAAAACGCCTTGCAAGGTAGCGGCCACCCGTGCGTCGGCCTGGCTGAAGGGCGAACCTCTGCTTTGATCCTGCTTTGACTTGGGCACCTCCYGAAAGGGAATTTGTCCAGGGAACAGCCTGTGAAATAGCAGCGGAGAAATACATATTGCTCCTTGTAGAGCCAGACGGGATCAGTCTCATTCCGAGTCTCTAAGGTACCATAATTAGTTACCTGCTTCTTGAAAAATCCTGGCACGTTACCTTGGTCAAAAGCCCCTTGAAGCTTAAAAGACCYGGAGTGCAAGAATCCACTGAAATGCCCTTGTCTAGAGCAACGTGCCCTGTAAGGACCGGGCTTCATCTGTCTCCCGCTGACTTGCGGAAGGGAAAGCTGCTTGGGATTGCTCGAGCAGAGGAAGAATGTAGAACCAGCTGACCATTTAGAAACGTCTCTAGCTGTCACCCATCCAAAGGGATGGGTAAGGTATCTCCGTAGCACAGAAAAAATCTCCTTTTTTGGAAGCATCGGCTCGYGGCATGTGTTGCGGAACCAGTTGGCCGTATGCGCTTTCATCTGAGCTCACACAGACCTCCCTAGGCTGTATGGCACTTGGAGGTATTCCTAAATCATATGTAGCGTCTTCTACARATCCTGCAGGATTTGTGTTTTGTGAGCTGCTTTTTTTTGAAGTCAAAAACTCTGATATGTCAAAACTCACGTCCTCGTTTCTTCAAAGCCGTTTCTTCTCTGAAACCTTCGAGCTCTTAGCTCCTAACCTGGTAGTTAGCCCAAGGAGAYGGCCCCAGCACAACAGCTGGGGAGAGCCCTCGCACAGATTGCTTTCCCACTAATCCCCTAACAGTCTTGGGGTTTCTTCCTGTGCCATCCTTGCTTATTATTTGCCCAAGTAGAAATAATATTTCCCTGAGGACTCCGAGAACCCCAAGCACCCCTCGTCCCATGTTAATTCCACGCAGGAGCTTTCCTTGCCTGTGACACGATGTCTCAAAGGAAGGACCGGTTTTGCTCTTGACTCCGTTTCCTCTTTGGCGATAGCGAAGCAGAAGCCCTGATGATGCTCCGTGTCCTGGGGCCGTGTTGTCCTCGGGACCGTGGCAGGTATCGGGGCTCTGCGGGTTGGCTCCTSAGCACGGAGGAACCGGCCACGGCGTCGAGGTGCGTTCAGGTCCTTCTCGGAGGAGCTGCCGGCCGCTCCTGCGAGAAGGACTTGGGTGCAGAGCGGACACGAGCTGTGAGACTGTGACAGGGAGGTCATTGTGTCGGGGCTTGACTGTTCTCCAGAGTGAAAGGCTGCGACTTGAGCAGCGGGTGTTCCACGGTTGACAGGAGGAGATCCAGACCTTTCTGCTGCGGGTCCTCCAAAACTYGCTCTTCCTGCTCGGAGATGCTGGCAGAACTGATTCCTTTGCTGCAAGCCCGYCCTGCTATCCCGAAGAGCTTGGGGGAGTGCTTGGGGGAGGAGGGTGCAGCCCTCCTTTGAAAGCAGAGTTTGCAGGACACGTGGCTGCTTCTGTATCGTGTCAGACGGTGGCACTTCCTTCCCTCCTCCCTCCTCGTGCTGCCCGTTTGTGACATCCTGCTCCGGGAAGGTAACCTCCGAGGTGAACTTGGGGGYAAATCCCAGCAGCTCTGCAACCCCAGCAGAAAACTGCAGCTGAGCCGAGCCCGAGAGGTCTCGAGCACCGCTCTTGTCCTCGTTTGACTCCTAAATCGATCTTAATTTAACAGCCGCAGCGGTGTCTCCATCATGCATTAAACATCGGTGCATGTGTCACGGTGGAGCTCGGGGATGYGTGTGGGCGTTGCACTGAGCCTTAGCACCTTGTGTAAATGTTTAGGACAGACAATGYTTTAAAAGTGATTTAATGGGCTACACGTTGTCAGTTGTCAGCCAAAAGCACCGCAGAAATGGGACACAGTCTGGGGAGAAAAATCAGCTGGTTGCTTAGCGCGGAGCCGCACAGGAACCTTTATGTTTTTCTGAGCTAGTTTCAACATTCGTGTCTTTATTGCAGGCCCCAAGATATTATTGTGTTTCTCATCGGAGGAGCAACATATGAAGAGGCGCTGACGGTCTATAACCTTAACCGCACCAACCCGGGCGTCCGCGTCATGCTCGGWGGGACCACGATCCACAACACTAGAAGGTAGTAACTCGTCTGGGCTGGGGGTGAAGCTGCGCGAGGGTGACTCGCGGTGCCCGAGGGACCTTTCTGCCGCAGTACATCACAGAAACGGGTGTAAACAGCCTTGGCCCAGCTCTGCTCGTTACGGCTGGGGGACGCATTAGCAAGCTGCACTTTTAACGTGCACTGCGCTGAGTTCAAGGGCAGGGAGGCAGATGTGTGGGGTGGCTTTCCCTGCTTATAATTCACCGCACACCCCRACAGGAATGAGAGGCCAGGGCGGCACGCAGGAATTCAAATCTGACCGTGGTCTCACGGCTCCTGTCGGAGCAACTGCGTTTGCTGCCGCTGAGGTTGATGTTCCTATGATTAGAACCGAGTCCTGTGATTAAACTGCCAGCAGGCTCTGCCGCCCACAGCCTGCCGAGCTTTGGCTGTGTCTCTTGCGTCGCTCCCCTGAGAAAGCAGCTTCTCGTGCTGGTTTGCACCRAGACACCTTTGCTGGGAGGCCGACCGTTGGCACGGGTGTCATCCCTCCCTGACCCAAGCAGTGTTGGGAGCTCTGAGCACCCCGAGCTACACTGATTTCCTAGGCTGCTGGCCCCAAAGTGGCCCAGGTGGCCAAAGGGCTTGTGTGAGCAATGCTGGTGGCATTTCACTTCCCCGTGCTGAACGAGCTGTTGGGTGTCAAGTTCTCCGCTGGGATTCACAGCAAGGTGGAAAGCTTGGCTGTGATCCACCATTAATTCCTATCAATGCAGAACGCTGGGCTTGTTTCCTACGAAATGCCTTGTTTATAAGTACAAATCCCAAACTCAAGTAATTTAACTGAGCATTTAGGCACGGGTGAAAATTCACACCATGTGTTAGGCTTGGTTCCAGTCAGCGTGCTGTCCTGCCGGCCAAGCAATGACCTGCGACCTCTTTCCATGCTTTTCCTGCTCCTCTTCAGCGTGGTGTTCCCTGCCCTTTCCTAAGSAGGATGTCGTGGCCAGGAGCTGCTTGTGGATCGGAGGGGGATAATGTTGGGAATGTGACAGGTGACCCAYGGCTCTCCCATGTGTCACAGCAGGAAGCAGCGTGAAATCTAAGTCCTGGGAGAGCCCCTGGAGTTGTCCAGCAGCTGCTCAGAGCTTAAGGGGGTGTTGGGCCCCAAGCTGCAATGGAAGGAGAGCCTCAACCTTCCCAAGCAGAAACGCAGACGCCCGCCATCCTGCAGCAGGGAGAAGTTACAGCGTTCAGGAGGAGGTTTCCAGAGTAGACTGAGAGCTCTGGGTGCCTCAAGAGCTTAGAAAAAGCTCCCTCTGCTCCAGTACAGGAGGCCACAACATTAACACACCAGCCTTTGACACCCTGGCTGTCCAGCTTCCTCCATCTCAGTTCCTGAAAGGTGGACTCGAGTGTAGGACGTAGGCTAAAATGCGGCTGGGTTTCCAGGCCGTGTGGATGCACGACTCTTCCATTAAAAATTCCCTGCAGTTTTCCCCTCCTTCTCATGCCTCTGCGGGACCTCCCAGCTGCAAATCTGGCTCCACAGAATTAGCAGTCGCCTCGCGAGGCGATGCCGTGCTTGCTGTGCTCATTGCCCTCGCTGAAATCCTGCCTTGGCTCTAGCTTTAACAGCAGATGATTGGAAAGCTCCTCAAACTGGGGCCATCCCAGCGGCAAACTGCTCTCGTGAACTAGGTTACAAAGGCAAATCTGTATTAGCCCACATATCGACCAAGTCCTGCACAAATTAGCCAGCTTCCTCAACCTTCTGCTTTACAAAATAGCCTTTGAACTGAATCTTGTTTCAGCCAGGCCTCCAARTAGTAAAAATCAGACCAGCAAAGATATCAGCCGCTCTTTGAAGCGAAGGCAGAAGGTGTYGAGTAAATTCTCATCTTGCAATGATGAGACTGATGGCCTGGGAGCTTTAGGCAACTCTTCCTGTTGCCTCTTCACACCCTAAGGCTTTTAGCAGGGACTGCCTCTCACTTTTGCTGTAGGAAAGGCAGAATTTGGAGCTATCCTGTTGGGTTCCTAGATTTGYGCCGTAATGAGTAACATTAGCTAGTTAGGGCTTCTCCCGTGACTAGGTTTCGGTGCAGCTGCTGAATTATTTACGGCAAAACTAGGATACTGTATCGGAATTTGCATTTCAAAGAACGAAGTTAAAAAGGAAAAGAACCCCAGAAGGGCAGGGGGAAAGGCTGTTGTTTCGGAAGCGGCGGTGGCTGCGTGGGAAGGCCGGCGCGAGAGCTGCCGAGGCTCCCCTTGCAGAGCAGCCCTGCCCCAAGCGCCRCGCGCTTCCCTCGCGGATGAGCGTTCCCGCGGTGCCGGAAGGGCCCTCGCTGAGGACACCGGCCCAGCGAAGGAGTTTCCAGTCGGCTTTGGTGCTAACGCTGCCGGCGGCGCGGTCTGATGTGAGGAAACCTAGATTTTATTGCCTGCTAACCCCTCTAGTAATCCACTGGCCTTCCTTTAATGAACTGTTGCTTATTTCTGCTGGATTAGGGCTGATATCTCACAATAAACAAGGAGATTTTTCTATTAATGCTCCGAGCAGCCCATGTAAGCGCACTAATCCGCTGCTTTCATTGTTCTTACCGGTCCAACTTAAACTGTGATCAGCAGCTCCGGTTATGGAGTGGGGCACGGCTTAAGGGATATCCATCCCGCTTTGTCCAAAAAAGCGGGAGACGAGCAGGCCTCCGGAGCGAGGTTACGTTGCTAGTTACGTGTTTGCAGGGATGCTTATCTGGTCGGGAGCCCATCTGCAGCACCCAGCGAACACGCTGCAAGGAGCCGTTTCCGAGCGAGGGTGACGGAGGCTCCTCTCTGCATCATTCCCTGCTCGYGGAGGAGCCCGTGGCGCCGGCGCTCGCCTGAAGTTGCCTCCTGCTGCTTGGTGACGCCAAGGRGAATTGGGCCCCGTTGGGCCTTATGGATTTACATCCCTGTATATGCAAAATACAGCCAGGCAAAGAAACCCTCTTTGATGTTTATCTGGAATTGGGCATGCTCCGTTTTGCCCCAGACCAGGCCTTAAATCCRTCCCACTGCAGCTTTACGTAGGTCCTTTTTTGCCCCCCATTCCCGTTAACCAGCAGCCCTCTCCCTGCTGAGTATATGGGAGCAGGTAGACACGCATTTGCTAAAGCTTTGAATCCTTTCAGAAACACCAGCAGAGTGGGGGAAAAAAAATGTCGTTTTCAAGGAATTTTYCGTGTTTTTCTAATCAAACCAGACTGGTGACTTCTATTAGGAAATTTTGCAGCCCTACTGAAAATACTTCTGTTGTGACTTGATTATCACAAAGGTCAGAGCCTTCCTGGATGTGTTTTCCTGCATGAAGAACCTAGGCAACAACCCTCTGCATTGCTGGGCCAGCCTATGGGAATTGGAATGCCCATCTGCCCCTTAATGAAATCCCTCTAGGATGGCCTCGTGTTGAGGATTAAGTTTCCAGCAATCCCGTGGCATCTGCCCAGCGGTAGAACCGCTCGGTAAAGGAGGAGCTGTGTGTTGGCGAAGGGCTTTGCCACCGCTCCCACGGCCAACCAGCTTTTCCTTCCCTAACTAATGGAGAGCAAGGCCGTTCCTCCGGCTTTGTAGGAAGAGGGATTAAAAAAGGATCAATAATTGGCTAAAATGGGAAGACCGAGCGGAACATCTGGTGCTTGGGGCTGACTCATGCAGAGTGCAGGTTAAGCACCAACCTGCTGTGGCTAAATCCAAGGGGCTGTCCAGCCTGACCCACTTACCCGGATAGCGGGGCTGCCCTTGGGCATCGCAGTGCCCGGAGCGGAGACGCGGCCGCCCGGGACTGCAAGAGATGGGGCCGGAGCAGCCTCGGGTCTTGGCAGCGCGGAAGGGAGAGGGGTTCTCAGCTCGAGTTCTCGCTGCGCTCTGTATTTCTCCTTCCAGCCCTTGGCTAGAGCATCTGTGACCACCGGCCTGAGCTGCAGCTTCCCAGGGGCTCCTCCAGGTTCTGGATGCAGRAAGGGCTGTGGGCGCCACATCCTCGCACGGTGGGGTTTGCTGCCCGCTTTGGAGACCTTGCTGGAGCGGGAAGGGACGGGGTCGGACCCTCCCTTGTCCACACGCTTTCTCTCCCTGTACAACAGAAAGAGGAGTCCCCTTTAAAAAGGAAAGCAAGTCATTGTGTGCTGCGAACCCRGTCTGCCCGACTCCAGCGCCTAAAAATAAAGCAGGAGGAGGGAGGGCACCGGGGCTGGTGCTGTCCAGGCTCCTCCTGCAGCTCCTGGGAACAGGGCCGCTGTGAGCGGGGCCGGGCAGCTCTGCAGCCTGGCACAGACCTTGGCTGTGAAACCCTTGTGATTCACWGCCTTGGCGGCTTGACCTGGTTCAGAGCTATTTTAGGGGCATCACATTTTTGTCGGGATTTTTTTCGTTTTCAAGCATTAAGGTTTGGGTAACGCGCGCAGCGTCTCGAAGGAATGAGTCACCCTCGAAGCGGGTAGGGCTGCCC
Source organism: Eudromia elegans (assembly GCA_003342815.1). Taxonomy (NCBI): domain Eukaryota; kingdom Metazoa; phylum Chordata; class Aves; order Tinamiformes; family Tinamidae; genus Eudromia; species Eudromia elegans. The sequence goes on along the minus strand of PTEX01000504.1, from coordinate 53,590 downwards.
AGCAGGTCCAGAGCAACCCTCCTGCCGGCTCCGCGTCCTCGTCCGCTCCGAGGGGCGAGCGGGGCTGGGTTCTGCARCCCCCCACGTGGACCCCCCCGTGGAAACGACCGCGTTTCAGGCATAGAAATGGCCTTCGAAGCCTGCTTGGTGACCCAGTGGGTGACAGTCGCCTTGCAGACGTATCAAGGCAACAACCATCGCTCTCGTGGCGTGAGCCGGCACCATGCACCGCGGCCGGCGGGCTGCGGGAAGCCCTCGCGCTGCTCTAAGAGTTGTCACCTCTTCCACRGGGTCCTTATTGCAAGGGGCTTCCGCTCTTGCTGGCTGGCTCTGGATGGGTGGAGGCAGTCGATGGTGAGGGCCCGGAGGCTCCTGTGTCGCTATTCCCGGTCTTTGGATGGGCTAGAACGGCAGGGAGGAGGCGGTTGGGATGCAGGTTGTGCAGCCAGGCCAAGGAGCGGGCGAGTTCTGGAGCAGGGACTCAGCGAGGGGCTGCTGACCAGAACCCAGTGCCCGTAAAATGTCCAGGAGGCCCCTGCAGGAGGTTTCCACCCTGTCCCTTCCTGCCTCCTCATGTGCACAGGAAGGCTGGGAGGGAGCACAAACCCACGCGCAGCCTTTCCTGGCTTTGTTGCTGCGGGCRGAGCGGGGCTGCCGCTGAGTGCAGGTGCTGCCCTGAGGCCAGGGGGAACCGCTGGCCCCACGTGGGAGCCCTGCAGCGTGGGGAGGGCAGAGCTGCGAGCTGCCCCGGGGCTGGGATGCGGGACCGGCYGCGGAGCGACGCGGGTGACCCTGCCCAGCACCGCGTTTGTCTCTGCCGGCCCCCTGCTTTGCGCTCTCTCCTAGGAAGCGCATCCCGGCGGGTGCCAGGATCCCTCTGGAAGGCAGGAGCTTCCTCCAAGGCCACATTCCCTCGCTGCCTCCTGCATTAACGGCACGAGCTGTGCCCGGCAGAGCGGGTCCCCATGGCCCTTTGCCAGCAGCTGGAGACCTTTCAGAAGGTGCTTCTGGGCACTGACTGTAGGGGACGTCAGCCCTGGACATCCTCATGTCAGGGAACAGGAGCCTTGATCTCGGTGGCTCCTCACATGCTCCCTTCCCTCCCCTCTGTCCCTCGCAGTCTTCAAGGGCTGCTGCCTCTGCAACCGGCCTCGGTGAGAGCCTGAGGAAACGCCRGCCCCGCTCCGCGTTGCGGCACGGGGCTGTTCAAGGCCCCACATCGGGCCAGGCGGTTACGCTCTGTCTGCACGGGTGGAAAGCCGGCGCTTTGCTAACCTTAGCTTTGCTCGGCAGCTTCCTCGAGGAGGTCACAGCCTGTGGGTTCCGCGGCCGCGGCGCTGAGGCCTCGCAGGCTCCCCCGAGGTCAAGCAGCAGGCGGTGAATCCGGGAGGAATTCCCGTCTCGTCTCTCCGAAGCTTCCCCGGCCTCCCCGCGCCTCGTTGGAACAGGACGGGCTGTTCCCATGCGGCTTCCCCGCCCCGCCAGGAGCCGCGGCGGGCGCGAGAAGCAGCCGGGCAGCGGCTGCGCTGACGGCCCCGGGCCCTGCCCCAGCCCGCAGCACCCTCGGCATCTTCTCGCTAACGCAGCTCCGAGCGGGACAGGCGATTGAAATGGGAATCTTCAGGAGAGCCCAGACCAGGGAGGTCTCCACAGCTCCATGCGCTGAAGCTGGGCCCTTTCCTGCTCCTTCCTGACSTCTGTATGAGCCCCTGACAAACACCTGATGACCCTGGTCCAGCCTGTGTGTGCAGCTCTGGAAGGTGAAGCTCCTTCTCGTGGGCCCTAGCAGCTCTTTGCTCTGCTCAGTTGTCTGTATATTTTGAATCCTATTAAATAACCCATTTTGACCAAACTGCACGTCTACCAGATGATTCCACAGATGCCTTCGGGACGCATAGTGTGTTGTGGCTCTGTTAACTTCTTTTTGCCTTAAGAGACCAGCCCAGCTCCATGCGCCCTCCTGCTCCCCTCTTGAGAACCGAAAACAGGCCGAGAGCTGTGACCCCAGCCCTCTCCTCCTCCTAGGGGAAACACGTGTTCCTTTTCGCCCCTTCAAGAGGAATTTACTTCCCAAGTTTCCTTTCATTGGGGCAGAGGGTTTGTGGAAAGCAGCACAGGTTGGAGTCAATACAGATCGTACCAGTCGAGGTGCCTGGTTTCAGTGACCACCACAACCACAYCTCTCCCTGAGCTCCTGCTTTGCCGTAATGAAGTAGGGCTGAGTGCCTGCCCCAGAGCTCTGCAGAGCTGCTGGGCRTGGGAAGGACTTGGATTCACGCTCGGTTTTCCGGCTGGCTTCCCTGCAGCAAGGTCACCGGGCGCCCGTCCGTCGTCCCTGCGGTGCTGAAGCGGTGACGGACGGCGTCCCCTTCCCACCTCGGGACCAYTGCCCGTTGCTTCGGGTGGGATGGGCGCTGCCATCGCTTGCTTCAAGACCATGGTCTTCATCTCCAGGCACCTACCTGCAGCCTGTCGATCCTTCTTGGGCTTTCTTTTGAAGCCCATGCTGTAGCTAAAACTGGACTTGCTTCAACTTTCAGCCCCTGGGTTTTGCTCTGCCTTTTCTTGAGGAGTTTTTTGTGAGGCCGTCGGGTGCGGGAACSAAAATGGGGAGTATTTTAGCCCACCCCATTCGGGGTTATTAACTTGCCTTTTGGGGACCGTGCAACTCGCRGGGTGAGGGCGGAGAGGCAGCTCCCGGAGGCCTTAGTCCGTTGGCTTAGGAAGACGCTGGTTTCCCATCTGGACGGAAAAGTGCGCGGCATCAGATCAGGGGATCTCCAACAAAAGCCGGAGCAAAACGGGAGAGTCTCGGCCTTTCGGGCCCTCGCTTCTTCCTTTGGCACGAGTGACTAATGCTCCTGCACATGGAGATTTATTGGGCGATTGCGAGGCCCCGTGCAAGAACCGTGCAATTTATTCTCTTGGCCGCAGCTCCAGGCTGTTCGAGGAGCAGGAAGAGCTGGGGAATGTGCACGGAAGAACGGCCCTTGCTGTTTTCCGTAGCCGCTGAGCCGCGGAGGATGCGCCGGTGAAGGACGGAAGGAAGCCCTGCCTGTCCCCTGGCCTGGTCCTTCCTTGGGAGGTGGGAAATTGTCCCTTGCAGCCAGTCCCTTCCCGAGACCATCCCGGGGGGATTATCTCGGGAGACAGGGAAATCCACGTGTCCTAATTAAAGCCAGTTCATCTGGTAAGCAGCAGTTCTGCACTTGCTCTCCAGAGGCTAAGGTATGCGGGCACGAGAGGGTGTTTTAATACMTAAATAAACTGCGAGTGTTTGTTGTCCTGCTTTCACCTGCCACGTGCTCGGGGASGGACCCGAGCCCTGACGAACACGAGGCCTGAGCGCGGCAAAGGGGAGGCCCATGCGCGGCGAGCACCGGGACACAACCAGGACTTGGCATCTCCTTTCCATTCGCCTCTGGCTCCAAGGTCCCTTCTTTCACCCTCCCATCTAAAAACAGGGCGATTTCTGTGGTCCTTGTCCGAACCCAGTGCTCAAAGTCTCCAGGCAGGAGATGCCCGGACTCCCCCGCGTGTCCGTGGGCACCAGGSCCCGCAGGGACCGGGAAGGGGCTTCCCGGCCACCTCTCCAGCCCTGCAGCCCCAGTAGGGGTGACTGGCAGGGGGCAGTTCCCTGCTGGGGCTCTGAGTGTCCAGGAAGGAAACGAGAGCTGGRCTCCTTCCTATCTCCCTTCCTCCCAGATAAACTGTTTATGTTTCCAGCTCTGAATCATGGTCACATCCTTTGGGAATGTGAGTCACTATGGTCCGCCTGCTCCAGGCCTTTCAACCTGCGACACCCCCGGATTATCCCAAGGGACTTGAGGGTCTCCCGGGACCCCCCTCGGCGCTGGCTGGGTGGGTGCAGAGGGCCCTCGGCTTGCAAGTCCTCGGGCACACGGATCCAAGCAACCCGGAGACCAATTCCCGGCACATAGATCTCCCAGTGCYGGTCCCGCTCCGAAGGGCTCTCCCGACACCGCCAGCATGGGGCCGCCTGGCACTGCGGCCACCTGAGGGCTGCTCCGGGGGACCTGCAGGCAGAAACCAGGACGAGCAGAAGAGCACGTCTGGCTGGRGGGCAAAACGGGCAGCCAGAAACCCGGTGGGGCCGCAGGGTGCAGCCGGTTGAGGGGCACTGCAGCGAGCGGGACTGGTCCCGCTCCTCCTGTCCCGTTTGGGGAGAACTTGTCGCATCCTCCCCACGCCCGGTGCATCCCGGTGCTCCTGGGACAACCAGCGCGGCGGAAACACCGCGCGGGGAGAGGAGCGGGTCCGGCCGCCGGCCCCTCACGCACGAGAGCCCTGAAAACCCCTTGTGGGCCGGGGCTCGGCCCTGACGGTGCCTCCTGCACGGAGGGGGTTCGCGGCGCGTCCCCGCGCGTCCCCCGGCGCTGAGCGCGGCTCCGAGCCGGGGCCGCAGCCAGCGGCGCGTGCCGGGGGCGCGGGAACGGCTCGCGGGGATCCCCGCGCGGATCCGGCCCCTTCCCCTCGCCCGTTCCTGCCTTTGTCTCGCGCCTTTCCCGCGCGGCCGCCCCGCGGGGCTCCCGCCGCCCGCCCGGGCGCCCGGGCAGGTCCCACGCGGGGGCCGAGCCGCGAACAAAGGCGC
>PTEX01000504.1:3638-48427 GCA_003342815.1 Eudromia elegans | reverse complement strand
CGCACGGAGCGGGCCGGGCTCCGCGCCCCGCGACCGCATACGGACCGGACCAGACCGGGCTCCGCGCCCCGCGCACGGGCTGCGCCGCGGCGGAAAGGCAGCGGATCCGGGCGCACAATGCGCGGGGAGCGGCGCCGCCGCGGCCGCCCCGGAGGCCGCTCGGGGGCCGCGGCAAGAGCAGCAGCGGCCGCGGAGGCCGCCGTGGGCCCGGCCATGGAAGGGGGCACCCCCTAACGCCCCTTCCCCTCCATCTCCTTCCTTCTTTCTTTGTGCCAGGGGCAGCAGGATGGGAACCAGCAAGCGGCGAATCCCGAGAAGGTCGGCTGGGTGCGGAAATTTTGCGGGAAAGGCATTTTTCGGGAAATCTGGAAAAACCGCTACGTGGTGCTGAAGGGGGATCAGCTCTACATCTCGGAGAAGGAGGTAGGCGCCGCGTCCTCGCCCTCGCCCGGCCCCTCGCGGCCTCCCTGCCGGCCGCCTTCCCATCGGAAAAGCAGGGCCCCGGCCGCTCCGAGCAGCTCCTCTCCAACAGGCGCCTCTCCGCCTGGCTCAGCCAGGGGGACATTTTCCCGGCGCTGCTGGGCATGGGAAAGGATCTGCTCGGAGCAGGGACGGTGGTGCCGGCTCCCCCTGGACCCGTCCTCCATCACAGAGCCAGGCAGTGCTTGTGCTCCGCGATGGCAGCACTCCCTTTGGAAGTAACGGTGCTCTCCAGGTGGGAATTGCACCGTGGGCTGGTCCCCTGTGKCTTGGTTCGGTTTCTTTTCCCCCGACCCACGGGAGGAGCAGGGCAGGTTCCGCCTGGATTCAGCACTGGGCTGCGGAAGGCGCCGCGTCCCCGTGGTCACYGGAGCGGCTGCGTTAGCCGCATGCGACCGCGGGGCACTCGGGCYGCCCTGGCGCGGCCTCCGCCGGCAGCTCTGCCGGATAAACCCGTGAGCGGCGGCGCCCGGGCAGGCCGAGCTCATCCCGCCGGGATGCAGCTCCAGGGGCTGCCCTCGCAGCAGGGCTGGGCGGGAAGGGCGCCGCGGTCCCGGAGCCGCCGGCGACGCGGGCGGCCGCGAGCACGTGGGCCGGGTTTGCCCTGCGTGGGGCCGCTCCAAGCGCGGGCAGGGCAGGGCGGGCAGGTGGCACGCGGCTTGCAGGGACTTCGAGGACACGGAGACTTTTCAGGGCCCCTCTTGGGCCGTGATGAGGAAGCCACGTGTGTCCCCGTCCTCCTCAAGGAGGCCACGAGTCCCGGGCAACAGTGGCCACCTGAGTCGCTACAGGGCAGGAYGGCGGCCGTGCGGGGTGCCGGGTGCCGCCGCGGGCGCCTGCTCGGGGTCACCTCCGTCCCGACGCCTTCTCCAGACGCGCGGGTTAAAGGGCCTCGTCCTCTAGCGCTTGTTRGTAGCGCCTGGGCCCTTGGTCGTGAGCAAGGCCGGGTCCTCCTTGCCGGAGGGGCTCTGGGCAAGGCCCCGCCAGCACCGTGGCCCTTCCCTGCGCGTCCGGCGGCTCCCGGGGCACCGGCTTCCCCTCCGCACGCTCGCGCCGCTCCAAGCAGCCGTAAAGCGCCGCGTGTCACGCGCGGGAGGCCGTCGCCTGCTTTGTGTTTTCCCGGAGCACGTTAGAAGCAATGGGGGCAATGGAGCCGCTGCGGGGCCGGGTTGCACCGGAGGCTCCTGGCCTCACAAATCAGCGCCGGGTGGGGCGGACGCAGCCAAGACAGAAGGAAACGGCCAGAGAGATGGGAAGAGCAAAGTCCCCTGGAAACAGCCCCTGGGCCGGAGAAGCCCAGCCCGGGCCCCGCAGCACGAGCAGCGACGGGGCCAGACCCRGAGCTGTCTGTCACAGCGGAAGATCAAAGCCCTTCCCGGCTCTCAATTGGCTTCGCTTCATCAAAGGCAGCGGAGCCGGGTGGATTTAGCGGATGCGGGAGCGGGYCCTGGTGCTGACGTGCTAACTCGCCTCTTAACCTTGATGTTCCCTGTCAGCTCCTCTTAAGCTCAACTGCTGCTCCCGAAGGGAACGCTGGTTGTCCGGCAGCTAAACCGGCACCGCCRGCCTCGCCAGCGGCGCCGGAGGGGTTAACGCCGGGATTGACGGATCCGGCCCTGCATCCTGCCGTGCGCCAAGGAAATGAATCAGAACGAGACCTTTATTTATCTTTGCCTGGATTTCTGCCTCTGGAACGCAGGGCTAGTGGGGAGACAGCCGGCACGCCGCATGCTCCGGGATCCCTCGGGAAAGATGTCACCTCAGGATAGGCAGTGAGGGACCAGGAGGAACAACCAGGAGCAGCTAGGCTGCTCTGAGCTTAGCAGCATTTCTGCAGAGGTTTTTGCAAGCTAAACTCCCGCGAGCAGAGGCCAAGTACCCAAATCCCGTCGGGATCTGCACTGATGTCTCTGGGAATCCACACGCTCCATCAGTCGCCATCCAGGAGCTGGCCTGCAGGTGGGAGGCTCCAGGCCTGGTTTATCCGTTTTAGCTGGGAGGAAATGGGAACACCTGACCCAAGCCTGGGTTCTCTCCTGGATGCCAAACAAATCTGCAAGGAGGGGAACTGGTAGAGCCCAAAAACACGGACGGAGCTTCCAAACTGTGTCCTTAGTCTAGGGCATCAGCCGTGCAACCTGCTCGCCCGTTACCACCACCTAGAGCCTGTTGTGCTTCCCCACCGCGAGCTGAAAGGTTGCCGGGGCCCCACGGCCCCCTTYGGCCAAGGGCTTGTTCCCCACCAGCCTCCGGGAACTTCAAAATTCCTCTGCTGTTTTGCACGCGGTCGGTCAGCGGCCGAGACCAGGCGGCAGCACGCAAGGCGGGACGCGCCGAGCTCGGCGAGTGCAGGAGCAGCTTCTCGCTAGCATTTTTTTTTTGCATGTTTTCTGCTTGATCTCAACCCTCCCTGCCCATTTCTGGTAATTGTTCTCTGCTTTGCAGCCCGGCTTTGTTACCGCCTGGCGCTCGGGAGCAGCCGCCCGGCGTTAATGGGAATGGGGCCTTCCCGGGGCCTCCTCTCCTTCCCTACGGAAAGCAGCGGCTCAGGTAGCACGCGAGTGCTTGCGAAGGGGCTGCAGCCCCTGCCCTGCACCCAGGTCCTTGAGCCTGCACCCACAGCACGGCGCAGGGCTCTTGTTGTTCCCACCGCTCCCAATACYCCCCGCATTCCTTTCTCCAGCGGGTCCCCAGCCTGGGCACAGCTTCTAGCTGAGCGAGGCACGAGTTTCCTTCCTTTGCTGGGTGGTTGAACYGCTCCGCTTGAGGAAGCGAAACACTGATCTCAGCTCGAGAGAGGAACGCGCCGGCCGCTGCCAGCCCCCGACCCAGCCCGTGTTTGGGTTTTCCGCTTTACTGAGTGTCTGTGGGTTTCTTGTTACAGCTTTCGGCCTCCTGCACAGCCCCACACATGCACTAGACTCAGTGTCTTGTGATCTGGGGTATGTTCCGCATTTGCTTTGACCGTGGCCCGTCTCGACAAACGGCAGATCCCCATAAGAACAGACCTCTGAGGAAGAGCACGGCAGCTGCCCCGCACTGCACAGGGCCCTTCATTGCAAAGGAAGGGGCTTCAGAGCTGCTGCAGGTGACAACTCGGCAAGCGGGGACAGGGTCACTGTCCCGGAGCAGCAGCGCAGGGGCAGCTGGCTGCGGTCTCCRCCTCTATATAGGGTTGCTATAGGGCCCTGCAGGAGCAGGTGCGGGACGAGGCGCGCGAGGAACGCAGGCGGGCGGCAAAGCCAGCAGCTGGTGCTGGGACTTATCCCTGTCACCCTTTTTATTCYGAGGTTCCCTGCGGAGTGAAGGGTGTGGGACCCTCCCGTCCCCGCTGCAGAGAAGCAGCTCGCTGGCTCTGCAGGAGCAGCACAGAGCTCGAGGGTTGGTTTTGCACAGCTCCAATCTCTGCAAATGCCTAGGGGGGACCCTGCAGGGTTGTCACCCACCTCCTACTGGTGCAGGTGACAGTGATCTGGGTTTGCTGCCAGCAAGGGTCCCGCAGGGCTGTCTTCAATCTGGCTTTGTTGATGAGGCCGGGCGGCGGGACCCGTCCCCGCTCACGGTGGGCACCAGGGGAAGCCCTGGGGACCTACACGAGCAGCCATCTGCAGCCAGGATTCATCTTGGCTGCTGTGTCACAGCTGGGGACTCACCAAGGATCAGTTTTTCCCGGTGCAAATGAGCAGGGCTGAGCGCAGCCGAGATTCTTGGAAAGAGGTGGATCGGAGGACAGTGCTGAGGAGGGAGAAAAGCCGATTAGGAGCGCGCGGGGGCTGTACGGACACACACATGCACAAGAGACGTCCCTGTTCGCTCCAGTAGCTGCCCGTGCACAAGGGCCTTTACTCTGAGCAAAAACAAGCAAGAGCTGCTGGGGCCTGGGACCCGGTTTGCTCTGCGCCTGCACCCTCGCTCTTGGAGACAAACTCGGGAGAAGGAGGAAGGAAAGAAAGGGAACTGCAGTCATTATATAAGGCCAGGTCATCAGTTTTTCTCTGTCTCTGGCTATAAAGCTGGCTGCAGCATCTTGGTGAGACTCTTGCTTAAGTTCTATGGAAAAGGCACAGGAAATACTTTCAGTGCCCCCTACTTTCAAGTCCTTTTAAGAAATCCCGGATTTAAGAACTCAGCACCGTCTGCCTTTCTGCCACCTAAGTTAATCAGACTCCCCTGCAAATCCCAGCCCGTAATGACCCAGGCTGGAGGCAGATTAAGCACAGATTGATGTGGATTTGAGCCTGCTACAGTTCCGTCCTCAGTGGCTACTGGAAACCAAGTTCTCCCCCATCCCAGTTCCCTGCATTCCTTGTGTTTTCCATGGTGATAGAAGGGCTGCCGGGCCGCAAGCTGGGTAAGAGGTGAGCACATTAAAGAGGGAGGAAAGGGAGGCTGCCTAAAATCTAGACGGAGCCAGGTGAGAGGTGGACTCTGGACTCTCCTTCCACCTCACGGTGTCCGTAATCCGGGCCTGGATGTGCTGCATCCACCCCCCAGATCTGCTGTGAGCACTGGCTCCYGTAATACTGGCAGCTTAAAAATAGCAAGTGCTAATCGTTATCCCTCGAAACTTTGCCGTGTTGTGTGCGGAAAGGCAGCGAGCACGAACGCGGCTGCCCCATGTGCTCAGCGGAGAACCCACGTCCTCGCCCAGCCGCTGCATGACCGCGTCCTTTCCTCGCTCCTGCTGCAAATCGGTCCCATTTGGAAATCCAGCGCCCATCGTTCCAGAAGGGATGCAGGTCATGGCTGTCTTGGAGACAGCAGCGGCTTCTCCCAGCCCAGCCCCAGCTGTGTCACTTCGCAGCTAAGAGCGGCACTATCCGACCCTGGTACCTTCCGTGGAAGTCTGGCACAACCCTTCAATGGGAATATGAGACACCAGAGATTCCACCACACACCTGATATATTCAAACTCCCTATTCAGCCAATGGGCCAGCTCGGAGCAGCAGCCCTGCCGCTGCCCGCACCCGCCCCGACTGACCTTTGCAGAGCTCTAATTTCCCTTCATTTTGCAGGTAAAAGATGAGAAAAACATGCAGGAAATGTTTGACCTGAGCGACTATGAGAAATGCGAGGAGCTCAGGAAGTCCAAAAGCAGGAGCAAGAAGAACCACAGCAAATTCACCCTCGCGCACTCCAGGCAGCCCGGGAACACGGTACGCCCTGCCACGCGCGTGCAGCTTTATCCTCCCCTCCTGGGAGGGGTTTCTGCGTGTCTTTAGGCACCAGCACCGACCAAAACTTCCTCTTTTGTAGGCACCGAACCTGATCTTCCTGGCGGTAAGTCCGGAAGAGAAGGAGTCCTGGATTAACGCGCTCAACTCGGCAATCACACGCGCTAAAAACCGCATCCTGGATGAGGTGAGCTCCGGGGCCGGGCCCACACTCCACTGACTCAGCTCCAATCCTAGGGGAATATTTTAGACTGTAGGAATTAGGAGCAGCCCTTGCAGCCCCTGACTCCGTCCCCTGGCTGACGGACACAGTTCCAGCAAGGAGCCTCCCCGTCGTGGCCCAGCCTGGCCTTGCACAGGGAGGTTTCCAAAGGTTTCCTGGGGCTTTTGTGTCTTTCCTCCCACCCACTGCTCCTGTCTCAACATTGGTTCTTGTTTACAAAGGAAACCGAAGTGAGGGAACCGAATTAAGGAACTCACTGAAAACCAATACAGACCTATGCTATCTGCAGAGCAACCTAATAGCTCGGTACCATCTCTGCAACCCACCTTGGTCCTGCTGAGCCCTTACTTATCTTGTGCTCATTTCCAGCCCTGCAGCGGAAGGAAGGAGGTTACCAGACATTTAAATATTTCAGATCCTTTCTGTGTTCAAGGGTCAAAGCAGAAACCTTTAATTAAGCCCTCTCACACCACCTGCCCTTCGTTAAAATCCGAACAGAGTTTTGAGATGAAAACACACCTCTATTTTTGTCGCTCTTCCGTGAGAAAAACCTCACCAACAGTCCTGACTATGCCAGGATCAGGGAGAGCAGGCACCGGGACCCTGTGATAGCAGCAGCAGGACAACAAGAGCTGTCAGGTCCGTGTTTAGATCAGGGCACGCATCCCTGCAGGCTGTACTGCACTTCGAGGGGGCTCCAGGTGGGGAAGTTTCGTCTGTGCCGCCGGAGCGGAGGTTGGAAGGGGCACTGGAGTGCTGCTTGCACGGATGCTAACGTGCAAATACGGGGCTCTCAGATCTATCTCATACACATTCAACTCACCGCGACAGGGGCAGACGGCTGCTCTGCTGCTGCTTTTCCCGAACAGCCACACAGGACCTGCAGTGAAGGACAGCTGAGGTCAGACCTTCTAGGAGAAGTTTGACAACARAAAACCTGTGCCAGGGGAGGGCAGCGAGCTGGCACGAGGGGAACACGCTGCCCTCACCGTGCCAGCTCAGGGCTCCCTTCCGATCCSCTGTTTATCACCACTGTCCTCCTGCTCAGCAAACACTCGGAATTTTGCTAACAGGGCAATTATTTCGCCGTGCAAAGCTATTTGCATTCGCAAGGCTGAAATAATTGCCAGCGGCAAATTGCAAAGCGCGAGCGCAGGAGTCGCTGTTGGCAACCTGAATTTCTGCCCGCTTAGGGTTCCTGCTTGAGGGTCTTCAAACGATCCTGCTCAATAGGCACGTGGGGAAGGTCCCCCTCAGGCTCATGGCCAGGTCACAGGAGACAGGGAAACCTGGAGGACTACGCGCTCTGCGACAAGGGGTGGCTCCTATTCCTTGTGCTCCCTGGCACTCACTGGCCTTTGTCCCCACTGCAGGTGACTGTCGAAGAGGACAGCTTCCTTGCCCACCCAACACGGGACAGGGCGAAAATACAGCACTCCCGACGCCCCCCGACACGGGGACACTTGATGGCTGTGGTAGGTATAAGGGACTGCAGATACCTGATTGGGCCAAGCTCCCTTTTATCTACTTCTTTTCAAAGTAGGTGAAGTAGGAAAAGCAGCCCCTCAGTAAAGTGGGTATTTGTCATCACCGAGACCTCTTTTCCCGTGCTGAAAATAAACGGCTCCTTCAAGAGGAGAGCCCTGCAGCTGGGCAGCTGGGTGGGCATGGGGACTTGTTCAAGGCCATGCGGCTCCCAGGCAGCACCATGACACCGGCACTGCTGGGCCAGCAAGTCACCCTTATTCCTGGTCCATCCTTGCCTCCCGGCGCGCATGTTTGGCACAGGAGACACTCGGGAGGGGTGTGCGACTGTCCCCGGGCCATACAGCTCTCTTTGCTGTCCCTTCAGGCATCTACCTCAACCTCCGATGGCATGCTGACCCTCGACCTGATCCAGGAGGAAGACGCCTCTCCGGAGGATCACAGCACTTGCGAAGGGAGCTTCCGCGTGGACCTGGACAAGTCCGTGGCTCATCTGACTGCTGGCCGGCACCGCTCGGATTCGGAGAACGTCAAGGCGGAGAAAGGCCGGACGGGGAGTCTCCCGAGACGGGAGGTGACCTCATGGGACAGACCAGGGCAGCACAAYGATTCCTTCGACAAAGGGACCATGTACACTCCGCAGGTCCCCAAAAAGCTCTCGCTCTCCGAGAAGAACAAATGTGCCTCCATGGAAGAAATCCTGTCACGGCGGGACTCTTCCGCGCACCGGGCGGTGYTGAGGAGGGGGCTGGAGGCTCACTTTGCCTCGGCGGAACCAGAGCAGCTGTCCCGGATACAAGAACTGGTTGCACTAAAACTGGAAAAAACTCAGGAACTGCTGACAGAGGTGAAGGGCTACGGGGAAGGCAAGAAGAAGACCAAGGATTCCACCCCCAGCAGCACCACCACCTCTTCATCCTCATCAGCCTCCAAGTCAGACTCTGAGAGGATCCTGCAGGARTCGGAGAGGTTGCTGGGAGAGGCTTCCTCCACCTGGAGCCAAGCCAAGAGGGTGCTGCAGGAGATCAAGGAGTTGAGGGACCTGTACAAACAGTTTGAACTGCAGCAGTCGGACTCGAAACCCAAACAGAGCTCACAGTCTCAGTACAGGAAGAGCATGATGTGAAGGCAAGCCTTGGGATTGGGAGGGAGGGACGTGGGAGGGTGGCCATTTGGTCATTTTTTTAAGTATTTACAGTGTTCAAAAGAGTAAAACGGTGCCTGTCCTCACCCAAATGTGCTCCTCAAAGCTTGAACCCTTCTTTTCCTCCATCACCCCCCTGATGAAAAAAACCCTGTGTTCCAATAAATTGTCTCCATTTATACCTCCTTTTTTAAAAGCACCCTTCGAACTGCGTGCCCCGGCTTCTGGTGCGCTTGGAGGATGGCAGGAAGCAGCAGTTCCTGGGAAGTGCCCCTGCATGCCGGCAGCAGCACGTGCACAGCCGATGTTCCTGCGCTGTATAAGCCCTGGCTTTGCTGCTCTAAACTCCGAGCTGTATCCCGCCTTACAGCTCCCTGCCCAGGAGCGTCGTCTTGTTTGCTCAACCGTCCTCTCGGAAACGACCCGTATCCGTCCCAGCCTGCGCTTGGAAGTCCCTCGTTATCCAGGAACTGTCTCGAAGACGYTCGGAAGCTCAGGCTGACCTCAAGCTTTATGCAAGTCAGAGCACTCGCTGGACTGCAGCTCGCTGGGCTCTGCCCTGGCAGCTGCCCATGGGGCACGCCAGGCTCGGTTGCTGTTATTGCTGCGGCACTTGCACCCGCTGCGAGGCGGGCCCAGGTATGCAATGTGTGTCCCAGCCAGCCCTGCCCGCGCACGGAGGCTTCCCGGCCCTCCGGCAGGCACTGGCAATACGTCTTCCGTTCTGGGCAAAGAGAGGATCGAAGCCTTGAATCTGTCAGAGGGCTCATGGGGGGGTTATTTGGGTTTTTTTTGTCCTGGCTTTTGTGTTTTCATTCCATTTTTCCCTCTCTCTTCTCTTCGAGGTGGGGGGCAATGGTAAAAGCAGGTTTGCGTGCCGGGGGGCGGTGGGAAAGCAGGAGCCAAGGGAGCTTCGATCGCAGGTGCGCGTTCGGCTGCGAGACGGAGCCCTTGTTGCTACCGTAGGGCCAGAAGCAGCCCCGCCGATGTGAAAGCCGAGCCCACACGGGAGCCCTGATACCCTCCAAGTGCCAAGCACTGCTAAACGGGGGGCTCAGTTTTCACGCCTTGGAGTACAAAGGCAAGAGAGGATGTCGAGGTGTCTCATGGGGCTTAAAGTGTATGGCTGTGGTAACAGCCAGCTTCGGTGGGGTCTTTTGCTCGGTTTTGGTCCCTTGCCTACCCTGCAAATAATCCAGGAAAATATGAAACCCAATAGAGTTATTGCCTGGCTGAGGTTGGTGTTGTCAGTTTTAATGGTTGACATTCCCTGGAAAGGACCTCGGTGACTTTTGCCTGTTCCTGATCAGCTTTACTATTCAGGCTCATGTTGTTGATGTCTAGTTGCCAGTGCTGCAAAAAACAAAAAAGCATTTCTGTATTTTTTTACATTAGTCCTTTCCTCTCTTTCCTGTTAAAATTACTAGCAGAAATATTACTGTTGGCACGAGGTTCCTGAAGATCTTGTGATTTACAAGCCTCAAGTCTGGCCCTTGCAAGCATCTTTTACTTGCTGCCGACTCTGGCACGGTTCATTCCCCATCTTAAAGGACGATTCTGCAAAGGGATCGGCGATTTATCTCAGCTCCTGCCAGAGCCGCACACTACTGCTGCCCAGGGTAGACGTAGATATTTCAGCTTTCCAATCTTTTAGTTCATTTTTCTCTTACCTTTCCTAGCTCTTGAAGGATCTGTTGTGATACGTCAGAGGGAAAATATAATCCCTGGAAGAGATTAAAAAAGAATGCATATGTGAGCCAATCTGATAACACCTTTCCCATTCAGCTGTCTTTGATCAAAAGGAAAACATGAGAAATATGCAAATAATTTCCAGATGTGATGATCAGCATTGAAATGAGTCTTGTTTTCAAAACAGAAAAGCTATTCTAAAAACCCAGATGCTCTAATTGCTTTGGATTGGGCTGGATTTGTGTTGTGACTGGCCTTAGGTGCCAAGCCCTGGCTTTAGGTCAAAACATAAGCAGAAAAATACACCTGCTTCTGAATGCAGAGGGGTCATGAAAAGCTCCCAAATCTTTCTTTAAGCAGCTAGGTAAGATGAAAACTCATTGGAAATTCAGACTTTGTTCCCATCAGAAAGTGTCCCTTCTGGCACAGCCTCAGGGAAAGGAGCATCTTAGGGAAAAAAAACCCCATAACTTTCTAAGCAGAAAAATCCTGTGGCCCCAGATACGGAGCAACCTCTGGAGAGAAGGACCCTCCTCCCTCCCCAGCGCCAGGGATTCAGCTCTTCCTTTTTTTCCTGCATTTATTTGAATTTTTGTACAAAGTTCTTCCCTCTGTCAATCCCACTTCAGGCACRGGAGCCTGCTGCCCCATCCTGGCACAGCTTCCTGCTGGAAAGCCGTGGGGAGGCTGGGGCTGCAGGGAAGCTGGGCAGGAGGAGGAAGGTTGAGCCACCAGCAACGTTTTAGTCTCTTTTTAGCCTTATAAATAGCTAAAGAAGAGCCTCAGTGCACAGTGAAGCTCAGCCTGTTTTCTCTTCCTGACTCGCATTTCAAAGAACTGGGTAGGAATTTTGCTTTTTTTTTTTCTTTCTTAAAAAAAAAAAAAAAAAAAAAAAAGCCAAACTGCAGTAATAAAAATGATTCAGCTGCAATTGCAGTCATTTCTCTAGTCTCTTCTCATCACAGGGATGCAGAGGGAGCCACCTGCAGCTCCGTGGTCGCAGCGGGATGGAGTCTCCCTCCAGCCTTGCTTGGTGACAAGCCCGCTGGGTCCCGGGGGTTCGTGCTCACGGAGCGGGGAGGGATTTAGGTAGCCCTGACTGTGCGTGGAGATCGTGCTAGGGTGGATGTGCAGCACCGCGAAGTCCCCCAAGGGAAGGAATTGTCCTCAAATTGCCCCTGGAACAAAGGTTTCCAGCAGGTTTGGGGAGGAGAGAAAGAGGGACCAGAGGGTTCAGGAGCCTGTTCGTTTTCACCTGCTGAGTCACCCAGGTGACTCAGGCCTGGGCACTAGAGCAGCCTGGTGCGAGGCAATTCCCATTCCTGGCAGTCCAGGGAGACATTCCCTCTTGCATCCATCAAGGCATGGAAAAAATGAGCAATGAAAGCACAAGCCCGAGCACCCTGGGAGGACTGTGCGAAGGGAGCCAAGCTCCCTGCTCCTAGGGCCCCACGGTTGGGCTGCAGCAGCGATCCAGGCAGGAGGAATTAGTGCCGAGACTGCTGGCGGTCAAGACTTCCATGCATGGGAAGCCGGGGCTCCCACCTGGAACAGGCGCCGGCGTTCAGGAGCAGGGCTGCGCGCACGCTGGAAACTCTCTTGTGCAAAGGAAATTTCCAGGCTGGCTTAATTCTGGAAAACGCTTCCCGATTTCTCCCTGAAGGATATTTCCCAAAGCTTTTGATTTTGATTTCTGACTCTCTTCTCTACAAGATTATGCCAATGTTCACGATGAAGGGCCATGAACAGCGAGGGGGCAAATCCAGACACCCTGTGTTCACCAGGGCACTGAGAGGGGTGGGAGGTGCAGCCAGGGACACGACAGGGGCCAGGCTTCCTTAAACTCCCCCAGACCTTTCCCTGGAGGTCTGGGAGCTCCATTTGGAATCGGAAAACAGGCAGAAGGGGGACTGAGAGCGGTGGGGGGTATTTTAGTCAAGCGCTGTACAGAAACTGCTCACAACTCCTTCCAAGGTGCTACATTTCTTGCTGCAACTGCTCAACAGAAGATTTACAAAGAGGATAGAGTGATAGAGATTTTATCATTGCTCAGTTTATCAGTTTTTTCCTTCGGGCTCGTATTTCAGTTTCGCCTTTCCTCTTAAAAAAGGGCGCTAGAAGCAGGGAGTGGAATGGATTGTTCCTTTTGGGAAAAAAGAAAAAAACCTGCACTGATTTTTATGTAAGTTGAACCTTGCGTACGTACAGACTCTGGGATGTTGCTCCAGTCTGCTGCAGCTCTGTTTACTTTGATTTTAAGGCTGTGATTAAAAAAAAATATTTTAAATAAAGGAATATTAAAAAAAAAAAGTCTTTCTGAATGGGTTTTGCATAACCAAGCCAGCACCTGTACAATTCTGCCTTAAAAGATGGAGCAGGACAGCGAAGAAGGGAACTGTTGGAGCTCTCAGCAAGGCACTTCAAGGCAGAGCCCGGGGAGAACAGCAAGGTCCAAAACTGGGTTTCCAGCCGTAGTGGTCCTGAGCTGAGCAGCACATGGAAACGTTCTTCCCCCGCAGGCAACAAAGGGGAGTATTTGTAGAATATTTTCCATTGGCACTTTGGATGAAAACAATGGCAAAAACACATTCCCAGATGATTTTTTTTTTTCCACAACAGAAGTTGGGGGTTTTTGGCAAAGGAGGCAAATCCCAAGTGTTCTGCCTTGGACTCTGCTGCGGCCAGCTCTGCCTTCGGGGACGTTCAGGACGGCCTCATAGCCAGGGCAGAGAGATCATTTCCACAGCGTCCTCATTCTCCTCGAGAAGCACAAGGACAACGCAGCAGCCTCTTGAAAGGTCTCGYGGTGGTTTTCCTGTGAGGATCTTCTCCCAGCACATGCCAGGTCCATGCAGGACCCAGTCCTGACGTGCACCGCGACAACTGCCCAGCCGTGTGGCTCCTGCCTCAAGCTCTTCTATCCTATTAGCGGGAGCTAAAAAAGCAGTAAATACCCTTCCTGCAGGTGTACTGCACACGTGCTCCTGCCGGCCGTGCTCCAAGTGGGAGGGAAAATCGGGAATGTCACCGTCTTGCTTTGGCTACAAATGGCGACACTGTCAGGCCACTGTTTGGGTGACACTTCTGTGGCATCTGCCACCGTGGTTGACAATGAGGATTGGACGTGGTCTCCACATCCAAAAGGCAGCAGCTCCTGGTGAAGCCAGGGCTGCTGGTGCCCGCTGGTGTCTGCACTGAAACCAACAGTGTGTCCCAGGACTTCTGTTCCTCGGTTGCTGTTGCCCTTTGGAGTCAAAGCCAATACAAGAGGCCAGCGAGAGGGGCAAAATGGCTGAATTACCCCAAGGCCACTCAAAARCTGTGGAATTAAGAGGCTTCTGGTRGCTACAAACAGAATTTACACACACCTGAAGGCAAGTCATACACTGCTGCTGTGATGTAAAGGACTTGGGCATAAAGTGGAATTAGGTTCGCAGTGTTTAAATAGCGATGTTGCAYATCCTGGAATTGTAGCTTACAAAAGCGTTTTTGCAGGAATAACATTTTGGTGCATAAGGTCGTTCTTCCAGCAGCTTCCAGGGCTGTCATCTTCCACTGCATTAAAGGAAAAAAAAAAGAGAAAAAACCAACTCCCCCAAACTGAGCATGAAACCGTGACTCACGCCAGAGGGTTCTCAGTCTAGCAGAGTGGGTGGATAAATGCAGCTTTCTGATATGGCTGCCTAATCCTGCTGCGCAGAAGTATTCCTCCCGTACTGGTGAGGCAAATCGTGTGCAGAAGGGGTTTTGTTTGGTGTTTTTTTTCTCCCTAATAAGGCAAATGCCTGGAAAACATAAGGCGAGAAGATCTATTTCTGGGTATCTGCAGGAGGTGGAGAGTTCTATGGTCTGTGTTATGTTGTGCTGGTAAAATCTGGTTGAATACGTGCAGAAGGGAGTCAGAATAAAGGCAAGGTGATGTGAATCCTGCCGTGCACTCCAGGCTGCTGCTGGAGGTGGTGACAGTGTCTCCTGGCCACTTTTGTCACCAGCTCTGGACAAGTCTCCAGCACCCCGTGTGCTGCAACACTTCTACTCTGGGGGCAGAGAAACAGAACATGAGAAATGTCCCTTTTGGCCATTGATTATAGCGAGGTCATTATGGCAGAGACCTTGTACGATATCCAAAATGAAGTAGGGTGAATTGTGACTAGAAATGTGTCGCATGGGCGGGAGAAAGGGTTTGTGCCAAGTGCTGGGGTAGGATGACACAGAGACACCCCCGGGGTGGATGTGACAGCCTGGCAAAGGTTTCTGAGARCAAAGAAAGGTGGGTTGGGCGTTGCCTTCTTGGAGTGACTTCCAGGGATTTAGCACAGGTTAAATGCAKGAAAATGAGCAACTAGCCACCGCAAAGAGAGGCTCTCAACTCTCACACTAGCCTCACTTATGAAGACATCTAATTTTTCAATAAATGTTGTGAAAAGCTTAGATTGTTTAAAAAAACCCGCAAGGGATAAAGCAGGCAGTTCTGATTTCTCCAAATCACTTGGTTCAAGGAAATTATTCTATCGGAAAATCTTAACCATTTAAGTCTACATTTATCTTGAATTTGTCAAGCYTTTCTGATTTGTTATCAACGGGGGTCTCTTACTAATGGAGAGCACATCCTTCTTGGAGTACTGAAGTACTGAAACCCTCTCCGGAGTCCCGAGAGAGAAAGAAAAAAATAGAAAATAGTTTGACCTATTTTAAAAGAATAATTATTGACTTAACAAGTTCCAACCAGTTTTTCAAATTAAAGCAGATAACACTCTGAGCTTAGCAAGAACAGACTCAATTCCCCCTTAAAAAAAAAAGAAAAAAAGAGAAAAAGAAATCTTACTAGAGGTCACACATACATGTGTGAGCATACAGTGACCATATGCAAGTGTATATGTATGCACAGATGTATGTACGTGCCTGCATCTCTTTAAGAAGCATTTATCTATATGTGTTTTATGGTGCCTTGCAGTGAGGATCTCTGGTCTTGGGCAATTTCTGCAGGCGTTCCATCCGGGAAGACGTGCGCCAGGAGAAGGGAATGGGCTCAGAAGCAAAGTAGAACTAATTAATTTCCTGATTATTCTGCCATTACTGGGCTGAGCTTTTAGCAGTGAGCTTGGCTATTTCATTATACCGCAGGTAATTGAAAGTGGCACTGATTGGGTTAGGATCACATTTTTACCAATATTTCACGTGCAAATGTAGGAAAAGCATTGCTGGGTGCAGTTTATTTTTACACCGTCTGCCATGCAAGGGAAAGAGAGCAGAGACAGAACTTAATGCAGCAGCTTACAGCCAAGACAGCGCTAAGGAATAATGTATGTCCATACGGACTCGCCGTAATAAAGAGCCATTCTGGACTGCCTGGGAAGGGAGTGACACAAGAGCTAAGAGAACCTCTGAATGCTTTAAATCCAAACTAAATAGCCAGCCTGCTGCTCAGAGAAGGCTTCTGAGTGGCAATGAGGATCTCCTTATTTCTTATATATTTACTCTATAAGATAAGTCAGAGACTGGCCTAGACCCCACAGCAGGAAGATTCCTCTCTCTTGCAGAACTGCTGGCATTAGTCATCAAATCTTACAGCATTTTTGGCCTTAAGGCGTACAAGTTTCCACTGCCTCAGTACATTGTCATCACTGTGGGGACTCTCCAGAAGTCAARGATGACACCGTCCTCGTGGGAACTGGGGAGCCAACCACGGCGGTGACCAAGTCACTGCTCTGGCTCCAGGGAAAACGCTGCATCAACAGCACACGATCCTTGATACTTTCTGAGCTCTGCTGAGAAATATTATTAAACATTTCTGTTTCTTTTCTGCATAATTACAAAGATTAGTTTCCAACTGTTAAAGGTCCTAGATCGTCACTAGGATTTTTTTTTCTCCAACGGTGAGTTTAAAAATACTTTATTCTACCCTCAAAACTGTCAGCCAGCCATTTCTGTCTTAAACTGCTTTTTTTTCCCTTCTGCATTTTGTGCACTTCATAAAACTAATTTATCCTAATTGCTGCCTGTCCCTTCATCTCCACGTTTCCATCTATTACATATTACTCTTTAGTTCGAATTGCTGTCTCTGCCACCGTATCCACGCCAGATACTCCTTCCCATATGAGAAACCATGGCTCTTTGGCCAYTTCATGCAGTCTTTTTAAAACTCATCTGTGTTAATTGGCCTTTCCCTGTGACATCTTCCGTCTTGTCTTTGGGAAGCCAGCGCTGTAGCGCAGYGCACGGTGCAGCACGACGGGCTGATTGCTGCGCAACACGTAAGCCCCACGCCGAGCCGGGCGTCATAAGCATCTCTCTGGGCTCCTCCCACGTTTTCCTGAGCAAATGCAGACCCCTCCTCTCCCCTCGGCTACCAGGTCACACTTTGGACAGGCTCCTCTCTTCCCTTTCTCTTTCCTTACTCTCCTCCTCTTGCTTTATCTCCCTTGGCTGACCTGAGGGGATCCTGGATTTTCCGCACCTCCTTCCCAAGTCTGCACTGGATCACAGAGCAAAGCTTTTGTGCAACTGCCAGAAAACAGCAGCTGGAACGAAGGATGACATTTAGAAAAGCAAACTGATGAAAAAGCTGAAACTATATAGATATATAATATGAAATACACACACTCACATATATATATATGTGCGTGTGTTTTGGGAAGAGCAACACTAAAATGCCTAGTGGAAGCTATTAAAAAAGCAGCCTTTACAGACTCATAAGCTTGGCTCCAGCCCTCCAGCACTTGCTTTCTGGAACCAGGCTGTRCGGTGCAGCTCGTATGGAGGCTGTTCAGTGCGAAGTCGGGAGCATTTCACAAGACCTCCCAAGCCCTTCGGGGGAAACCAGCCTCTAGAAATGCAGCTTGCAGTCAGGAGCTCCTCGGTTATTAACTCCCTAGTAACTTTGCCCATGAAACTTGATCTCAGAGTCTCGGTTTTCTCTGTCTGTATGAAGCTAATAGTCCCTCGGAAGGGGAAATCATCTGTATTTTCAGACATAACTGTTTTGACTTTGAGGGATTGAAAACAGCGACCCTTTCACTGCATTAAATTTTAATCTTTAAAATATTCTCTTGTACCCTTTTCAAAATTTGCCTGCTCAGAGGAAGTTTCCTTTTTTAATTCTTGTCTAATTCGCTGAATGTTTGGGAGAGGTCAGACAAGTCAGAGCTCAAAGGGCTGGAGATCTGACCTCATAACRCTAGTGGCTTGGGAGTTAGGCATATAAATGACTATTGCTCCTTCCCAAAGAGACATGTAGAACTCCCTGCCTGCAGGCTGATGGAAAGAAGACATTTCATAGCTCTGTGGTGAGAATAAAGAGCTCATAGAAGCATCCTAGGCAGACAGAGGGTATTATTCAGAGCCGTAAGAATGAATGGCTTTACAGTATGATACTAAACAGTATGCAAAGGACTAGCATTGATTAGAAGCATCTAGTGGAGATGTGGACATGATTATTTAAAGGACTAACTCTCAACAGATGGACTTAGTCATGGCAATTGCATAGCATAACTATTTAAAGAGAAAAAAAAAAAGCAAATGCCCTGGAAGGGAATCATTGTTTAGAAGTGGGCAAGCAGCCTTTGGCTGATTAGATAACAGGCTGTTTCTTTCTATTCAATGAGCGCATAAGGAGTAGTATGTTTAATATTTCTCTCTTAAAACTTGCTCACCTTGTGCTGTCTGCTGACCTCAACACCCTAGGCAAGTAGGCAGGAAAAAGTGACAACGCAGGCTGGGCAGTGGCTTTGTCCTCCTGCAGGTGACAGCCATGCCATACATACTGATATATATGTATATGTATCAGACACCACAGATCTGGCAGGAAGGGCAAAGCAGGGGCAGCAGAGAAGCAGCAGAGTCAGCGAGTCTCACAGCTCAGGAATGGCTCTGCACCTTCTCCCACCCAAGATGTGGAAATCCAACTCATGAGCAGATGGCTCTGCTAGATTCTTCTGTGTATCTCTGAATTAATTAATGGGCTGAGGAAGTCACGATTTGAATCCAAAAGCTTTTCAGCAGCTGTTGAAGCCCTGTGGCTAATGACAAAGGAAAAGGAAGGGCAAYGTTAGAACCAAGAACATCTTCCTTTTTTCATTAAGCTCTTGATCCTTAAGTACACACGTAGTTGTGGAGACAGAGCAGAGTGCAAGAAACCCGGGGAACCCAAGCCTAACTCAGCAGAGCAGGGCTTAGGCCTTCCGTCATCTCTACCACAGCCTTAACAATTCCTGTTTAGTGCCCTGCACCACAACGTCCAAAAAGGTCTTGGCAGGGAGGAAAATCCTGACAATGCCAAACGAGTAGATGGCCTGAGCGTGTGAGCCAAAGGAGGACTAGCCTTGCCTGAAGGTCAGAGCCAGGCACGGGGAGCCAAGCCTCATTTCATTGCTGTTTATGCGGTACCATAAGCAAGTCCCCTGATCTCTGCAGAACAGCCTCCCACTTCCCGAGAGCCGCGTGTTCTTCCCCCCAGCCCACTTGCTGCTATATATAATCGCAGTTCGTCTGCCTTCTCTGCAGCCCAATCTGGGAGCCAAGCTCCCCAGAAATCCAGAAATCACGTTCAGCAGCACTCAGGTTCTTGTCAGAGGATGGTTTTAAGATCTGTTCCTCGCTGTTTGCCTTCGGAGCCTTCATAGGTCATGCGGTCATCTTTTAAGATTTATGTCTGTTGGCGGGAAAAGTCTTCCAGATTTCTAATGCAAAGCAGGATTTTAATACATCCCACTGATACTGCCAACAGTAGCAAGATTCACAGGAAGACCCCGAGAGTTAGCAAGTTAATCTAAACCAGCCAGACTCGTAGATGGTCTCTTTACTTTCCTCTCCCAGCAGCTGTTGTTCCAAGTAACATTTGTGACACACCAGAAAATAACTAGTTGTGTTTTCAGTGTTCTCTGTGACTATCGTACGGCTCCTTCTGAGTTCTGTTTTGCATTGCTGCCTGCCTGAAGCCAAAGGGACCGCTAAGAAGCTGCTCATGATCTGAGAAGAAGAGGTAGAACCTTTTATTAATAGCGAAACCGCATCGCAGACTTGGGAAGTGTCTTCCTTGGCATCCCAAAGCAAAGCCGGGGCAGAACGAGCATCACGTGCGCCCACTCATAACGCGCTCTCAAGTTCCTGCTCAAAGGATCAGTCTCAAACTCTTTAAAACACTTGGACAAACTCTAGCAAATGAAAGGTGGAMCTCAATAGCTTGCAGAGCAAGGGCCAGTCTCCTACATCTAAGCAAAGTGGAGCATCTGCTGCACGGCACGGAGCTGATTATGCCTCRATACACCAAATGCAGGTGATAGCTCAAATGGATACATCAAAAATAAAAATAAAAACATATCATTTCTCAATGGTCCTCCCCTGCTAATCCATTCRCCCTCAAGTGACCCACATTTTTTGCTCTGTGTAGCTCTCCTCAGTCTCTCAGACAGCTTGTGACCTTCTTATTCCTCCTCTTTCGGTTTTAGAAACGTCACTGTCTATATTTTAAGATATCTTAAAAACAACTTCCATTTTTTAGAGTGTTTTCTATACAGTTTTACATCCCTTTCTTACTGCTTAACAGTTTAGAAATATTTTAATTRCCAATAAAAAATGGCTATCTTAAATAATTTCTGTTTGCTAAGAACAATATTCATGAACTCAGAAGATATAAAAAAAAGACAGAYTTGGTCTTAGGAAATTCTCATCATACAGAAATTACTATCATTTCAAGGGAACCTCAGTACGTATCTTCATAGGGAAGTCTGTGTTTACGGAAGCTTGTGAGCAATTTGAGCAGTCTCGAGTTATGAATCGGAACCAGAGTTACCTTTAAATGGAGAAGTGCAGTTTAGTGACCAGGAGGAAGAGGGAGAGAGGGACGAAGGCTTTGAGCACAGAGCTGCTGCTCAGGTGCTGACTCTGCCAGTTGCTTGGCGCATGACTGGGMATGAATCACTTCCCTGTGTGCCACTTACCCCCACGCAAAGGGCAGGCATGAGGTCTCTCTTCTCAAAACAGGAAGACACCGAAATGTCCGTGCGATTCACTGCAGGTGATCTGCTTCCTCACAYGCTCCGTGACAGCAAATCCAGCACAAGGGAAGTCGAAGCCTTCCCGCAGTCCAGGGCTACAGGAGAGGAGGGGGTACAGCAGGAATTAACCAATGGTGAGAGGGGCTGCAATGGATCATCTGACAAAACAGAAAAACAACAGTCCTGAGGAACTTCCCTTTTCATTTGAAATGAAAATTAAAACCAGAGTTGTCAATTTAGTATATGAGAGTGGAAAGGAAATTCTGCAAATTGGAACAGACCAGGTGCTTGCTACAGGGTAGAGCAATAAGGGTGCCAGATAGAAAAGAACTGGATAAGAAGGATAGTGAACATATTTACAGCCATCTGGCACCCTCTAATTATCCAAATGATRAGGCTGCCTGAGTGCTCACCAAAACGTGGAGAGTGAGTGAAGGAAGGAGTTTGTTTGGGCAGAGGATCTTGAGTGCTTCATGCTTTCAACGTATGGTTTTTGGAAATGTTTTATATCACTTACGGGATTATTTATATTACTAGAGATGTAGGAAAATGATACCAAAAGAAAATCGAGAGGCTATTCCTTCTGGAGTTTTCCTTCCAGGTTTCCAAGGATCAAGCCACAGGAAAATTACATTTTCTCAGGAGACAACAGTCCAGGACAGACTAACCAGCAGAGGAAGAGTCAGGAAAGCTGGACTCATTCTCATCTCTGCCACGACAGTCTCAGTCTCATTCTGCTGTTACGGTCTCGTTCGGTTGCGAGTTAAACTTTGCTGTGCAAAGTATTCATTCTCGCACGGTAAAAAGCAYGGTCCTGTACTAAAATTACATGTGACTGTTCATATACCTCAGCAGATCCCAAACAAGAAGCCATACCCTCTAAATAACATGGATTTTTYCTTCTTGATAATGAAAAAAATTGGACCTTCCTCATTGCACAGTGCTGGACCATATTAAACCAGCACAGTGGTTTCCCTGTCGGCAGCATTTTACTGTCAGAGAATCTAATCTCAAAAGCTTCTGCTCCTGCTCCTTGAGATAAGACTCACCAACATGAACAAGAATATGATTCAGCTGGTTGTAAACAAACRTAGAAACAAGAATTGAATTAGAGTCTAATAGCCAGCACAGAAATAAAACATGATCAGTAGCTATATAGGGCTAAATTACTCTAATAGGGAAGAACAGGCCTGAAAAAAAACCATGTTACAATCAGGAAAAAGGCCATTTATGTTGGCAAGAAAACCAGGGATCATCATGTTCTTTTTTTTTTTTGAATGAGATGTCAAACCGTGGCTTTGATGTGCTTCTGATCATCAGACTTCCCAAGGTACCTACTGTAAGAAGACACATGACAAATCATGTGTTCTGCCAGTGTCAGGCCACTGTTTTTTTTGCATTTTCTATCTTTACCTGCATAGTTTGAATAAGTCCTGTGTCGCAATTCGCAATTCAGGTTTGTTGTTTTGTTTCCTGCCCTGTTTCAGTTCCATTTCTGTCTTCTGGCTTCTTTTCCTCCTTCTTCTTCTTCTGTTTTTTTGGTCATTTATGGGATGCTGCCAGAAATGCTAAGCCAAAGCATTTCTATTTCCWCATTTTTGACTTGATCTTTTTCCCTCATTGTTAAAATATAATCCTTTTCATTCTTCATTCATTCCGTTCAATGAATTCTTCATTCATTCAAGCTTTCTGCCCAATTGGTAGGTTTTGGTATGTTCTTTCACACAGAAAATATCAGATATAATTAGATTATATTACCTTCTTTTGCTATAATGTCTCCTAAGAAACTGATACTTGTTAAGCTGTAATGTAGCAGCATTTCTGGTTAACAAGCTGATCAATATTATCCAGTCTACAATTTCCGGTCAATATATCTGCATCTACACGTGGCTTTTTTTATATTCATATTACAAGCCTTTGCATTCTCTGTCTATACAGTACTAACCAAAAAAGGCCTGGTTTGCAAGCAGTTTCCAAGCGCTGTAGTTAATAAGAGATTTTCTAATTATGGTTTGGCCTAGGCAGAAACGTCAACTTCTCTCCACTAGTACCAGAAGAAAATAAATAAGAAATAAAAATAAACCCTAGGAATCTCAGTACTAAACCAAYTCACATCAGATGAGGCCATTTTTGTTCAGTTGTGTCAGATCAGGAAACTAAGTAGTGGAGGGAAGAAATGAAAACCACAGAACACCTTTGAAAAAAAGTACTGCTAGGGAGTATTTAAATTAACAAACCAAAATGACACTTGTAGAAAGTGGAAAAAGCATTAGACCCACGCCGTTTCCTAGAGCTTGGCAGCATATTGCACCAAGACCAACGGGACAAAGAATCCATTAGGTTTTCCTGGCTTTTTTTAAAAGAAAAACTTATYACAAAGCATACCTGGGATTGCATGGGACCCCATTTAATACAGAACTGAATATYTGTGTAACAAATAAAGCATCCCCAAATCATTAGCACATGAGTAATGTCCCGTATGATGCCAGGAAGAATTCTTATCCTTTCAAGGGCAAACTAAATGAAACAGCAGTGCAAGAATTATAGTATTTTTCAGTCTGTTTTTTTTTCCACTGAAGCTGGAAATCCTGAAGTTAAATCATATCTAATATAGCCGTTTTAAATAATTTAGACACACATAAAAGAAAAGAAAGACCAATCTTGTTTACACTAGATTCTGACTTCTCTCTTCAGGTGGGGCTGAATTTTAGTTACCTAAAAGGCAAATTCTGATATAGCATGTGCATTTACTGCRCTGATGAAAATACAGGTGGTCTCAGTGATACGTCAGACTCAAACATGAGGGATCTGCAACTAAATCTTTTGGACAGTTCATTTGGTGGAATGATTTCGGGAGAGACGGCACACTTTTTTTCTTTCTTTCCTTTTTTTTTTTTTGGTGTGTGTGAGAAATTTGGAGTACTAATTTCACAAAGCTAATGCATACCAGACAATGTAGTACAAGATCCTCCAGGCTGTTACATGAATAAGGYCTTTGAGGCCCCGCACAGTGCCCGGCTTGTTCGCAGAGGAGGGTTTTCTGGTGGCAAACCTCTCGGTTGGCAAGAAGGACAGACGCCGGAGCGAGTGCCATTTGTCTGTCAGCTTGAAAAAAGTAGAACTGTCCTTACAGCTGTTCCTTTCTGCCCTTCTTATTATGCACTTTCACGGCATCTGATAATAGAGATGAAGATACATGAGATTCTTTAGAATTAAAAAAAGCAGACCTCAATCATTTCAGCTGTCAGGGTGCCCCCTGAMAGGCAGCTCTAGCCAGCTGGGGGTTTTCGAGCACACCTAGCGCCCATATTCTGAAAACATTATACACTGTACAAGCATTGCACAAGTTATGCGTACTAYGCTCTGAGAAACCTAATAATTTCTTAAACTAAGTTCTTCAAATATCATTAGAGACAGAAACGTTATCCACTTCACTGCATTCTCACTCTTAGAATACCAAGTTTAATTAAATGAATGTAACTAAGAAGTCCAGAACCTTCTGAAATAAGATATTTTAAAGCGCTCAATTAGGTTCCTTTACAGTTAGGAGAGCTTGAGGATAAGGAATGTGGGATTCCTTCCTCCTCACAATACAGAACATGTCAGTGGTTACACTTTTGTGAAGATATTGCCCCCTAGTGCTTGGTCTCCACAAACTAAAGGCCAGCTCTCCTCTACCATGCCCGCAAATTTAAAAGCAGAACCAATAACAGRTGGTTAAAGAAATAATGCATCACCGCCAAGAGATCTGCACGCAACTGAATTCTGCTATGACTTCTCCTTCCTCTTTCTTCTGTCTCCCACCCCATTTATCCACTGATTAATTAGAAAGTAACGCTGATGCTGTAATAGCACCTCGGTGCCTTTACTAGTTGCCAGAGCAGCTGTTTTTTCGGAGCCCTGGGTGGGCATGTGTGCACTGATGGGGGAAACCCACGAGGAGAGCAGCAGCACAGAGCGGCAGGCTGGCACTGCGAGCAGCCACGCGAGGACACGCGTGGGGCACTGCAACGTGCCACCAGTCCAGGCAGCTGCCAGGTGAGGTCACTCCAGAGCAAGGCAAGGCAGCTTCATCCTCTGGGCTTCCTCTTGCTTGTTCGCAGAAGCAGGGAGACTTTTCCTGAGAGGGTTTTAAGTGTCCCAAGACATTAATAAAGTTTCTGCCTTGCCCTTCCGGAACACAGCCCTGCTACGTCTCTTCTGACAGATGCTTTTTCACAAGAGCCCAATGCGAGGTACTCGGAAGYGACCCTGACTACTGAAGGGACAACCAGTCAGTATCTACACAACTCTTAGTTTTTATTTTTTATTTTTATTATCTTAGTTTTTATTTTTAATTTTTCCCAGATACAGTTTTCTTACAAGAACCGTGCAAGACAGCCGGACCCGGTGTTTGTATTTTATCACAGGCTGCCCCAGATAAATGTTATTGCTTCAAAAACAAAATTATGTTTCACTATCTGTTTCCACTTTCTTAATGCGAGTCTCAGTACTTAGCTGRTTTTGAATTTTCATGCTTCACCCATGAACAATTCCCCTGCTTCAACCACTAAGTGTGTGGCCAAGTATTCCACACATTAAAGACAAATAAATAAGAGTACAACTGTACTAGTAGCCATTAAGAACATTTCTAATATTTATGGGTAGATTCAGCAAACCACTTAAGCACGTCCTTAAATTTTCAAAACAGAGTATTAATTCCGAACCATTCGTATTAGAAGATCATTAATTATGCAATTAAACACACGCTTACGGCATAATGACTTCTCAGTTGAACTCTTCCTCTAGTTCCTAAAGATGAGTAGAATATTTGTTGCTTCTTATTATTCCCTTATCTACTTTTCCTCTTTCTAAAATGCAGCTTGCTCTTCTACACAGCAAACAATATTTGCAAGAATTTTGCACATAAAAGTGCTATTTGATTCCTAGTGAAAAGAACTTTTCTATGGCATAGGAATTCAGATACACTACTAGAGAAAACAAAAGAAGAAATCTATTTTGGGGATTTGCAAAAGTTGCAACTAAAGCACTTTAAAAGATRTGCAGTAAAAAGAGACACAGGAAGAATTCCCAAATCTAAGTGGCTGTCTCAGTGGGTGTTTCATATTACTACCTTCTTCAGACTCCTCACTTTGTTCTAGGAAATATTTTTGCTTTTCAATGGTATGATCTTCCTAGAATTTTCTTTGTAGTGAAAATGCTTAAACTTAATATAGAAATTATGCAGAAATTTAAGCCTACAGCTACTCAGAGATTCAGAGCAGAAATACATTAATATTCTTCTTTCTTCCATGCTTCCTCACAGTTACAAAGCTCCAACTAGTATGTTCAGCCCTGTGATTTGAATGAGGAGTAACTCTAGATGCCTAAAAACTGGAGAGCCTCTCACAGGGAAAGCCTCTCATTAATTTGTGTACCATGTTAATGTGAGCAATTTCACTAACAGCCAACCTTACTACCCCTAGCAATATAGATCAATTGAAATGGAAATACCCCTCATTATACCAYGAGATAAAACACTTTAATCTCAAGGAATCTGTGCTTCAAAGAAAGCGAGCCCCAAACACATGCATTTATCTTCAACGCCAAAAGCCAGAAGTGCTTCAAGAGCTATGATCTAAGGTTAAATGGAGCTGTATTAACTGCAGCAGGAGGACTCGATRGTGAGATTACACTCAATGATTAATGCTGGAAAAAAAAAAAAAAAAAGTTATACCTTGATTATATATGTAAAAGATTTCAAGACATGGAAGAGCTTGGGTGGGCCGATTCCCTTTCACACACGTCCTTTCCAGTCACATTCTGCTCCTGTTTTCAGCACACCTTCCTCTTCTGTCTCTTTTAACAACTTTTCTTAACTGTTTAGAATTGGGTCTGGTTCTATGGGAGACCTCAACTTTGATCCCTTGAATGCTATACAGAAAAACAAACAAATAAAGAAATAAAGATAATTTGGAATCTATTCCCTGTTGACTTAAATGAATTCTATTGCCTATGTGTTACAAGCGAGATCACTGGGATGAAGCTGAGAGAAGTAAATGTGATTCAAAAATTGATTTGCAACACTTGCTATTACAGACATGTTAATAGCAACACCATTATATCTAGGAGCTTCCCTCCAACCTTAGGTTCCTGATTAAACATTCTCTCTGCTTGTCCCCCATACTCCCACGAAAGAGAAATTCCCACAGGACGGGAGAAAATGATCCCATTTCCTTCATAACCCCCATGTTTTGAATTACTCTTTAAGATTTGTTCTATAGCCTTGTGTGATGGTATCAGCAGATACACCACCACACGCGTTCATGATACAGTTCTCCCTGTAGGAAAGCGATTAAGCAAATACACAAACTTAACAAAACTTGTCAACTGACTGGTGTTAAGCCTGCTGTGGCATGTGGTCTTCCCAGGCCTCAAACGGTCCCTCTCTTAGAGCAAAGCAAAGCACAAGCTGACAAGAATCCCACAAACACACTGAGGGGCGGAGGAGCTTCTGCAATCCCTATCGGTATATGGAGTCTCCAGTCCCAAAAGAATGGGACTGCCGGGGTTGTGRGGTCCTTCAAACGCTAGAAATCGCCATTCTACTACAATAGTAGAAATTAATCATCATTGTCTGCTTTCCTGCTAAGGAAGGCCGGGAGGAACAAAAGGAAAGGTTGGAGAGGGGGTGTATGTGTATCTGTAAAGGCGTCATGTTGACTAAACAGTGACTTGGGACTTCTCTGCAGACAACGTAACGCGCACTGCGAAGATATTATCTTGGTTTCTGAATCACTCATTATATAAAGCCTAAAYTACACAGGGTTAAACGTGATGCACCTACATGGAGTGCCTACTCTTATGTGCTGCTTGCAGGAACTGCTCACACGCTGTTGACTACCAGGGGTGTCCCGTTTGGTTTAAACCAAGGCCACTTTCTCCTTGAGAAATTCCTTTGCCGCTCCTCGGTCTCCAATACGATTCTTTTACCTCTGTTGAACTTACCATAGAAGGATATACACATCAAACCTAACACTTGAACATTTTACACAAATATAGGAAAAACACCTCTTCTCTCCCAACACCAAAACAAAGAGGAAGTCTGTGGTCATTTGTTTTCTGGAACAGAATCCCTTCCCTCAGTGCCAAGAGCTCCCAGCTTTTATGCAGAGTGGTTTCCTTCTGCTTTGCTCTTGCAGCCATAAATTTATTTCTGGATTCTCCCCCATTTGGGCAGTTAAAATAGAAGCGCGAGGAAAGGGTTTCCTCAGTTATTTTGAGGAGCTTCTTTTTTTTTCTTTTAAAAAAAAGGGAAGCTACACTCAAAGCAGAAATCAAAGCATACTATAAACCAGAACTTAAAACAATCTTGCTCAGGCAGCAATCCCCAGCACAACCAGGAGCCTCGGAATTTGGCGGAGAAATATTTTTAAAATTATTTTTCCCTCGTGATTTCTAAGCTGATCTCATTGTGCTGGCTCAGATATCTGTAATGTTTGCGATTGCTGAAGTTACGGACTTTTTTAGCACACGCTATTAACTCGACAGCCGCCCAAACACCGTACGCTGTTTATTACTTGATGGGACCCTGTTTCGGATAACTCTCATTACTTTACCTTACGGTTGATAGTATATCACCCGCCAAGCCTTAATTCTTGAAATCATGCGAGTGCAGGAGTATCTCAGCTTCCTTTTTATCCCTTTAAAAATAAAAAAATGAAAACTTGCTCCTTCAAGGCCAGACATGGAGATGAGCACAACAACCCTCATGTTTTTGTATTTTAATTGTACCATTTTTGGAAGCTAATTTCATTTGTGGGGGGAAGAAGAGTGCAGGAAAAGCAAGCTAACTCCTGATTTTGGAATGTGTGGGAATGGCACCAACTCGTTACATCAGTTCTAAGTGTTACAGGTCAAAATAAACCCTTTTGTGTAAAATTTTACCTCAGCTAACGTATCCCAAATTCACCCAGGACAGCAACTAAAATTAGGTAATAGCTGTGGGAGGGAAGCAAGGGAGAAAGATGGGAAATCGTGAGGTAACCTGGCATCTCTGCCCTGTTCCTCGGGGAAAGCAGGTCAAACCCGCGAAATATCCATCTATTAACTTCACCCGCAGTACGTGTCCGGAAACAAACGCTTTAAAAACAAAAACAATCTAGCTGCTACGTTTAAACAGGGAGGAATTTCTTCACGTTTCCACCTATGGAACACCAAAGCCCTGCTAAAGCTCTCCTGGACCCTGCGGGACGCTGAAATAAAACTCCGGTGAGGATGCCTTAGCACTTGCCGTCTGCTGCCGCTGGGAGCCGCCGCCTGTTCCCCGGYGAACACCAGCACAGAGCGACTCACAGGAAAAGGCCTCCGGGGCGAGGGAGGAAAGAGAGGGAGATAAACACCGCTTTAGAGTGGGAAGGAGGCGCTTGGCCGACGCTTCCTTCCCTCGCCCCTCTCGTGGCGCCTTCCCCTCCGCCACGGGACGAGCGGGCGCCTCGAAAGGGCGACCAGGGCCCGGGCAGCGGCGACACCGCGACGCCGCCAGCGACCGGGCGGTAATGGCGGCGACGGACGAGCGGCCGCCGCCTCAGCGCCGGCGGGGGCGGGGCCTCGCCCCGCGGGGCGGGGGAATGCGGCAAATCTCGGCCAATGAGCGGCGCGGCCCCTGCGGCGCGGCGCGGGCGACCCCGCGGCTCGCCGCTTCCCGCGCTCGGGGCCGTGGGCTCGGCCCGGGAGGCGTCGCGGGCAAAGGAAGTGGGGGGAGGTTGGGAAGCGGCTCCGTTGCCGGGGGGAAGAGCCAGGCCGAGAGGGGCAACAAAGGGGAAAGAAGGGAGGTGGCGGAGCAGGAAGGGGGAAGGCGCGCGGCCGCCATCCTCACGGGAGCTTCCCCTCACTGCGACAAAATGGAGGGCGGGAAGCGCCTGAGGGGGCCGGCAGCARGCACCCCCTTCTGTGGAAGGGAGGCCGCCAGCAGGGCCGGGCCCTTGGGGGGCACGAGCCTCCCAGCCGGATGCACTCGGCAGCGCCTCTCGGTTCTCCCGTGGCCGCCCAGGCCCGAGCTGCTGCGCCTGGCTCTGCCTCGCCTCAAGTCACAGGTAACCCCCCAACCTTCCCCTGCTGCCCTCCTACAGCTTGGGCCCTCCCTCATTCCCCTCTCGTCCTTGTTGCTCTCCCCTCCYGTGGCCACCGCCCACCCTGGAAGAAGTAACCCAACACAATAGCCTCCATTTATTTGAAATAATTCCGTCTGAAAACTTTTTAATTTAAAATTTACAGCACACACATGGGGAAGAAACGTGTGTCGTTACAACTAAAAAGTCATCAGAAGAGTGCTGCTGCAGGGTTGTTCTCTTTTAATTTAACACTGCCATGGCTTTATTCAAAACACGGTTGCACAAAAAAATCAGTTACTCCAAAGTTTCAAGGAAAGAGGTTGGGAAGGAACTGAAACACACTATATACATACTGCCTTACAAAGAGCATTAAAATAGGACAAAACCTCTACAAAATATAAAACCCACCCTCACATAGTCGCATGAAAAGACCACCCGCCAAGCAAAGAAAAGGTTTCCAAAGTTATCTGGAGGCTCCGTATCACTTAGAAAACGCTCTGCTGGTTAACTGCATGCCAAGCTGACAAATAGGAAGCTCTACTTAGATGGTAACACTTAAGAGGAAGGAAAAAAAGGACAAGGCTCCTTAAGCAAGGCTCTGTGTGAGGCTCAGGTTTTTGGATGCAGTGGCTGCTGCACCACCCTGCAAGCTGCATTAATGCTGCTTCGAGGAGACCTGCTAACATTGGGGAACCTGGTAGAAAGACASAGTTAAAACTGGGCTTGTTTCCTGAAGTTTGGGGTTAATCCACCAAAAGAGCGTGCTTTTCTTCATGTGGCATCGGTGCAGGACAATTAAGCAAAAACCTGCTAATGAGGTACCTGGAAGTACCCATTTCTAAACAACATGTTGCTCATTCACGGAGACKACAAAATAAGGGAAAACATGGGGAAAAAAACCCACCTTGCTGCCTCCAAGCTGAACACAAAGCAACTGCCTGGAACGCGGAGCCTCCATGACAAAACAGGSTGTGCACTTACCTAAGTCTTCTATTCATTCAGTATTCACACAAACACAGGAGCTTAGGATTGTGGTTGCAAATGTAGTTTCACCACTATTTTCCTAGTGTCTTTACAGATACTCGTTAAAATAATAAAAAAAGAATGCAAAACCCATTTTGTCAGTTGATTTCTACATATATTGCCATCTGCCTGACACGTTTCAATGCAAATGCCTCTAGTGGCCGGCTCTGCTTTACAGCTACATGAGAAACTAGGATTTAAGGCTCTATTTGGGGGTAAAAAAAACCACACAGAAGAAACTGGGCATTGCAGAACTTCAACCCTGCAGGATCTRAGCTTGATTTACGAGCTAGAAGTTGCATTTAAAGCCTGCTAGTGTGTGAACTGCCTTAATATCCACAGGTAACTGACCTGTGGGTCACTGGCTCTTTTATTTAGGTCCAAAAAATCGCCACTTTCCCCACCCTTGGGTGTCTCCYCCCCAGTTTAATGACAGCTATTGTCAGCCAAGGACAGCTTAAAAAAATAAGTCTCTCGGATAAAGCTGTGTGCGATATTTGGTTCRGTACCTACGTGAAACAATGTAGATGAATTTTACTCAATACTACTGTTTTCAATCCAAATCATGACCCAAAAGAGGAATGCTCTGTGCTGGAACTTGCTTTGCAGCGGCTCAAATGCAACACGTGGATCCACTGGGGCAGAATTAAGMGCCGTTGGTCACAACCAGGCTGCTAGAAAAAAGCTTGTCTGAATGTCCCCTATACTCACCGCTGGCCGTACGTAACCAAACAAGTTTCTGCAGCCRTTCAGTATATAAAAAAAGCCCCTATGCTATCAACTAGTATTATATATGTACTTGAAAGCTTTACCCACAACCAGATTTAAAAAGTTCAAAGGGAGAGCTGCAAAGAAAGACCAACTTATGGTTCTCTTTCCCCCTTCAATGATTCTACAAAAATGGGGTTTCTTGCTTGGAAAAGTGTGCTTGAAGGAGTTACCCGTTAATTTCTGCATTAGAAATGCATATATCATGTAGCCAACCACCGCAATGGCTGCAGAATTACTGAAATGACAACGTGGGAGCTAGCTGAGCGAAAGCTGGACAAAGACCTTGAACAAAAGCTGTTAAAAAGCTACGGATTATTTACTGYTAATACCTGCAATGACTCTGTAGTTTGGAGAAAACTTTCAGGATTCTAACCCTTTCAGTTTGCCAAGATACAGTCTTGAACGTATCTAGTGAATGCCCCAGCAAACGTGGAATTTTTGAACAGACAGAAAAAAAWTAAAGTTCTGAAACCTGCTGAAGCTTTGCAAGATAACATACAAAATGGGAGAGAAGACCAAAAAATACAGAAATCATATTCTAAAAAGACAAAAGACCTAATCTAGTTCTTGCTTTCGAATGGAATCCCTGGTTAACTCAGACTACAGTCAAACTTCTCATTCGAGTTGGTCAGATAGCATTTCTGACTTCAGCTTTTTCAGTATAAAATCTTCAAAATCTTGMAAGAAACGCACAATACTAAACCAATGTGAAATGAATGTTTTAACTCCAGGCTGATGACGACCAACACAGCAAGCTTGTATAAAACTAAAGAGCTCCAAATAAAATTCTAGGAGAAAAACATGACAATGGCTTCAGTGATTATAGGGCTGGAAACTGTTTTCTACATAGAGGTTCACTAACAGACTATTATATCTTATTTGGAATGATAAAAAGGGCAAGAATAGTAAAACCACACTTTTTCTATAAAAAGTTAGCATATCTTCTGTAGGGACATCTATGGTACATGGAGACATACAGATCTGCATAATCACTATTGCGTATTCTGTAACTTAAGAGTCTGGTCCTACTGGTGTCTCTAACAAATTAATCATCCTCTTCCTCGCCTTCATCTTCGGGGTCTCGTTTCCTCTTCTCCCCTCGAATACCCTCTGCTAAGGAAAGGAGATACGCATGCGGCTCATTATTTTCTGTTCAGACATCAAAAGCGAAGACATTTTCAAAACAAATCACATTTCTGCTTCCTTTTAGTTACTACGCTCAGCACTAACACGTCTGTGTGACTTCTGGCTCTCAAAAATAAAGATCAGTTTACATTATTGCGAATGATTCATGCAGACCATATTAAACTAAATAAAACTAAGCACATGACATTCCATACAGGAATTACCAATATGAAGTGCATTTATAAAAAAGCGCTTCTGAATGTAATGCTAAGACTCCAAAATTGAAACGATGCTTTTGTGTTTTCTTTAGTTTTTAGATTCCCCAAACTCGGAATACAACAACCAAATTAAATATGCTCCATTCTCTCCCCAATTAAAAAGCTACTCTAAGCATCTTGCATGAAAAAAAAATCAGCTTATTCCTAGAAAAACGCTTAATCCAGTCAGGGGACTATGCGCTCTTGTGGCAAAATCCTGAATTGCAATTTGGCCAAATGTAGTAATTCATTTTCCAGCAGTCATTTCCTGGCTAATTAGCCATCCTGATTGCTTTTGTTGTCTTAATAGATTTGTATGCTGCATTTGTAAGAGTGAAGAACACACTTGTGAACCACAAAAAGATAAAGTAAGAAGTTGCTGTATGGAAAAAAACACCTCAAACTCGAGTAATCTACTTCTGCATGCAAAGAAAACTGCATATTCTGAAAAATATCGTGGAAAAACTATCAACCTGAAAGTACTTCACTGTTTCCACAATAGGTTTACAAATTTAATACATGATACCCCCTAAAACAAGATAAACCATCATCTTCATTATCCATTATTGCCTTACTGGAGAAGCCACTTTCAGCCTTTCCTGCATTAAATAAGGTGTTTTACATATATGTAAATTATAATGGAAAAGTACACACAGGAGTGCCTCTCCTCTCCTCATTGGTGAATTAACATTTCTGCCTGTGTAGACGATCCAGCTGCTTTCATCTTAGAAAACTGCCTCAACAAAAGACTTGGAGAGCTGTCATTTCTTCCATATTTTTAACTTTACAAGTGAGTAGACAGAAGAAATACCAAATACTGCACAGTTACTTTATTATCTGCTGGACTTGAATTGTTRCTTAAAACCGTTCTAAAATATTTAACATGCTTCCAAAGACAAACCGTCTAGGCAGCAACCAAGAATCAACTGTTTTGGCCAAGGTTTTAATACTTAGCAGACAGCTTACCTTCTTCCTCCTCATCACCTCCCTCTTCAACATAGTCGTCATCATCATCTTCATCCTTTACACAAAGGTGGAATATTTTAGAAAGTGTAGCATACTAAGTTTTAGGTAAATGCCGATTCTAAGTTCAAAAAACCACTTTTGCCCTCAATGTCCCAAATGGAATGTTTAATTCTTTCATGTTTCTATGTGACACCCACCCTTACTTCCAGCATGAGAACTAAACTAACCCTCCCACCCCGGATTAATCCAGGCCGGTGAGAACGGTGCATGATTTCACTTCCCAAAACGCAGCAGTAAGTCAGCAGACTAGAACTCGCTCGAGTACCTGCCCTTCACCTTGACCACCATCTGTTCCTTACAAGCTCAGTGTGAGAGCTTTTGCTGCACCATCACCACAAGTGCCAGGGTTTTAAATACCTTTAAAAATGGCCACAGCTGTGTGCTGTAATTCCCAGCCTTCTAACACACACAGCATACTAAGGACCCCAAAACTATTAATTTCTGCTACCCTCCCTATTCGCAAACTCCACTTCAAGTCACAGCTTCAGAACTGCTTTCGTTTTAGCTGCATGAACTCGGTTCCAGCCGTTACCTCCTCACACCAGTGAGGCAGCTACGGCTGCTCGTGAGCCTACAAAAGCAGAAAGCCACACGAGCACCAGGCGAAAGAACAAACCAAGGAACACAAAAGAGTTCAGCTGGAGGATTTTTGCACATTCAGGTGGAATTGAGCTGATAATGAAGTAAACTCTTATCAAGAATTACAGTAATGGGCATGATGGCCACTTTTTTATTTTCAGAAGTGAAATGCAAGGGCTGCCTCCAAAGAGAATCACACACAAAATCCACCCACCTCATATTGTAGACACCTCTCTTATTAGAAACCCTTCTAGTCATCAAATGTTGAGGACTAAGACCAGGACTCCTAGATTTCATCTCTATACAATAATCATTTAAGCGTGACTAGCTCATTTCTATAAGAACCCACTCACAACTTGCTGTTTCTTTCCCGTCTTTCCTCTGACCAAGGTATTTTCTTCTCTTTTCCAAAAAAACAGTCCACTGAATATATACTTCTAGTCTGACAGACTCATTTGTAGCAGTGCACAGTGTTAAGGGGAATACTGCTTGCTTTACTTATAGAGAAAAGAGCCTAAATATGCTGCAACATCTAAGAGTGGGATAGAAATGAATCATGTCTTGGAAGCTGGCCACAAGCATCTTCATCATTCAAAGCCATCGCTCATGTTCAAGTCAATGTTTTATATTTCCAGCACAGCAAAGGCCTCTCTAGAACACCCCTTTGCGTACATATCCTGTATATATGTCCTGCACATGCACAGGATTTGTAAGACTCAGTGTTCCTATGTTTAATTTAATAGAGATCAACAGGCAGCTTCTCTTCATTTCTTGGATTCAGCAGAATTGACCAACTTTACCTGGATCCCCTCTTTCATCAGATATGAAAGACCAACTTCTTCCTCCTCTTCACCTTCCCCTAAATCTGAACCTCCATCATCTTCATCATCCTCTTCCTCATACTCTCCTGGGGGACCAGCTTCACCCTCATCTTCATTGTCATCATCTTCATCACCTTCTGAAGCGTAAGAACAGACGCTCCCATTAGTACTCGCTAAAGGTTTAAGTTCCTCTTCATGCCACTTTGCAAACACCAAGTTACACTAATTAAGACACTTTTTCCTCAAAGTTTTTAACATGGATAATATATAGGAAACAAGCAGGATTTTAATACAGTTAATGTTTATTTCCACACCCATACCCCCGAATAGAGGCTTTGGACAAAGTTTTCAGAACCCAAAGCAACTCCTTAGGCTAACTCCTGGGAGGGACCTGAAGGGAGAGGCCTCTCTGCAGAATCAAACCCTAAAACTTTCAAAGGCAAAACCTACAGATCAGAGGAGACCATCTTTCATTTGATTATATATTTCAGACATAGCAATAACTCTCAGATCCAACCCAAATCTCGTTGGCAACRTTTTCCATAGGCAAAAACAGAAAGTTAATGGTTTTCCTATGGAACAGTGGGGGATGCCCCCTTGCTTCATATCATTCCATAGGGGCAAATGCTCTACTAGTGGCAGTAACTTACTTGCAGAATATTCCCATCTTTGTAAGAATACCTTCGCTCACATTTCCTTACACTTAAAGGGCTTCTGTAAGAGCACTCAGCTGGGGTTTTCCCACTATTTTACACTCACCTRGGGTTTTCCTAGTGTATTACAGTATTTCAATACGGAATGCGCTCGAGAAGAAGTCCGCGCTTCAAAAAATAAGAGCACCACACTGTGCTAGTGCATTCAAGGAGCTGCTCTAGCCCATTTGTATTACAGGATACTATTTCTAGCTACAGTTTATTTCAGGAAGTTACCCTCATCATCTTCAGAGTCCGGTGCCTCATTATCTTCCTGATCAAATCCGTCTAGGTAGGTAATTTGTTGAAGCAGCTCAAAAATGCTGTCTCTGTAGTCCTCGAGGTTTGTAATCTCACAGTTGAACAGGTCAAGGCTCTTCAAGTTTTTGAGATTTTGCTGAAAACAGATGAAAAGATTCTTCCTCCCCTTCTCGTTGACGCGACCGCACGGTGCCCCAAGTCACAACGCCGCCATCCAAATACAGTTACCCACATGCTGAGGCCCCCCTGCTCTCCTAGGCAGGGATTTCTTCCCCATTAAACACAAACATCAGGTCAAAGGGTTGTCTGCAACAGTTACAGCTCGTGATAAGAGTCACCGTGGTGCTCGCGAAGCCCCGGGCACGCGCTGCGTGGCGGAGGCACCTACTTGGGCTTGCGGGAAAACTTAACTCCAGCTCCGTTCAGGACACGGCCGGACGGGTTTAACTCATCGGGAGGAAGCAGGAGACCTTCTGAAGGACAGCAGTTCTCCAAAATTTGCTTTTCAAGCCATAGAAGCTAGACAGCTGCCCGTTCTTACCTTTCCAGGTTTTGCATACAACAGAGCGCCTCACGGGCATACCCAAGATCTAATAAAAACGGAGCATTATAACAACTTTACTTGCTCTCCACTGGGTCACAGCGCTGTTAAAGCGGACGGAGATGAGCAGACCTAAAAATACACCAACTAAAAGTCCTAAAAAAGACCATTTAGCTGGCAAGATGGGTGCAAAGCCCAGAGTTGGGAATGACAGATACTGGCAGCTTCCTTCTACAGTGAAATAACCTCTCCCAGGGCTTTCCAGGCAGGCTCCTAAACAACTRCCCCATACGCGCATCCTCATTACTTTGCAGTTTAATAAAAGCTTAAGCGGTTGCTTATTTGACAAATTACACTTTAACCAGTGAGCACAGAGGATCAGCGGTACAAAACTTGGCCGGTTTTCTATCAAAGACAAAACAGAAGTTCAAAAATGCCGCATTCAGTACATCCCGTTACTAATGCAGGAAGAATTTTACAATGGGGCATTTACAAGTGGTGTCTCTAATAGCCACGAGCTTGAGCTAATCGAGTCAGAACTCACTGGAATACCGACAAACCTCACAGCACATAATCAATTTTTTTCCTGAACTGAAGGGGAAAAAAAGCACAGAATATAGGCAAGAAATTAATTTCCARTGAGCCCCACCACCTCATACTTACAAGAGCTTCCACAGTGCCAAGATCTTTGATTTTGTTGCCACTTAGATTTAGGTACGTGAGATTCGGACA
The DNA here is from genome assembly GCA_003342815.1 of Eudromia elegans. Classification (NCBI taxonomy): domain Eukaryota; kingdom Metazoa; phylum Chordata; class Aves; order Tinamiformes; family Tinamidae; genus Eudromia; species Eudromia elegans. The sequence continues at coordinate 11,317 of PTEX01000504.1, read as the reverse complement.
CCTTTCCGCAAGGACCTCCAGGCCTCCTGAAATTATGTTGTCGCTCAATTCCAGCTAGCAGACAGAAAGAATTATGTGGTTGAATGGTTGCATCCTTGCTATCAGACTCAGACCACCCCATTTCTTTAGTATTCTCCCCTTTAACTCTGCAGTTTAATTGCAAAGCTCAACGGCCGCAAAGTCAGGACACATCAGTTGTGTTCATGGGTGTTTTCCGTGTCAGGAAGTTCCTTTAAGTTTGCTCTGAAWCTTTAAGGAATATTTCATAATTCTCATGGTTTTGAGACCTAAACTGTAGCTTGGTTGAATGCACAGGACCGGAATTTACTGTGAGCTGTTATTTCGTGAACAACATGCAAACATAATTCAGTGTCCAAAGATAAAAAACCCACGTATTCAACCATTAGCATGTCCAGAAAGCCACGACCAACCTTCCCATTTTTAACAAATAAACACCGACTATCCCGCGAGTTGTTAACCACAAYAATTAACTGGAGATGCCCCAAACAATTTTATGTCCCTGAAAACCACCCCGCAGACTGGCACCATTTCACAGGCTCCCCAAACGCTCCCAGCGGCAGCGGAAACTAAATGGGAAACACCAAAGACGCCCGCGACTCTTTGGACCTCGGCACCGTTCCGCGGCCGTACCTTTCGGAGCTTGCTCAGCGTGGGAAGTTTGGCCAGCGACGTGAGCTCCACGCTGGCCATGCTCAGGAATTCCAGCTCTTTGAAGGAGTCGCTGAGCCCTTCTATCTCGCCGTTGCTGGAGCGGCAGTTATCGAGCACCAGCTCCGTCACCTTCGGGGAGGACGCGAAGCCGCTCGTCGGTTGAACGAGCACCGGGGACGCCTAAACCGCAGCTAAAGCACCTGGACCGCGCTTCGCCTCAACCAGAATTGCAGTTATTTGTGGCCAGAAGTCACAAAACTACCTCTTTTTGCACAGCGCGCAACAGCTTCCCTTCCTCAGGGCACGTTTCGAGCGCTGCAAAAACGCGGATATCTACAAAAGAAACTGGAGCATCCCAAGGGCCGCGCTCCGACAGCTCCCTATAGCACCGCGGAACGGCCCCGCTCCCGCGATAACCACCCATATCGGAACGGCGAGGCCGGAGCAGGCCGAGGGCTCAACGCATAAAACGCTCCGTTTTCCAGGGAAGGCCTGAAAAACGGCGGCAGGAAAGAGCAAAAACGGGTAATTCGGGCGGCTGGGACCCATCTGCTCGTTTTACAGGGAAAAAGCTAGAAATAACCCCAAAAGCAACCAGAAAAACAAACAAAACAACTTTCTCATATATTCTCTTCTAGTCCTTATATATCAAAACTGCGACCCTGCCCACCCTAATTACCCCTAAATCCTAATAATTATGCACCATCTAATATCTACCTTTAATTTTTTTTTAATCCCATTTTAGCCCTGGGTTAAGCAGGTTAATTCGGCACAAACAAAACAATTCCGCACGCTCCCGAAAACAGCCAGCGACCCGGGAAGATCCCACGCTTTGGGATTAAAAAGGGGCGAATCCAAGGAATTTCATACGATTTCCCGTACCACGGGGGTGCTTCCGAGCAGGATTTTAAAGCCACTTTCCCGCGCCACCGAGGGAAACTGTGTTTAAACTTGGGGCCAAATCCGTCAGCTTTAAATAAAGTCCGGACGCTCCGGGTTTTCTTTAGGAAAAAGGGCAAACAGGCCTTAAAAATAATAATAATAATTAAAGAAACTTCCCCAGGGAGCAACGCAAGCATCCTCAAGCCTAAGAGCGCAACTAGGCCTTTTGGAAGGACCTGCCACGGATTTGGGATCGGGAATTTTGGGCACCGTTTTCACCGCTCTGGGGTCGCTTCAGGGCCCGCCGCTTCCTGCATGGGTTTTTGGAGGGGGGAAAAAGGGAGGAAAAGGAGGGGGAAAAGGGAGGAAAAGGAGGGGAAGGTGAAGCGGGGGGAGGTAACGCGGGGCGGGAACCGCGTGGAAGTGGGAGGAGGGCGGGGGGGGGGGGGGGGGAAGGGGGTCGGACCGGCCCGATCCGGCCCAAACGGCCCCAAAACTCCCGGAGGGGAAAAGTAAAAAGGACAGAGAAAACAAACAAACAAACAGAACTGCTCCCGGAAACCCAAGACGGACTGGGGGGCGTTGGACGCGCTGCTTAAGGGCGCAAAGTTGGGCAATTTCCGCCGAAAACAGGAATATTTAAAAAAAAAAAAAAACGGGATAAAAGTTGCAGAATCGCATGGAGGCGGCGGCCTCATCCCTCCCCCCACCCCCCGGGGACCCCCGCRAAGTTCGGCGAGGCCGAAGCGAAGTTGGCAGCGGCCGGAGGGGGAGGAGGCGGCCGGCGGGGGGAGCGGGCGGGCGCCGAGCGCCCCGGGGCCCGCCCGGAAGCGCCGCCCGCGCCCGCGGGGCTCCTGCGCCACGGCTGACCCAGATAGGGCGGCGGGGCCGGGCCGGGCCGCGCGGGAGGGCGGCAGCGCCGCGGCGGCCGCGCGACCTCCCTCCTCACGCCCGGCGGCCTCCCCCCACCCCTCACCTTCTCGGGCGCGCGGTTCCGCAACTCCAGGTTAATGCGCTTCTTCATCTCCATCGCCGCCCCGCTCCCGCGCCGGGGAGGGAGGCCGGGCGCGCAGGGCAGGGCACGGCAGGCTCCGGGGCGCTGCGGGGGCGCCGCGGGGGGGCGCGGGACGGGAGCTCGGCCGGCAAGCGCCGCCACCGCCCTGGCCCGCGCGCAGCTCCGCCACCCTCAATGGCCGCCCGCACACTGAGCCTCCATGACATGGCGCATGGCGCCCCCTCCGCGAGGACACGCCCCCCGCCGCCGGGGCGGGGCTTCCGCGCCACGCCGCGCTCCCATTGGCGGCGGGAGCGGGGCAGCGGCGGGCGCTCCCATTGGCTCTCTGCCTTGTCCGTCAAAGGCGCGGCGCTTCAAAAGGAGGGCTCGGCGGGGGCGTGGCCCAGAGTGTGGGGGCGTGGCTTATATTGGAGGGGCGTGGTCTCGTGGCTGGGGGCGTGGCTGCACCTTCGGGGCGTGGCTTGAGGCCGTTTGCGCGGGAGAGGGGCCGGCGCGGGGGCGCGCGCTTTTTGCCCGCGCGCTTTTTGCGCGCGCCCTCGTTGTGTTGGTTTTTTGGGGGGGATTCTTTTTTTAGGGACCGGGGCTCCCCGTCATCCGGTTTCCTGCCCTGTTTTCCCTAGGGAAGAAGGGGTTAATTACTCGGGTAMTTCTCAGATTATTCATTTAATCGCCCACATTTCCCTGCATCTGGGGCAGTAAAAGGGCCAAGGCCTCCCCTGCCTTGATGGAGTGACTTAAATAAAAAAGCAGGGTYGGAGATTGCTCTGCGGGCGATTCCCTGCTCGGAAAGGGGAAAACCTCTGGGAATCGCATAGGGAAAGCGGGATTAACCCCACCCCACCCCCGACACGCAGGCTGCTCCAGGCTTGGGGCCGCATCCCGCGGGCGCGCCGGGACACGGCGTCGGCTCTCAGTGATTTTATTGGCAGCGGTTCCTATTGACGGCAGAATGAGAGGAAACGGGAGGGAGCGGAGCCCGGAGAAGCTTCCCTGGCGCCGCGCGCGGAGTCCCGGCGGTGCCGAGCGCGGAGGGGACGGCTCCGTCCGGACACCGCAGCGGGAACGGCTCCGTCCGGACACCGTGGAGGGGACGGCTCCATCCGGACACTGCGGTGGGGACGGCTCCGTCCGGACACTGCGGTGGAGGGGGCTCCATCCGGACACTGCGGTGGGGACGGCTCCGTCCGGACACCGCGGGGGGGGGGGGGCTCTTCCGTGTCCGACGTCGCCGGCTCTGGAGGGACGGGACAAGGCCGGGAAGCGGCCGGGCTGTTCCTGCCATTGTGCGCGCACCTGCGCGGCCCTCACGGCTCCCGTCGGAGCGGCCGCCGCCGGGAGCAGCCCCCGCCGTCCCCGTGCTGGGGGGACTTCAGGTTCAGCTCCATCCACGTCACCTTTTGGGGGGGAAAACCCCCCCGAAACGCTGCTTTTCCCAGCAGCCGCTAACGGCAACCCACCGGTGCCCGGAATGTCGGTTTATTTGGAGCAAGGCGCCCCCAGGGGYGTCCCTGGGGCTGAAACCCCCCCCCGAGATCYGAGCGTCTCCGATACCTTCCGAGGGGGGCAATCATAGGAGCAAGGCCAGGAGGCCGGAGAGGACGGCGAGCGGCGGGGGGCATCGCGGCGCTGCTCCCGCCGACTCCGGGGGTTCCTGGGGAGGCAGCGAGACGGTGCCCTGGACAAGGGGCACCRAAGCCCTTCCCGGATCACTTTATCCGCCCCCCCTTCATTCCCATTCTCCCGCTTCCTGCAAGGAAGTTACCTCGTCGTAGGGGAACATCGTGGGGATCAACGTGATGTTCTCGCTGTAATACTCCCCGGTGGGGTAGGGGTAGTCGCCTGCAACGACAGCGCCGCGACCCCCTCCGTTACCCCCCGGGCCCCATCCCGCAGCATTCCCCAAGGAATTCCCCCAAGGAATTCCCCTTCTCCGGAAGCGTTTTGGCCCCCGGGGGTTTTGGAGCCCTGTGGCTGCTGCATGTGTGGAGGAAGGAAACGGTGAGGAGGAGGAGGAAGTCATGGGAGGAAGCACTGGAGCGGCTGCTCCGCAGGGTCTCCCATCCCCACCTTTTATCCAATATAGAGCCTGGCAAAAAAAAAATGGGATTTCCAACGCAGACGAGAGCCGCTGGGGGCGGAGCAGCTCCAGAAAAGATGGAAATCGGCCCTGAATCCCATTTTCTGCTGCCCTGGCATCGCCYATTCCACGCGGGAAGGAGCCGCGAGGGCTCCTCCGCTCGCCCTTCCAGCCCTTCCCAACGTGGGACCTTCCCCGCCGGAGCCGCCGCYTCTCACCGTAATAAGCCGCGTAGTTGTAGAGCCACTCGGAGAGCCCGTCCTCCGTCTCTGCAATTCCTGCAAAAAAAAAAAAAATGAGGAAAGAAAGGGAATGCGSCCGGCTGGTCGGCACAAACCGCGTGCTCCCCGCGGCGCTCGCGCTTCCCCGGCCTCCCGGCTGCCAACGGGGGTGCTCCGAGCGCTCCGCGCGCTTCCCTTTYCCAGGGAAAGCCCGGCAGCCTTTGCTCTTTCCCCGGCGCCGGCTCCTCGGGCCGCTCTCCTTGGATCGTTTCCATGGATGTGGTGGAGCGGGTGCCGGCAGCTCGCGGCGCGGGGAGCGTCGCTTGCGGAGGAGYGGGGGATGCTCCGGTGCTCCGGGCGGCACGAGGCCGGCGCTCCCAGGTGGCCTGGCCCTTCCGGGGCCGCGGTGGGAACGCGGGTGGTGGGCGCTTCCCGCGCACRTTCCAACGCACCGCGTGTTCCCGCGCTATCCTGGGCATGTTCCAATGCACCGCGTGTTCCCGCGCTATCCTGCGCACATTCCAACGCACCCTTGAACGTTCCAATGCACCGCGTGTTCCTGCACTTTTCCACATGCTCCAACACGCGTTCCAACGCCCCGTGTGTTCCCGCGCTCTCCCTCGCACATTCCAATGCACCGCCTGTTCCCGCGCTCTTCCACATGCTCCAACACACGTTCCAATGCACCGTGTGTTCCCGTGCTATCCCTTGCACGTTGCAATGCACCGCGTGTTCCCGCGCTCTTCCACACGCTCCAACACGCGTTCCAACGCCCCGGGTGTCCCTGCGCCCTCCCGCGCTCCAGGGCCGCTCTTTGGAGCCGCCCGTCGCTCCGGGGCCGCMCTCGGGGTTGCAGCGGGGCGGCCCTCGCCCGCCCGGGCGCTCCGGTGCCGGCGACGCCGTCGTCACCCCTTCCCGCCGGCGCCTCCGCTCGGCCTCGCGCCCCGGGAGGGCCCCGGCTGCCCCGCACCGTCCCGGCTCCCCCGCACCGTCCCGGCTGCCCCGCACCGCCCCGGCTCCGGCGCACTCCCGGGTCCATATATTGCAAATGCAGCCGGATAAACGCTGCAAAGAGAAGYTCAAGTGCAGCAGGACGGACCTTGCAGAGCGCCCGGCACGCTSGGAAGGGGCGCGCGCCGTCCCGCGGCCTCGGCACCCCGGGCTCCTTCCCCTCTGCGCCCCGAGCCGAGCGCTCCGGAATTACCCAGGCCGACGCGGAGAGCCAGGAGGGCGGCGAGGAAGAAGCTCCTCATCCTCGGTCGGGCGCGCCGCTCCGTGGGATCCGCTCCGGCTCCGCGCTGGCAACAGGAAATGACACTCGCCGAGGGCTGCGCCCGGCTCCGCGCGGAGCCCGGCACCGGCTCCTCTTCCCCCAAATCCCTCGCSTCGTCCCCGAGCACTTGGGAAGCGAACCGGGACGCCGAGGCGGCCGCTTCGGCTCCGGCAAACTTCCCGCTCCGGCCGCTGCTCCGGCACGGGCGCAGCCCGGAATGGGGTGAGGGGGTGGTTTTAATTAAGCCCTCGCTTCCCGAGACCTGAACTATTAATAGCCAAGTCCGTCGGAGCCTGAAGCGGCTCCGGTTTCCTCGTCTTTCGGGAGCGTTTCCATCCTCGCTGCCTCAGTTTCCCTGCGCCCGGGATGGAGGCGGACGCTTAAGGGCTCTTTGGGTCTCTCAAACGTGGGAACGCGCCGGTTGGAGGTACTTTAGGAACCGGATTCCGCTGATTTAGTGGGATTCTTAAACTCCTGCCCGGCTGCTCTTTCCACATCCGGGGGATGCGGCGCTTTGGGATCCGCGTCTTTTTTTGTTCCTTGCTTTAGAAACTGAACCAAAAAAGGGAAAATCGGGTTAACGACAGTAACGTGCTCGGGATGGGGCTGGGAGGAGGTGGCGAGCCAACGGAAACCGGGAGAAGGGCCCTGTTCCCATGGGAGCGGCCGCCCCATGGGGCAATGCCGAACTCCGCGGGATTTAAGGAAAAATGTGTTGAGCCGATGGGATGGGTTATTCGGAGGGGGTTTAGGGGCGGCAATTGTCCGTGATTTGGGAAGGAATCCCCCTCCTAGGAGCTTTCCCGGGGGCCAACCGTGTGGGAAGGGGGATCAGCCGGCAAAGAGTCCGGCGGGAAGGAGCCACGGAGGCGGTTCGGAAAATAGGAGTGGGAAAAGGGGGCTCCCCCCCCCCCCGCAGGGGAGGGAAGGGGCGGCATCCGGCCGCTTCCCACGATCCCCGCCCCGCTGGGAGGCGCGGGGTGAAACGGGAGGAAAGTGGGYGGGAAGCGCCGGAATCTCCCCAAAACGCCGTTCCCGGGGGGGGGGCCGGAGCCGGGGGCGGCTGCGGAATCCGCGCGGAATCCGGCCTTTTCCCGCTCTGCCGGGATCCCTGCCCTGTTCTGCGGCCGGGTTTCGGCGCCGGGGCTGGATACGGGTTTGCGGATACGGTTCCCTCCGGGTTTGCGGCACCGTGGGCACCTTGCTCGGCTAAACCGGGGGGGAAAACGGGGCAAATCCGCAGATTCCTCCGGCGCTTTCCCAGATTTAATAGGAGGAAACCTCCAGAAGGGGAATAATAATAATAGTAATAATAATAGTAATAATAATAGTAATAATAATAATAATAATAATAATAATAATAATAATAATAATAATGAATAAAAGGGGGTGGTAGCAGAGCTGGGGACACGGAGGGCGAAGCCGCAGCCGGGCGCGGGAAGGAAGCGGAGGGATCCCGGGGGGCAAAGGCGGCTTCCCGGGGGGGTTCGTGCCGCTCGGGGGTGTCCCCGGGGGCGCGGGGCCGCCCCGGGGTCGATA
>PTEX01000503.1:156236-168087 GCA_003342815.1 Eudromia elegans | reverse complement strand
TCCGGTACAGAGGGAACGGTATAGAACGAGAACCGAGGGCAGCAGGAACAGTAACAGAACGGAAGCATTTAATGCTTCTAAGGGGTTAACACCTCAGCTGTGGCCATGGTATTTTTCAAGTTCTAGCTTTGACASTAGCCCAGCTTATTTCCAAGCCCAGTTTTTAACAGCTTGTCATGGCAGTTCTCCTCCTGCTCTGTCTTCCAGTGCACCCCACGTTCCTCCATGGGGTGCACGCTCGTTTCTACATCACTGTTCACTGAAGTCCCCGTGTCAACGTCTCCTTGCTCACCYCCGAGGCCCCCCAGAGCTACACAGCTCCCGTCTACCCTTCTGCCCCCCTCCCATCACTGAGCGGTGGCTCTCCCCTGTGCCCTGGGTTTTAGTCCAGAGTCTTGCTGGGGAAGCTGCAGGCAGCTCTTCCAAAGGCCCCTCCCCAGATCCCTCCGGCTGGGCAGGAGAGCTCTGCACAATCACAAGGCAGCCAAAATTCACCAACCAAAAGGTACTACTTTTAGGTACCTCACAGCCTACAAAACCTTGCAATATTCTTAACGTTTCTTTGGCTGTAATCAAAATTACTTCATCTCCTATTTCCTGTAAAGCTCTGGGTGACTCTGGACTCTGTATTTCCATTACTTGGTGCATCTGCTCAGTTCTCTCGGCACTCCAATAGCAGTAAAAAGGAATGTAGGAGAGCCAGGACTCACCACGGGCAACGGCTCCCTCCTGGAAACCAGGGTATTGACCAGGATTTTCTTTTTTTAATTAAGCCTATTCCTGATAAAACATTGAACATTTTCCGCTTAGTTCCTAAGTGGAACCTTGGAGAGAAGCGCATTATCCTGCCTCTTCCCCAAAAGAAGGTATTTGTTGAATATTTCTGACTTTCCTCCAGCACCATTTCTGTAACCAGAATACCAAGGACAAGCACAACCGAAGCTGTTGCATCATCGCTGAAGGCTCTGCCTCTGATCCCAATTATTTCAGTCATCGTCTTTGGTCCTACAAGGCATGGATTTGCGATAGGGATTTTTAATATTATTTTATGCTGTTTGCCTTTTTTGCTCAATGTATGATGATTTATGCTCATTCAAGAGGAGATAAACGAAACCCTGCAYTAAAGCTTCCTCAAACAAGGAAAATAAAAATGTAGACTCTAACAAGCTCATCAACACAAAGGCTTAGAAAACGTCCGAGCACAACAAGGTCTTCAGGAAGGCTCTGCAGCTCCAAAACGCAGTTATTGAACAACCAATTCCAGGGAATAAAGTGTCACTTGATTTAACCCGGCCAACTTGCAATCTGAAACTGGCTTAAGCAACCTGTAACCCAGTAACAAAACACCAACACGCTGCGTGTACCGAAGCCCCAGGAGGTTTATAGGGAAAGCCAGGCCCCTCCAACCTGAATTTGTGGAGGAGGCGGAGGGCTGCCCCAGGACAGCAGGGCTGAGAGCTTCACCCCGACTCCCCCCAACGCGTTTCACGGGGCTCCCGGAACAGCTTCAAAGCAGAGCTCAGTTCCTCGGACCGCTCAGAGCGTCACGAACGACAGGGCAGCAGCAGCAGGTAACTCGTGCTGCTGCACGTGTTCACCGGCCGYGCGGAAGGGAGCCGAGCAGCACGCCGGCAGCACTACCGGGGAGACGGAACCACGCAGACCAGAGCCGAGCGCCGCAGAGCCACTCCACGTTACCAAGGGCTGGATAATAAAGTGACRGGTCTAAATCAGCACAGAGAAACGCAAAGCCCTAAACAAGGAACAGAGTCCCCCGCTGAGCACACGCCTCGGAGCCCGTCGGCAGCACCCGGACACGGGACCCAAGCCCGACGTCCCTGCTCTGTCCCGTGCGGCTCCCGCACGCTGCCGCTCCTGCCAGCCAYGCGTGCCGGGAGCTCCCGGGAAGCAGCGGGGCCCTCCCGCTCCCGCGGCGCCCGGCGGCCCATCCAGAGGAGCCACACACTGAGCGCACAGAGCCAGCAGATGCTGCGACCACTGCGAACGGACCTGGGGGTGCCTGCTCAAGCATCTCGGTGCAGAGCAGCAGCCAGAGAGACAAAGGTAGCGCCCAAAGCAGCAGCCAGAGAGACAAAGGTAGCGCCCAAAGCCACTCCAAGAGAGCAGACAAGCAACAGAAGGCGCGCCCCACAGCAGGGCCTTGGGCCCCAGCCCGGCCCTGCCCCACGACGCTGCTTCTCGGCACCAGACGGTTCAATGGGTCGAGCACGTTCCCAGGGGCAGTCAGCCCCACGCGCAGCCCCCCTGCCTTGTGCCTTTGCAGCACATGAAGCTTTTCAAACTGAATCAGCAGGAGCAGAAGCGATCGGGCCGGCCGGCTCCGCTGCCTTCAGCGGTGGGACGGCAGCTTTCCCACAAGCAGCAAAACGGAAACAAGTCCAGGAAAGGTCTCCCAGCTCTCACGCAAAGCTCCCAACAGCAGAACGCTGCCAGACAGAAGCTGCAGTTAGGCTAAAATTCTCCTGGGTGTTAGCCAGCCCCAGGTACTTTGGGATAAAAAAGAGAGCAGGTAGGATGTGTCGCAGCCCCCCAACCTCCACGGCAGCGCCGGCTGTCCGGACGCCGCCCGCCGCGCGCGGCTGGCGCGGGTCACGGCAGAGCTGCACACCCGCCCCCCGCGCCACCCTCCTGGGCCGGGCGGTGCTGCCTGCTCCGGAGCAGCCCGCAGGCAGCGAGGGCCCACGGCAACCGCACGCGCGCAGCGGGAGCTGCCTGCGGGCTGCTCTCAAGTGCTCGCCCGAGYTGTGCTGCACGCTTCCAACTTCTCGCGTTACAAAAACCAGCAGTAATCACTGCTTATTTGCTSTCCTGTCCCAACGACACACCTCATTCCGTGGCATTTCCATGYTGTTACTTCCCAAAATAGGCACAAGCAGTTGCGAAGACAAAACTGTAGTCAGTCACCAGGAAAAAGACCAAAACAACCCAAAAATCCTCCACTCCATCCTTTTCCCATCTACTGTGCACATTGAACTGGAGTTCAGGCTTGGTGAGGCACTTCCTAGTTAAGCCTGGTTTCAGAGCACACCCGGTTCAGACGCCCTGCCCTGGCTGCAGGCCCTGCAGGGGACGCGGGTTCCCGGCTGCCTGCAGCCAGGATCAGCCCCCGGCACCTCCCTCCACACCCGGACATCCCGGCACCAAGAGCAGCCCCGCGAGCAGGGAGCCGAGCCCAGCAGCACGCGGGGAGCGAGGCGAGCGCGCGCGGCCGGGAGCACCTACCTTCCCTGGAAGTCACTTCAAAAGGGAGATATACTCCACGGACACAGAAACATTTGGGTTACCCTTCCTGGAATATACTCGGCTTCAGGAAACGGTCTTCATCCAGCGTGAATTCTCTTTCAGGCTTCCTGTCCTGGAAAAAGAAAGTTACTATTAACCAAAGGGCATGGGGGGTCCAAGCTGGGTTCCTTCCTGACCAAACTTGCGGCCGACCTTTCGCAGGGGACAGGCTGGAGCAGGACCCGGTGCCAGGGCCGGGCCGCTCCTCCCGCCCGGCCCCACAGGCGCTCGGCCCGGAGCTCAGCACAGAGCCCCACAACGGCTGAGCTTGGAAGGGAGCCCTGGAGAYCGTCWAGTCCAAACYCCTGCTSCAGCAGGRGCACCCAGAGCCCGGGTCCTGCGCCCCGGGGCTCCCTCGCTCTCCCAGCGCTCCTGAAGGCATACCTGGGCTGCCAGGGAAGCTACAGGTCCCTCTCGCTTGCTCTAGGAAGAGCTGCACCAACAATATCCCTGTTTCCCACTCAATCCAGGGCCCCTAATGCTCCAGGGGGACAGTGGGAAGCTCAACTCCAGAAATGGGTACACAGGGATTCCCGGAGACGATTCACGGAGAGGAAACCTGAATGTCTGCACTTGGCTTTGCTCACTTGAAACCCTCGTGTGGCTCGAGCTGGGGCRATCAAGATCTCGCTCCTGTGCCAGGGCCTCCCTCAGGCGCCGGCTTTGGGGTGAACACGGAGCGGCGCCGGGTCGCGGGCGGCCCCTCGACGCCTGCCCTGCGTCTATCCCCACGGCGCCAGGGACGGGGACAGATCGCAGCGAGTCCTCCTCCCACCCACCCGCAGTCATTCCTGCGCCGTACGGAGGAGCAGCCCAACCTCGAGCCAGTAACGGAGTCCACAGAGCTTGGCTGCGTGTACTTAACGTACGTGAGYATCCCGCCTTCCTGCTGTCCTACGCTGTCCTACAATGCCTTCTAAACGGTGTTGTTAATGATGAACTGAACCAACCTGCATCCTCAAAGTCCAACCTTGAAGGCCAAACCCCAAATGATGCTCTGGAAACACATCAAGTGGTTCTCAAAAAAGCCACCGAGTAGTCAGATACTTTGGAAGAAAAGAAAGGCAAGGATACTCTGAAGGAAAACAGGGAAAAGCCAAGCATTTTACTCCTTACATCGTTTTGGAAACAACTTAGTCGTTGTGGGTATGTGGCGTATCTCTGCTTAAAAGAGCAGGGCTACAGAGAGGGACGTGGGGGCACTGGGGACAGYGAGGTGCCCCCGAGGCAGTGATGGCCCTGGGGGTGGCCACGAGGACCGATGGCCTCCTGTGCGCTGGGAGGAGCGTTGGCAGCAGCTGCAGGGAGGGGATCTGCAGGGAGGGGGGCCTCGCCAAGCCATGCGACTGTCACCAAACGCAGAGCAGCCGCAGGAGCCCCCCCTTCACAGAGCCCCCACCCCGGCCAAGGTGGCCGCGCGAGGACGGGAGCAGAGCTGCAGCGCAGCAGGGAGGGACAGCCTGCAGCTCCCAGCAGACACACCAGCGGAGCCGCGTTGCAGGGGGTGCAGCGGGAGCCACGGGCGGCCCTGCGGCACGGGCTGGCCCTGGAGCACGGCTCTCGCAGCCATGCACGGCRTCCTGGCCCTGCTGCTCCCCCTCGCCGCGGCGCGCTGACCGGCGAGGCAGCCCCAGGAACGGGGCACTCGGGAGCACCGCCCCATCAACAGACCAGGGCCCTGCTCCGGCTCAGCCTGAAGCAGGCAATGAGGGCAGCTGACACCCAACCCTGGAAGGAACGAGGCGGCGCCGCGAGGGAGGTGAAGCCCCCTACTCATGCGCTGCACATCCCTCCCGGGCAGGGCGCCCAGGACTCCAGGCCRGACCATCCAGCAGCGCCTGCGCTCYCCCGCACCCTARTTCCCAAACAAGACGCGGAAGCCGCTTTCAGCTGGGGATGACTGTGGAGGCCTCCCGGGACAGCCACGAGCAGCGCAACAGCCCCTCAGAGCTGCCCTCCCAGCAGAGCAAGGGGCCCCTGGCAGCCACCACGGGCAGGCCCTCCCTCACCTTCATCGAGCAGGTACCCGCACAAACCGAGCGCTCCTGCTCACGAGARCAACTAACGAGCCATCACACAGCGCGCAGAGCCTGCGAGGCCCAACACGTACCTGCACCCAGCGAGCCCCCGCTCCCGAGCAGTCCCAGGAACAGCAGGGCTGAAGGAGGGCTCCGTGTCCCCGCAGGGCAGGGACGCTGGCAGGATGCTGGGGACCTCGCTCGGAGCCGTCGCGTGAGCAAAAGCTACAGGAATTCGGCACTCTGCTGATTCACAGCTCCATACCMCATCCATGACAACACTTCCCTTGACAAGACAGTATTTGTTTCCAAATACCCCAAATAGCTAATAATAGCCGTGGGCCTTTCATGTGGAATGACGCRCTTCCAGACACACTAGCTCCAAGATGCAAACCCAAACGCCGGTCAGGAAGGGAGGCCCGGCTCGGGCCACGCCGACCTTCGCAGCCCCGCAAGGTTACGGCGCGTTGCGGCTCTCCGCAGGCTCCTCCTCGAGGCTCCGCAGGCCCCGCACACCTCCCTGCCAGAGAGCCCGCCTCTCCTCGCAGCCCCCGAGGGCCAGCAGGGCCAAGGGACGCTCCAGGGCCTGTGGAGGAAGCCCCCCCTCAGCCGGAGGGGAGACCAGAAGCCACAAAGAGCCCCACGAGACCCCCAAGGGCGGCTGGTGCTTTAGCGGGTCACGGCCAGCGCCAAAGGAAACGCCTGCCCCCGAGTGCCGCTGCCCCTCCGGAGCGTCCTCGCCACTGGGCCCGCCGAGGGGCTGCGTTACCCCCAGCGCGCCCCGCTCCCCTCCGAGCGGCGCCGGCCAGGAGGAGCAGTGCCAGGAGGAGCAGTGCCAGGAGGAGCAGTGCCAGGAGGGGACGCGGGGCCGGCGGGGGCCGCGCAGGCGGGGCTGGACGGCACTCCTGCAGCTTCGCTCCGCTCCCCAGCCTGCCACAGCGAGACGCAACGCTCTGCACATACACCAGAGAAACCAACCAGGCCACGAGCACCAACTGCTCCCCAACGTTAGTGCTCTCCAGACAAAGAGGATGGGGACACTCGGGGATAAAAGTCCCATTGACAGCTTTGCCTCTATTACACGAAAGCAAACCACCACCCAGTTCAATATTTCCAAGGCTCTGGAGGCAGCCAGGCTCTTCCCAAGCGGGATCTCGCTGTCCACAGGCCGAGCTGGCCACAGCTCCTGCCACCAGCCCCGTGTCCTGCTCAGGGCCACGCCAGCACCGGGATGGAGCTGCCAGGCGGGCGCTCAGCACCTCCCACCGGGAGTTAATTCACGTCTCCGAGAGCACCAGGCTCCTGGACACCATTCCACAGGCCAAAGGCGCCACATTGATCCTCTGCTAGGACCCAACAGGAAAGACAAGCTCCAAACAACCAAGTTTATTACCCAGATGTTCAACTAATTGCAGTGTGCCAAAGCCCGTCCTGCTGCTGCCCCAGCAGCACCCCAGGACCAGGGCCCAGTGTCCGGCTTTCTCACTTCCTCCCTTTCCAACACAGCCAGCAAGTCCTCCGAGACCCAGCACGCAAGGTGAAACCTTCCCAGGGACACCAGCTGGRGAAGCAAACACACACGAGAGCCCACACAAAGCAGCCCAGGCAGGTAACGGATGCCCTCGTGCTGGTCAGCACACGGCAAGCATCAGGCCTGGTGCTACCTCGTCAGGAAAGSGGCTGCAAACATCACCACAGACCGCCCTCCTCCAGCCTCCATTGGCACGTCGCGCTCTGTCCATGGTGGAATCGGCCTTCCAGGCCCTCTCGAAGCCCTTAGTGCATCCTGGAAACTGAGAAAAGCTTCATGGAAACAAGAGGAGGAAAAAAAAAAACCAAAAAAAACAAAAAAAAAAAAAGCCCAGAAAGCTGCGAGAACCAGAATGTTTTTGTATAAAAAAAGAAAAAAAGAAAAAAAGACCAATCCATCCTGCACCATCGTCCTTCACGCACGCTCTGGAACAAAGATCCGTGCCCTCCTGAAGACGGACCCGCGGCCGCTCAGTGCCAACGAAGGGATGCCCGTTTGGGGAAGAGCGGAGAGGCGATGGACGGGCCCGCCCTGCGTCCGCGCGCGGCAGGGAGCTGGCACGGGGCAGCGGCGCCCGGCTCGGCGCGCGGGCCGTGTCCCCATCACGGGGACCGTCCCCCGGTGTCTCTGCACAGTCTGCTCCGGCTTCGGGCTCCGGAATCGCCATCCCGGATCCCACCTGYGACTCAGGGCGGCTCTCCCTATTAGCGGCGTCTCTGCAGCCCCAGCAGAGCCCRAGGACGAGGATGCCGCTACTGCCCTTTAGTCACACTCAGGCCATGAAAAACTGYTTATAGGGTCAGCAATTCCTATGATCTCTTAGATCAACATTTTAATATTATGCTGCTTCTCCAGTTATAACAGTGGAAGAAGTCCTCTGAATAACGAGCGTAGGCACAGACCCCTTAACGGGACTCCARAACATCGGCTTTTTCCCGCAGTCCCCACAACTCCTCTCCATCTCACTGAGCCTGTTGTTCTCCACCGAACACTGACCTCGGCTCCCAGCCTCTCACACCAAGCTCTTGCACCCCACCACGAGCAGGGGCCGGTTTAAAGCACTTTCCATAGGAATCTGGCCCCAGACTCGCCGCGCGGGAGCCTCCTCCCATACGAATCCAGCCCCGGACTCGCCGCGCGRGAGCCTCCTCCYRTACGAATCCAGCCCCRGACWYRCTGTGCRGGAGCCTCCYCCCRTWCGAATCCAGCCCYGGACTCGCYRYSCGGGAGCCTCCTCCCGTWCGAATCCAGCCCYRGASTCRCCRCGCGGGAGCCTCCTCCCRTACRAATCCAGCCCCAGACWCRCYGYGCRGGAGCCTCCTCCCRTACRAATCCAGCMCCRGACWCRCTGTGCRGGAGCCKCCTCCCRTACGAATCCAGCCCCGGACTYGCCGCSCGGSAGCCTCCTCCCGTACGAATCCAGCCCCGGACTYGCCGCCCGGGAGCCTCCTCCTCTCCCTGCAGACACTCACAAAGCCACATGTGGCCCACAGGACCCGGGCGGTGACTCGTAGGGGAGGCTCTCAAGCAGCTCGGTCGCGCACAAGGGGCCCGTCACCRGGACGGAGCTCAGACGGAGCCTCCTCGAGGCCCAAGGCAGCGCCCGCATCCTGCGCTGCACTTCTCCGAATCGGCCGGGAACGCCCTCGGCAGCCGCTAACGACAGGGAGCCGTCTGCAAGGCCCCTCAACCACAGACCTAAACACAAGGTGAAGATCATGCAGTGGGGAATGAAGTGTTCATGGCAATAAGCAGCCACGGAGCGACCAGAACTGCAGCCCACAGGAAATCAAGGACAGTGTTTTATGGTCAGAAGAGCTGCTAAGAAGCCAGGATCGACTGACCGCGCACGCTGCTCCGGAAGGCCCCAACCAGCACCCCAGCGCTCCTCAGCTAGCATTAACACCACCAAAAGCGTCATCGCAGAGCCTGATCTCTAGGGCAGAGCACACTCACTGCAACCCATCCTCATGCATCGCCAGGGCACTCACTGCTCGTTACGCTCCCACACCCATGCCGGGGGCAGCAATGATCCTTTCCAAGGGTCTATCAATTCACTCAGCTAAAAGCCTTGAGAAAAACTGCTAAACTCACAGCCAACATCAGCCCTACCTCACATGGGCTTGCACTGTCGGGGCAATTAGGAGCCGAGCTGTCGAGCCTGGGGAGGTCCCGGAACGGCTGTGCGACGGTCACGAGGGCGGAGGTTGGCAGGGCCTCCGAGATCCTCAGGTCCGGTCCCTCTGCAGCATCAGGCGCTGCCGGCCGCCCAGGGCCGTGTCCCGCTGGGCTCCGAACGGGGGACGGAGCCGCTCCAGGCAGGTGGCAGCAGCACTCGGTGCCACGCGCAGCGAGGGCCGGCTCGGGGTGCCGACCTACAGCAAGCAAAGCCAGCAGGGGCATGAGCGGAGCAGGGCTGCCGGGTGTGACACGTGTGACGTCCCAGTCACCGAGGCAGTGCCCGCGCCAGGAAGGCTCAGAGCGCCGTGGAGCAGCGACCGCAGGCTCTGCGCCCCGAGGACGACGCAGGGCGAGCGTCGCGATCCAGCACCGACTCCACGGGCAGCAACAACTAGGACTGTCCAACTCAACTTCCTCGTCTTGACAGATTCACTATGAAGACACACTGCCTCTGCCTTGCTCAGTCAGGTCGCACATTATTCCTGCACACTGTTATCACGGCTTCTACCTCCAGGAACTCGGGACATATTTTCTTTCCACTTTTTTCCAGACATGCATTTACACAGTACAATATACACTAATTCAATTAGCAAGTCTGCAACCGAAAACAAACAAGCTCCACTGGACACGCTGAATGCTGACACTGCTCTGAAAGCTGCTGCCTTCCCACCACTGCTCTGAGGAACGGCTGCAAACGGCACCCCTTCAAAAAAACAAAGTTAGACACTCCCGGGAGCAAATAAATAATAATCCCACATTGTTCACAGCTCTAAAACACCACCCTTGCTCTTGCTTTTATTTCTACAAAGTAAACAGAAAGATGTGAGGATGTGTCATTTGCTTCTACACAGGCTTTTCAAGATGCCATTTGAACTGATAATGGCAGGTAAGATACAGCCGTAACACAGGAAYTGCAAAAACGCCAGAGAACAGACACGGACGCCGGGTCGGACACAGAAGGACAAGGGCAGAAGTCCTGTCTTTACCGTACATCACTTGTCTAGGTGGCAAGAGGTGGCTCTTGCCGAGCGAGATGCAAGAGAGACTCCCCATTCAACACCAGCTTCTTGATTTTTAAAGGCTGTCTTTTGAGAAGCTGATCAAAAAAAGTGCTCCTTGATTATCCTAACGAGTATTTGCATGCCGTTCTCTCTGAAATTCGACTTGCATCACAAGAGCTCAGAGAACACTTTTCTTTGTGCTACCAGAGAAACAACCCTGCAAAGTGAAGGGACAAAACGGCTGGTTCCAGCGCTGGAGCGGCGCCGGCAGCAGGGAGCCGGGCGCTCCGAGGCGTCGGCCCGCGGGCAGACGAAGGCAGCAGCCCCGCAGGCTCTGCGGGGCCCGGCAGCAGCACTGCAGACTAACCGGCCGGCACACACCTGGGAGCACAACTGTCACCCACGGTGACACCCCTGGCACCAGCACAGCGGGCTGCGGAGCTCCCCGGTGCCGCGCACGCAGCGGGGTCGCCAGCGAGGGCCGGCCRCGAGCCAAGCGCTCGGGCTCGCTCCTGCCGCCCGCCCTTCTCGTACCAACCCCAGCTGAGCAGCGCACCAGCCAAGCAGCTTCCCGGCGCGGAGCTCCCTGCACACATGGCGCACACAGGCGGCGGCCGCGACGGGAAGCCGGGCAGAGCAGCCGGGCCCCTCTGAAGCTCTCCGGATGCCGGGGCAGGTCTGTCGGGGTTGCGGGTGCCCGGGGCACCCGGTTCTGCTCTTCGCAGACAAGCGGAGCCAGCAGCAGCGCTCGCAGGTGGGAGGGCCCGTATGGCTCCGCTCCTGCAGGTCCCGGGYGTCACACCAACTCCGCATGGGCACCGGGCACCTCCCTGCAGCACCCCTGGCACCACCCTGCAGCATCCCGGCTGCACATGGGTATGGGCATCACCCTGCAGCACCCTGGGCACCATATGGGCACCAGGCACCACATGGGCACCAGGCACCTCCCTGCTGCACCCCGGCTCCGCTAGGGCACCGGGCACCTCCCTGCAGCCTCCGCCAGGGCTCGGCTCGCTCCCAGCCAYGCTCCCAGTCGTTCCCCGACCCCGCAGCAAGGTCTGCCTGGAAAGTTTTCTAACACCTCGGAGAAGTTTTGCCCCCCGTGGCAGAGGCTGAACACACATGTGCAGCAGCCAGAGCCGCTCACGAGGTGGATCACCCCGTTTGCACAGGGCACCAGGTCCGAAGGGGAGGCACTGAAGAAGATGCAGAGAGGCACCGAGGCCAGGTCGGCCTCGCAGAGCACTCTGCATCGCCACATTACGAGGTGTGACACCGAAAGCTCAGGCAAAACTGATGCTGTTTCTACTGGCAGAGAAGTATTTTCCAGCAAGTAAAAAAGTGGTGCTGGGACCAGAGGCTGCTTCCGGGTGCGGAGTCTGTGCTGCTCGTTCCCCTTTCAACACTGCAGCTTCCTTCACTTTCCCTCTGACAGGCAGGCACGCTGGGAAGGGTTTCCCACGTGGGGCAGACTGCAGGAGACGAGCAGGCACAGGGACCAGCATGAGGAAAAGGAGCCCCGAACCCTTGTCCAGAACTCGAGCTCACACGACTGCGACGTCAACACGCAGCCCRACGGGCGGCTGGACCTGTGAGAGTCAGGAAACACGGAGCACAAGGCACAGAGCAGCCGAGCACCGACCCCRGGACACCCCGCACCGACCGCGCACCGCGGCCAGCGGAGCCGAGCGCCAAGCACGGCTCCCATTCCGYGCCGGGTGTCCCTCACAACCAGACGCTTCCATCCTGCTGCTTCCGCAAGGCTGGGCTCGGGACAATCACAGAATCACAGAACGCTTCAGGTTGGAAGGGACCTC
>PTEX01000503.1:143502-155476 GCA_003342815.1 Eudromia elegans | reverse complement strand
TGTCCAGGTCCCTCTGGATGGCAGCGCAGCCCTCAGGGCTGTCAGCTGCTCCTCCCAGTTTGGTGTCATCAAAGCCCCTGAGCAGCGCAGATATTCCCAGCAGGGCGCCAGGGCTCCGCGGCGCGAGACCTAGGAGGCAGGTGCCGAGGCCGGAGCACGAGCAGCGCAGAGGCCGCGGGCTGAGCGCTAAGGACACGGACACGCTGAGCGCGCCGAGCAGCCTCCCCTGGGCGCAGGCAGGGGCACCCACGGCCACGGCGGGTGCAGAGGCCCGGGACTCACGGGACAGGAACCGCAGGAGGTAGCCGGCCCAGGCCTCCGCTCCCACCAAGCCCTGCAGCAACAGGCTGCCCCGGATCGTGTCCAGGCGGTCCAAGCACCGCTGGGGACGGAGGCTCTGCTGCCTCGGCAGCAGCGTGCTCCGGGTCCGGTCACCTCRCTGCCATGAAGCGCTCTCCAAGCTCCGCTGGAAACTCCTCTCTTCCAGTCGGGCCCATTGTCCCTTGCCTCGCTGCTGGGGCCCACTGAGAAGAGCCTGGCCTAGACCTCGTTGCACCCTCCCACCGGATATCTAACGACACTACCAAGAACCCCCCGGAGCCTCCTCTTCTCCATCATCCCCAAGGCAGAACCATGAGCTGGTCGAGTATTTCTGGAGCTCACTCTCAATCCCAATTTACACTGAACTTTAGGATCCTGTGTGAGGGTCCTGAAGAACATGCTCTCAGTGCTCACTTTCAAGATWAAACCAAGCAGATTAAAAGTTATTTTGATTGTTTCAGTTTAGGGTTTTTTTTTAAATAATGCAGCAAGGATTACACCAAGGATCTGAACATACATTCATATAAGGCGTGAACCCTTTACTAATTCAATGAGAGGGAAAGCTCAAGGAGCAAGATACCTGTTTCCGGACTGTTAGGAAATCACGGCCAAGAGGCTCTCCAGGGAAACCAGCGTAACACGGGGGCTGCTGAATCCCGCTGCTCAAGAGGAGGGCGAGCGGACCCGCCAGGCCGGCGGCCCCGTGCTGCCCACCCCCAGCTGCACTTCTCCTGCACCGCAGCATCCCCGGAGCCACAGGAAAACTGAACGCACGCAAGCCGAGGCAGGTAACGGAGAAGGTCCCTTCACCAGCCTCCGCTTCCTTCTGACCCGCCTAATCATCTCTCCTTAAAAGTCAGGCTTCTTTAACACACACCATTCCAAAAAACGGGGATCATGTCTGTCCTCAATGCTCGCGACATCTTTGACAGGAATAGGACATTCAACCTTACTACTGAGATTTCTTTCACCTGAAACAACAGTTTGCTCTCTGGAGCCTGCGGACACCCTTTGAAAGCCAAGTCCCGGCAGGCGGCACCTCCCCTGCTCCCCAGCGTAAACGCTCCCGGGTCACGTCGAGCCAACTCCAACAAAAATAGATATCACGGAGCGTTATCTGACACGCTCCACATGCCTCCACAAGCAGTGCTACCATGGCAGACATTACTTTAAGTACGGTCTGTCACGCGCAATAAAGCCAAAAGCATAAAATAGCAAGATATCATTGTGTCTCACACACGCACAGAGCCCCCGTCCCCCCGGATCACCGGGCAAGCTGCTCAGCGCTCCCCTGGAGCTCTAGCTCAGCCCTGCGGTGACGGGCCGCGAKCCGACGAGGACACGGGTCTGGCTACGAGCTGGGGAAGAGGCAGGTCACCCGGCGGGCGGAGGTGGCCTTAGCGGCAAGAACACACGGCGTGCTCCCGCTGCAGGATGCGGGGAGCGCCACGAGGGCGGCAGCCGGCCACGGCACGGCRGCCGGCAGGAACCCCGCCGGCCCCGGCCCCTTCCCAGGGGAGACCCTGCAGGCAGCACCTCCTCGCTCCCAACAGGCTCCGGGCTCAGCAAAGAATACAGCGAGGGACACGACCTAGAGAGGGGTCCTGAACAAACTTGGAGGAGTCATCGCTGCCGTCGGAAGAAGCCCTCAGAAGTTTCCAGGGCATGAATAAAACACCAGCTTTCAAATATTTTTACATAAAATGTTTACATAAACACATGTTCCTTCATCACTCTTCTTTCCCTTCYTGCCTTCCCCCCCTCCACCTAGGAGCTCAGAATTAAGGGCAAGGCAGGAGAAGGCAGAGCCCCCGCAGCCCGTGGCGGTTCCGGCGCGGTCGCTGCACGCGCTGCGGGGCCCACGAGCCGGTTCCGAGCAGCAGGTCGCCCCGAGCGGGGCCCGCACGCCCACACCGAGCAAGGGATGCGCAGAACGCACCGGGGCTTCTCTCCCTTCCACGAGCGATGGCGCGAAATGAAACCGTTCGGCTAGCCCTCYAGGCAGGCACTGCCCTGGCACTGGGATCGTTTAACCGTGTTAAGCAAAACCCRTGGAAATGACGTAGGTCTGTACGACCCCGTGAAAGTGAAACACACACGAAGGCTGTTTCTCAGTTCCCCTCCAAGCAGCACGGGCCCTCGGGATGAACTGCCAGACGCCRCTGCTTTGCTTCAGAGCAGGACGAAGCCCTCGGAGCGGCGGGAAGCGGGAAGGAGGAGCCGGAGCCGCAGGCGGCGTCCCGAGGGAAGGCGGCAGAGCTCCGCTCCGAGGGCTCGAGGCGGCCCCTCTGCCGAGCAAGGCCCCGCTCCACCCCACACGCACGAGCTGGGGACGGCGCTGGCTCCCCACGCATGGAGGCTCCTCTGCACGGAGGTAGCAATTACTTCCAATTATCTGATGCTCCTGGATTCCCTAATAAAGAGARGTGTCAACAAGCATCCTGTTTTGATGATCAGCTTCATCCCTGATGATCAGCTAGGTGGCCCAGCCCCGTGCTAGGGACAGCATTYGCACGGCCTCTTTTCAAATGCTGCATCTTGAATTAAAATTCAACACACCCAAAYGCTGAAGAAACTGCAATATTTTAAAAACGGAAGAATGAGCTAGTGGTAAGAACAGACTAAACTCGGAGTGAACTGTAACGTAATAGCACAAAAAGGGACTTTTTTCTAGGTCAGTCACAGCACATTGAGCCAGACACGAGCCAGAGAATCCAGGCCTGCAGAACAGCAGTTTCATGGCAACCAGGAGTGCAGAGTAATCTCCAAAGCTTTAACCTCTGCTTCACCCAACTGCTAGTAATTTAACGAGTTGAACAGTTACAGATTTTCGGCTACAATGCTTCCTTTAGGAGATCCTCGCGCCCATCTCCTCTAGGAAAGCACCACCGGCAGCCACGAGTAGCCCCAGAGGGGTTTTCAAGTTTCCCTTTGAAGGTTAAGGTTAAGCGCAGGCTCTGCAGGCTGCTCGGAGGATCAGAAAGGCCGCGTGCTGTCGTTTCTAAAAGGGGCAAAGCGAAGCCGTGGCCCTGCTGCCTCGCGTCTCTGCCCCGGGCCCTGCAGGCGCTCCTCTTCCTCGCGGCACTGCCTACCCCAGCAGCAGCGCTGGGGCCACGGAGCCCGCTTGCTGCACGTACCTTCGGCACCAAACGGAACCTGCCCGCCGAAGCCGAAGCTGCGCACCGCGGCGGCCTCCGCGCGCAGCCGGGCCCCGCGCCGCCACGGGCAGCGCCTGCAAACCAACACTTCCCGTCGCGCTCTGCGAGGAGCGCCGCGAGCTTCAGATCCCCTCTTTGATCACGATGCTCTTGAGAGAGCAAGGAGAACAACCGACCACACTCCTTTAAAGACGGTTCGGCCGCGCTTAGAGTTTCCCAGTCACTTGGCGTCYGCCTCTGAGTCCGTGCAGTCGGGAGGGCCAGCGCGTGCGGCCGGTTCCCTCGGGGCATCGACRCGGTGCCGACCGTGCCACGCAGGAGCCTGGCGCTGAAGGGGGTGACAGATCCGGGCCTTAAATAAGGCATGCTTTAGTTCCCTCGACGTTTCGGGGCACCACAGAAACAGTCCAYGTGAACAGCTTTACCTAAAGGGAGTTTTCATTCTACAGTTCTAATAAATACTAGGGCACTCTAGAAGAAAAACCTTGTATGTGACAACAGAGCACCTGTTTGTTCACCCTGCCTGGCACCACCGGAGCCACATTTGTGACACCAGCTTCACTTGTCACTAAAAAAAGAAGAAAGAAAACAGCAAGGAARAATGCTTTGGAAATTTCAGAGCCTGCTTTGAGCTAAGGGGCATTACCTGGAGRAATAAACCTCAGGGCTCCGCCTGCTCTTCCGATCCCAAGCCAGAAGTACGCACCGGTGACTTCAGGCCACACCGACCGAGGCACTGGTGATTTCAGGCCACAGGTTGCCCTGTATTAAACCGTTTTGGGGGAGCAGCACTGTTTTAGCACATTTCCCTTTCCTCTGTGGGTGTAGCAGAAGGGTCCCCAAGCAGCTCACCACATGGTCACCAGTGCGGAGCGAGACAGGGACAACTTGGGGACATAGTGCCTGCTTATGGACACCCCAGGCCTTGGGGCACCAACTCCAATAGTAGCAGCTCACATAGAACCTGAATAGCCCTAATCAGAACCAAAAATAAAACAAAAGGAGCAAAGATTCTGCAGTAGAAAGCATCAGGGTTTCAAATGATTGCAAAAGCTGCTATTTCTTTTCCCAACCTTAATAAAGGAATTCAGAGATTGTATAAGCTTTGGGAAAAGAAGCTAATGTCATCAATGATCTTTTGGGGAAGGCTCAGTTGGCCATAGTGCGACACCTAGCAATGATACCAGTATCACGAGAGCAACAAGTCCTTACCCTCGTAAAACCTTCCGCTCCCGCCTGGTGTTGCACCAACTGCCGAGCTGCAGGACCAGCCACGGCAGGCGGCGAGGCAGTGCACAACACTACGGGTTCGGTTAAACAGTCACTCCGAGGGCAGCGGCTCCGTCTCAAGCAAAGCCGCTGCGCGCAGCAGACGCGCACGCCGGGGCCCGCRGAGCCCGGCACGCTCTCCAGCACCGATGGGGTCTGCCACCACAAACCATCATGACGGGACCGCTTGGCACCTGGGCGGGCTCCACAACCTCCTGCTTTGCAGGAGYGCCTGGGGGAGGCGCTTTGGAGCGGGGGCAGAAGCTGACGTCTCCAGGGATGTCTCCAGACACCACGAGGCTCCGCTGGTGGCGGGCGGGCCGAGCACAGGGGCGGCCCACGACCGCGTGCGGCAGCCGYGCTCCCCTCCGGCGTCAGGTCACTCCGGGCTGTGGCAGAGCGAGGGACAGAAGGTGCAGGAGGAGGCTGCACCGCCATCAGCCACTGCCGCCCGCCTGCTCTGCGCTCAGCACGGCGCCACGCCGCYCAACACCGGGCTGTGTAAGAGGAAAAACAGCTCTGCCAGGGCCCGGCCRGCCGGGGCCCGTCCGGCGGGCGAGCTCAGAGCAGCCCACGCGCCCGGCGGCAGCGACGGCCCTGCAGCGCGGAGCAGCCCTCGTGCAGCAAGGCTGAGCAAGGCACAGCGCGAGGCTCCTCTGCCCTGCGGCCKTTGAGAGGCTCCTCTTGCTCCAGGCTCTTTGCCTGGGTCATTACCGATTTTGGAAAGTTGCCGCTTTTCCCAAAATGATGGATTTCTGCTCGCAGTACCGTCCTCTGGCCGCACATCAAACTCTGGATACGCAGCAATGTTTTATCCACATGTAAATTTTTGAGTACTGATTAATTTCATTTCACTTAAATTTGTTGTAAAAACCCAAGCACATCCTGAAATCCCAAGCACAAACTAATTGCATTTATTTTATCTTCTAGTCTAACACCAAAAATACTTAGGTGGTTTTGCTCACCAATTCATTCCAATTTTCCTTGGAGGTGTTTTCAAGAACTACGTTTGTGGGCTTGCTTTAACTTAGTAAACCCATTTCTTGTGACAAATGACGTGAGGCCTGTGCCCGGGAGAGACGGGGCAGAGGGCGCCGGCTGCCTCGCTGGCCGAAGGGAGGCCAGGGACACGGGCAGCACGGGGCAATGCGGCCACGGGACAACGCTGCCACGCTCCAAGAGCCAGAGAGGTCCACGTTAGTTACTTGAGACAGTCACTTAGGGAGTCTACGACTGACTGAAAACCAAGACAGCAGAAGCAACAGGAAAAACTGGTAACAAAACAGGCAAGTCGTTTCATAACAGGAAACAGTGGGTACAGTGCAACAGCATGAGAAAAGCCAAACACGACTCCCGGCCTGGTACCTCTACAGTGTTATGTGCCTTTCTGCAAMATTTGAAAACCTGGTATCCTCAAGCACTTTCACAGCTCTGTAAATAACTCAGCTCTAACTCACCATCGCATGCCTGCAACAATCCCYACAATGAGTCCTAAGTTAATAATCTTCACCAAAGGTACAAGGAGAACATTTGCTACCCACTCACTGTGGCAGCGAGCACAGGCCTCCTAAGGCCCTTTCCGAACCACGAAGAAACAAGCAGAACTATCTTGTCTTCCGCACCTCGGGCCTTCCTGTTTTATTTACGACCCAAACTAGGCACATGATCAAGGTGTTGGAGAGCTATTCTCTGGTTAACATCCCTGTCTCAGCTGCATCTGGCAAAACAATTGCATTGTTTGCTGCATACTGCGCACAATGGAGACTTGCATTTGGTCTTTCCCACCTGCATCGATCAGCCTGATGCTTTCGAACCAAAGACATCGCTTTCAACCTCCAACTCCCCAGCCAGCTAGGGAAGAGCAGGGAGGATCCGCCGAGCAGAGCCCWGGGCAAAGCCCACGCGGCGTCTCACCCACCCGGCGCAGCCTGCCAGGGGCACGGGGCGACCGCTGGGAGACGAGGAGGTGCCCCAGAGCCTGCCCAGTGAGTCTGCCGGCCCAGCCCGCCCTGCCCGGCTGGGAGGCACCGACGCGGCGCGCGCCTCACCCCACCTAGGCACCCAGATCCCCTCCGCGGGCACAGGGAAGCGCGCAACGCTCACGCCGGGCTGGGGCTCCGCAGCTCCCCGGCGGAGAAGGGAATCCGAAGGGGCTGCCTCTCATGAGGCATTTCCATCACAGACACCCGAACCTCAGTGCGAGGCCTCCGACCCCTTGCAAGTGAAGGCAGAGCCTGAAACACAGCGTTGGCAGAAGGAGCTTGAAGTTATGGGAGAGAACAAAAAAGGAAAGAAAAAAATCCCAACAGCAACAAGGAAAGAACTTAAGAGAAGACTTAGGATACATCATAAACAACAAAATGCTTACATATATATGTACACACAAATACATATAAAGGACTGAGAGAATGTAGAAAAAGGGAGAAACAGGTGAGCACCGAGGAAAACAATTCTCTGCACTACGAAGATGCAACAGACTCCAAGAAACCCAGCTCTGTTTAGCGGTGCGTTGCGCAGCCGTTGACCATCAGCTGGGTGCCCCACGGCGCAGCACCGTGCTCAGTTCAGACCCCATCTTTGCCRGCGCTGCCGCAGCCTCGCTGGGTGCAGCCCCTCGGCATCGGCGGGGCCCGGCACACCGCCCAGCTGGGCGCTCAGCTCTTCCTACTGGGCCCGGTCACCAAACYAAACATGCACAGAGCTAACGACAGGCCGGAGGCAGAGCAGCCCTCCGCCCCGCAGGTTCCCTGCAAGGGCTTAGCCAWGTCTGTGACCGGCACTAACACAGAGGAGCACACGGAGCCCGCACGGTGCTGCAGGCCCGGCCTGGTCTGAATGGGAACCACGGCCAGGCCGCCGCTCCTCCTCCTCCTCCTTCCTGGGCACACGCTCCGGCAGCCTCCTTTGAGCCAGCTCGGCGAGCGCAACCTCACCAGGCGGGCCAGGGCGCCGCTCCAGCTGAACCCAGCCCGCTGGAGGCACGGGGACGGGCTACACGGGCATCGACGGCAGCCCACGGCCACGCGCAGCCCGGCCAGCGCCCACACCGCACCCTCCGCTCCGCGCTGGGGGCGCGGGGGCAGCGGCAGCTCTGCCCAGCAGCAGCCCCAGCCATCCCGCAGAGCACGAAGCTCACCGCCCCGCGTGCCACACCACGCTCTGCGGGAGAGCAAACGGGAATGGCCAGCGGAACACAGCCCCGCTCGCCTTATCCCACCCACAGCCCAGTGRAAAACACCCGTGAAGGCAAGAAGCTGCTGAACAACCCAGAGCTCCCACCAGGTCGTAAGGAATTAAGAGGAATCAAGACATACAAATACACAGAAGAGGATCCAAGTCATTTATTGCATTTCTCAGGAAGTGTCGGGGTATACTGATCAWACTCAACATAACTAAAGCTATCAGAGAAGGACATCCGAGACAACTGCAAGGGGCTTTCCTCTTCCCATGGACGGCACGGCCGCACCAAGGAGGCCCCAGGCCAGGACCGGGGACTCTCGCAGGTCTCCCCTGGGCAGGCGGCGCCCGCGGCTGCCTCGTGCCTGTGCTCCCGGCCTGCCGGACAGGGCCCCAGTTCAACTGCCTCCACAGTCACGAGCCTCGCTGCAGGCCCCAGGGTTCTCAGCAGCAAACGGCAGGACTGGAAAGAGCTCGCTAAACARACGAGAGCAGCACAGGACCTTCCAGCCAGAGCAGCAGAGCCATTTGAGCACTGAACGCGAACCTTTAATCAAAGGAATCAAYGAGTTTGGAAAGTTTTCTTTGCAAATATTGCAGAGTGGCTGCCACCCCCTTACCAAAACACGAGCTGGTGAAGGTTTCTTATTTTGCACAGGTGAGGAAGCAGTTGAGAGCTCTGCTGGCCTCCCATAGCTTCTTGAACTTTGCCATTTCATCATGTTATTTTCTCACGCCTTCCGGTTTCCTCCTCGGTGCAGATAAGAGTGTGTCTCTAAGCACACGCCAGCGAGCCGGCGGCAGGGCAGGCGGCGCTCGCAGCCCGGGCGCCCGGCCGCCCGCTCGGAGACGGGCCACGCTGCCGCGGGCACCAGCGCTGCGCGGGGCAATGCAGGAGCGCAGGGAAGCCGGGAGGAAGCGGAGCAGCAGCCGCCCGGCCGCCCGCTCGGAGACGGGCCACGCTGCCATGGGCAGGAGCGCTGCGCGCGGGGCGACGCAGGAGCGCAGGGAAGCCGGGAGGAAGCGGAGCGGCGGCGGCCGCCCAGCCGCCCACTCGGAGACGGGCCGCGCTGCCGCGGGCACCAGCGCTGCGCGGGGCGACGCAGGAGCGCAGGGAAGCCGGGAGGAAGCGCAGCGGCGGCGGCCGCCCAACACCTGCGAGGCTGCCGCGCGCGCGCGGATTCCGACTTCCCCCCGCCGCCGGCGGCCTCCTCAGCCCGCGCGCCTGTGTCCCGCTGACGAGCCCCTCCGCAAGGCCAGCGCCGCGCGGGCCGGGCTCGCGGTGAGCCCCGCGGGGATGACGGCTCCGGGTACGCTCTAGGACCCGCTGCGGAACCGCTTTACTGCGAGCGGACTGACTCACGTCTAGCCAGGACCAAAGGGCTTTAACAAGCCGGAGAGAGAACGGTGCTATTTTAATTTAGCTGGCGATACCAAGCTTCCAACTCGCAGGCCGTCCTGAGCACTGTGTATGCCACACGTACAGTGCTCAAATTCTGCCAAAACATGAGCTTTCCTAATTATTAACATTCTTAACCCTGGCTATGAAAGCCTCCCTTCCTCAGCTGACTGTAACATGTATTTGACTGAATTTCCTCTGTACCAGAATTAGCGCTCGGGTAAAAATAACCTAAACATCCAGCGTCACTATTGGCTACTGCACTGCTGGCTGCTTTAGAGATCAAAACAGGGAACTGAGAAGTCCAGGGCAGAAGGAATTTAAGCAGGGAGAGGGAGAAAAACATCCCACTAAAGAAACACAGCAGTGGGCAGGAAAGACAACGGACTTTCGCTTCTAATAATAGGGAATCAAAGACAGCACTTCAGTTTCTTCTTTTGCTCCGGCTGGTCGCACCGAGGCCGCACTCCTTCCTGAACCCTGCACAGCCCCACCGGCATGCGAAGGTTACACACGGTTACAAACTGGCTCCCCAGCCCGCAAAGCACGGAACAGAACCCTTCCCCTTCCCTTAGGGAAGGGCTGACCCTACAAACAGTTCCTCCAAAACGTGGCTCCGTGTTTGACCACTCAGTATTAACAAACGGCACCAGCTCTCCACCGACTTGAGGGCAGCAGAGCTAATAAACTTGTTTGCAACTGCCTTGATGCAAGGTCTAGCAGAACAGGGAGAATCCCTCCCTAGCAARGTCTCCATAGGGTCCATAAGCTACTTAGCTCTTGATGTACTCTCATCCCATTAACCTCCTGTGTTTTCCTGTACTTATACTCCAGTTTCCCAGTTATTCCTGTAATTCCACTGCTGTTCCAGAAAGGTTTGCKGTAAGGAGATGCATTTCTATTCCTCGGCATGCCAGCTCACCCTGTCTCATGCCTGTGCCTACTGCCCTGCTCTAGCTCTCGGCCTTCAGGCACCAACACTTTGGGCTCCGAGCGGCCGCGTTAGGGAAACACGGTGCTCCCTTAGGGACGGGAAGTTATTCCCCTAACGGACTAGCAGCAGGCCCTAGCTCCGGCGGGCGCGGGCCGCGCGGGCCGAGGCAGGAGAAGGTTCCTGCTGCCCACGACGGCTGCTCCCAGCCGCAGCTCCGCGCCCCTCGGCCCCACCGCAGCGCGGGTTTCCCTCAGCTGGGAGCCAGGAACCGGGCAAGCAGGCAGGAAAGGCTCCTTGGGGACTACTCCCGGCATACAAACAGCACGGGTTTTTAAGCAGTCTTCTCTTTATTACCCACTTTGTTTCTCAATATTCTCCCATTTCTGAACCACAAGCCTGCAAATTCCCCCTGTCCCAYCCAGACGACACCTCTAACTTCATGAAACACTGGGCAAAGAAGGAGAACGCTCCCGCGCTCCCTCACCCCCACAACAGGGGCTCGAGCTCAGGCCCTGCCTCGCACTGTCCGCTCTGCAGCGGTGTCTCAAATCCCTGTCCCCAACGCCTGCCACGGACGAGCCCGGGCCCAAAGCTCCGGCGGCGCCTCAGGCCTCCGAGCCTTTCTAGGATTTGCAGGGAAAACTTGCCTGGATTTGCAGGGAAAACTTGTGCAGGGAAAGCCCAGAAGTCCCCAAAAGATCAAATGCCTCGAGCACATGACAGCAAAGAAGTCGGCTCTTGATTCCAAGCGATCTCGTTCTCATCCGGCCTCCGTATGCCTCCTCCCGAGGGAGTTTCTCCTGGTAGCGCTTCGGCTGCCGCGGACCGTAATCTGCTCCTGTTGCATATTCTAAAACGTAACTCTGCCTRCCACGGCACCGCCGTCAGTTGCTATGGAAATTGCCATACCACCATGCACGGGATCTTTAGGAAAACAAACAAACCAACCCACGCAGCACGCAGCGCCAACAGCCCGCGCCGGGACCCGCGAGCGCCAGGGCCGCCGCCGCCGCCCGGACGGCTGCGCCCGCATCCTTCCCAGGGCCGCGCGGGACAAAGCAGAGTCTCCCGGCAGCACCGGCACGCTCGGCTTCAACCACACGTGCGGCCCGCGGCAGGGCCGCCACTAGAAAACGTCACTTTGTTCTGTGCTTGTGATGGGGACAACAAACTCTGCTATGGAAACGAGCTCAGCTTAAAAACAGTATTTTTTTTTACGCAGGAGATGAAGATATAAAACCCCACCTCCCGTCCTYCCAAGTTCTCTCAATTTCTGTCTTTCACTTCCTACTTTTCCGTTTCCAGGTTGGTACCACACAAGGCCCGAGCCCGGCTGACCCCGTGTGCACGGCGGCCGCGGGCCCGGCCCCCGTGGGCCCGGCCCCCACGGGCAGAGCTGCCCCACGGCCCCCCCAGCCCCGTTGGGAGCGACACGGGCAGGGACCGGGGCAGCCGCGCAGGGCCCGCTGCCCAGGCCGGACCAGAACCGGCGCCGGTCCAGGACCAGGGTCAGGGACAGGGCCGAGAGCAAAGAGGAGCAGGGCTGGGCCAGGCAGCACCTAGGCCAGAACCAGGACCCGGCGGAGGGCAGGCAGGGCCAGGATCGGCACCAAGCAGGGCCAAGGCCGGAACCAGGGCCAGGAAGGACCGGGACCAAGGGCGGGCAGGGCCAGGGAGGACCTTGGCCGGGACAGGGCAGGCCCAGGCCCGGGCCAA
>PTEX01000503.1:112412-137837 GCA_003342815.1 Eudromia elegans | reverse complement strand
GTTGAGGAGGGGGGGCAGGGTCAGGCCATGGGGGCAGATGGGGTCGGTCCTGGGGAGGTGGATGGGGCAGGTGATGGAGGAGGAGATGGGAGCAGGCCATGGTGGGGAGATGGGGACAGGTCCGGGCAGCAGGGGGAACATGAGGACAGGTCCTAGCAGGGCATGGGGTCAATGGGAGCAGGTCGGGGGTTGTGCGGGGCAGCCGCCAAGGCCAGGCAGGGATGGGGGCAGGCGGGAGCTGCCCAGCCTGGCTGCTGAGGATGAGGATGAGGATGGCTGGAGGCGGGGATGGTCCTTCCTCCTGCCGGCGAGGGCGGGGGGCTGCGTGCCSTGCGCGGGGGCCGCTGTCCCCGGGGAAGGCCGGGCATGAGCGGAGCGGCGCCTTGACTCCTGCTGGGCCCTGGGCCGCCTCTCCCGCTGCCTTGGCTGTGCAGTTGCGGGAGCTGCTTCTCCCTTCGCCTTTGCACGAGGAGATTGATGCCGTTTTCCAGAGGGTTCAGAGCTTCTGCGTTTATAAATTATGCTGAAACTTCTATAGATAAGGGAAAGTAGTAAGAGATCAAGTTACTCTGCTGCTGCTTTTCTTTTTTTTTAAAAAAAAATTATTGTTTAGTTCGAACTTGTTTGTTTCCATAAAGCTTGAAAACAAAGAAAAAAGTGACTTTAGTTTCGCTTGGTCTTTCCTGCCGAGCCAGGCCTGGTCTCGCGGAATCGCAGGACGGCTGAGGTTGGCAGGGATCTCTGGGGATCATCTGGTCCAGCCCCCTGCACTCGCAGGGTTGCCCAGAGCACGTTGCTCGGGACCCCATCCTGGCGTCTCCGTAGGCAGCCTCCAAGGATGGAGACTCCACAGCCTCTCCGGGCAGTCTCGCCCTCACAGGAAAGATTTTTCTCATGTTTAGATGGATCTTCTCATGTTTTGGCTTGTACCCGTTGCCTCTCATCCTATCACAGGGCACCGTAGAAAGAGTCCGGCCTCATGCTCTTGGCACCCTCCCTTCAGGTCTTTGTGCACACTGGTGGGATCCGCTCTCGGCCTCCCCTTCCCCAGGCTGGCCAGCCCCAGCTCCCAGCCTCTCCTCGCAGCAGAGCTGCTCCATCCCCTGCTCCCGCCCGCAGCCCTTCCCTGCTCTCCCAGCAGCTCCGTGTCCCTGTTTTCCCAGCCCTGGAGCCAGCGCTGCAGCCGCGGCTCCCCAGGGCTGAGCAGAGGGGCAGGGTCCCCTCCCTGCAGCTGCTGCCARCGCTCTGCCCAGCGCAGCCAGGAGGCCCCACCGGGGCCATCGCTGCCTTGTGGGCACCTTGCTGTCCACTGGGTCCTTCTCCACAGAGCTGCTCCCAGCAGGTCACCCCAGCCTGTCCTGTTCCTGGGCATTGTTGGGGCAGGACCCTGCCCTGCCTTGGTGGAACCTCCCGAGGTTCCTCTGTGCCCGTCTCTGGGCCATCCGGGTCCTTCTGGATGGCAGCGCAGCCCTCCGGGGTATCAGCATTTCCTCCTGCTTTGGGATCATCAGCCAGTGTGCTGGGGAGGCCTCTGACAGGCCTCTGTGTCCCTGATGCCACCTCTGGGGGCTCTGCCACCGGGCCAGGTCCCAGAGCACCTCCCTGCTGCTCATCTCACCCGCCCTCCCTGACGTGGCGGTGTCGAAAGCCTTGCTGAAGTCCCAGCAGACAACGTGTGTGCTCTGCCCTCGTACCCAGCCCGTCACCCCTTTGCAGAAGGCTCTCGGGTTGGGTAAACGTGATTTCCCTTGGTGAATCCATGCTGATAATTCCTGACTACCTTCTTGTCCTTCCAGACAAGAGACGTGTCATAAAGATCCCGTATTTAATTCTTGACAGAAGTGGGAAAACGCAGAAGCTCAGGCTGCTGTTATTTTACAGGGAAAATTAAAGGAAAATTATTTCAAAATATTGAAAAAGTGTAAATGTCCCTACTGTCACTAGTCACAAGGTGCTACAGCACAGGAATAGGACATAATCCAAGTCCTCCTGAGATTCCGAGGTCCRTTAGTGTTTCATTGTTCAATGGAAGCATTTGGGTGGCGGCTTCTTTTTTTTTCCTCCAYAGCACTGAGCGTATAGCCCCAAGTGAAGTGTATGCTTAGCCCGTGTTAAATGTGGTCCCACAATTCTAATAAAGCAGCCAAGAGCTGCTCATCATCAGCAYCGTCTTCTGAAGGTTTTGCTCTGATTTGCTTGCAAAAGCCCCCCGGAAAAGCCGGTGTCAGCATTAGCAGTCGCTCTGCCTGCTGAGCCGAGCTCCGTCCTGGGCGGGCGTTGTGGAGCACGTGCCCAGAGCACGCCTGCTCTTTTTGGCGAGTCGGTATCGGCCGTGTGGGGCTCGGTTCCTGCTGCTCACGTTGCTATAYGGGAATTAGCAAAATAAGTGTGTGAGCTCTAAATTAGTCCTAGCCCCGAGAGCTGGTTCGTTGGTGCAGCRTGAGCTAGCACGAGCAGAGAAGCAGGCTGTCTCCTGCGGGCAGCCGCRGCGCTTCCCGTCACGCTCCAGGGTCTGCCCAGCTCCTTCTCCATCTCGCCTCCTCGAGCTCCCTCGTTGTTGCTGTGCGCGGGTCATTTTGCTCTGGGGTTTGGTAGCTTTCCTGTCCCCACGAAGCGTTGTCCGAAGGCCACTCAGTGCCGTTTCTAACCGCTGGCTTGACTCTGCGCCGCTGCTGAGATGACCTTGCTGGAGAAGCAGCAGGGAAGCGTGAGCGCGAGGGCGGCTCGCGCCGTGAGCTCGCAGTGCTCTGGCTCCGAGCCCGGGCTGCTGTTCGTAGGCGTCGCGGGAGCATCAGGAACCGGAGAGCGCCTTGGTTGACATCCAGGTGCTTCTTCCCCCGCCTGGAAGCTGCAGCGGCTGGGAGCAGGGCTCCGTTTTCCCTGGCACTTCTTGCTCGTCTGCTTGTCTGAAGCCAGTTGCAATTTCCAAATCGTTTGGGTTCAACATCTCCCAGTCAGGCAGTGCTAGAACAGCCAGTAATTTACTTSTGGAAGTTCATAAAAACTTTATTCTCCATCCTCTGCCAAGCAACCTGTGCAGCTCAGTATTGCTGCTGCTATGTTGTTTCTCACTCCTTTGATGAGCAAGATTATCCCAGAGGGAGCTCTTCAATGGTGTCAGTTGTTTGCAGCTTCTGCACTTGACCCAGACCTGTGAAATCTTGAGTTCCCTTTTCCTGGCTAATTTTCCTGGTAAATRCAGCAGCAATGCTGCCACGTTGCTCTAGTTCAGCTACAAAGCTGGGATTTTGGATAGCTGCTTTAAACTRGACTCCCTCTCACTGGTTATTGCTGCACACTCCGGTCTGCCCTCGAGGAGGCTGCCCTTGTGCTCCGTGTCCTCGCAGAAGCTGCTGCTTCCCCAGCCACCACGATCAGCGCGCTCGGCGCCATCCGCTGCTGCCTGCTCTGCCCTTCATCACCAACACACGTGTCGGCTCGCTTAAAACCATGCTCAGTCCGTCCCTATGTCTGCTTTCTTGCACCCTTGTGCCTGCTTGGATTGCGCGTACGTGCAAGCTGGTAGGGGAAGGCTCTTTCTTCCAGGGTGTGCAGAGCACGTTGCAGACGGAGCTCCGATTCCTGCCCGAGGTTCTGGTGTGTCGGGCAGTGACACTCATTCCCAACAGGTTTCTCTGGCAGTTCTGCAGGGCTTTGTTGTGAAGTCTCATTTGCAGCCTTGTCTTTGCTCTTGCTGTCATGGGCTGCACTAGCCTTTGTGAAGTCTTCGGAATATTTCCCATTTTTTCAATGACTTGTCAGTGATTTGTAGCAAGATGCAAAAAAAATCAAAACAAAACCCGCGCTCCCCCAAGCAACAGTCAGAAATGCACAAAATGTGATGTTTTCTGCATAGGACATTACTTGGGGGAAGTTGTAAGCTTGTGTTTGGGTACARAGCGGAATATGAATACACCTCAGGTTTGGGCTTGAAGAGGGAAGAAACCCACTTGAAGGTAACGTCCAGCAGCAGAGGAATAGGGATAAGGTGCGTTCCCTACGGAAGCAGCTTTTCTCAGGCAATGCAGGAGTGCGGGGGAATCGCTGTGGCTCTGACTGAGGCTGCTTGTCTTGTGTCTCTCTYGCAGTTGGTGTATCCCTGTGACTTCAGATTAACAGAGAAAGAGGTAAGACCTGTTGTTCTTCGCTGTTTTTAAGGACACTGGACAGTGGTGAGGGAGACTTTTTTTTTACTGTGTGTTTTGGTTTGTTGCAGAAAACCAGTATCTGCTACTTGTCCTTCCCGGACTCGTACTCAGGTAGGTAGCGGCCCTTGGCCTTGGCTGCCGTCTGCAGGGTGGTTCCTACCATGGGGAAAGAAATGGGCTCATGATGGAGGGAGCGAGTCATGGCCTCGGATGGGGCGGCAGCGATGGGCTGTGGCATAAGGAACACCCGTCCTTGGGTCTGAGCCAAGAGGCTCCTGGTTAGCTCTGGATGCAGCATCTCTGATCTGGTGGGTGCTGGGGTGATTTCTCAGGAGGTTGTTGCGCTTGGCCTTCGCCCATGCCAAGGAAGTACAAGCAGTAGCCACCATGGGTAACYTTCCTGAGGTTGGCAGCTGCCACCTCTGCCAGCGTGTCTGTGCCTGTGAGCAGAGGGGTCAGTGAAGAGAAAGCGATGGGAAGAGGGTGCAGCAGGACTGGTTCCAGAGGTTGTATTTATAAATCAGAAGGTGGCAATAAGTAGTAACATGGTTATTTATAACCAATACCCATTTCTTAAAGACTGCATCCTGGTTGTTAATTTTTCTACAGCTTTATCCAGTTTAATTTTAAATGTTTTGAGAATGGAACTTTTACTAATTGCTCTGCACTGGGTTCACATTCAGACTAATTGTTCCCCTTAATAAAGTCGATTATTTCTAGGAATGTATGACGATTCATGAATTATGACAACATTAGTAATATTTTCAGAACACACGCAGCACTCCCTTGCCTCCTGGGAACGTGGTGTCTGTGCACAGCGKGAGGGGAGCGTGTCCGCGTGCCGCAGGAGCAGCTCACTCTGCTCGGCCCTGGTTGTGGTGGATCGAGCCGAGTGTGCTCAGCTCTTGCTCCRTAAGTGACTCCCTTGTGAGCACTCAGCCCCGGCGCATTGTCCATCCCAGCCCACTGACRAAGCCTCTTGGGGAGCCCTGCCTTTTCCCCAAGTGCTTTCATGAAGGGGTGAGCAAGGCAGCGCGGCCAGGGGCTCCGGCCCTGCTGCCCGGCTCTCATGTGCCAGTGCCAGGGCTATGGTGCAGGGGCCTCTTGTTCAGGTGGGCGCTCTGGGTGCTTGGCTAAGCTGTAGGTAGGGTTTCAGGCYGGCGCCTGGGAGGCGGCACCCGCAGCTGCTCAGCAAGGGTGCTGCTTGCGTACAACCCGATGGTAACGGTTCTCGTGTGCCGCCCTGAGTCCTTCCCGTGTCGCGCTGGGTTTTGGGAGTTCTTGCGCTGTTACTTTTCACCTTATGAGACATTTTTGAATTTCTGGTWAATCAATGTCTCTGATTTTGTCAGTGTTTTTCTGATTTAAATAGTTTCCAGCCTTCTTTTACTGAAATTTGTTTTCTGAGCAATTGTCACGGTCTCTGTCTCAGGTGGCCTGGGGGACACCCAGTTCAGCTTCCGCCTTCGTCAGTCTGGGGGACAGAGGGCCACTCACTATGAGGATGACGGCGAGTACAACAGAGAAGCACCCCTGACACTGCAGGTCAGTCACACTTCGGGGCACCACTCRTCTGGACAGAGTAAGCAGCAGTGTCACAGGTTTAAAATCCAGATACACTCCTGGATTTGTACCTTTTGTGCATAGATACACTAACTTTTTCTGGCTCTTTTCTGAGACCATGGGAATAGTCTAAAAGGGGGAAAGCTTTCAGCACAGGGACTTAATTCCACATTTTTACAAACAGCAGGCTGTGTTTTTGAGCTGCTCCCAGGTGCTCTGAGAGACAAAACTGAATCAGGAGGAGACTGGAATAGAGCAATGGCCGTGTCTGGTTATGGGAATAAAGGTTAGAAGCCCAAGGACCTGCAACAAAGTGCACAGCTACCCATGTAGATTACCCCGAGACAAGAAAGGGTATGAATATCCTTGGCTGTGGTAAATAGGAGCTGTTTGACTTCTGTTGTTGAGGAACGATGGTTCCTTTCAATACATGCAGCCTGTATGTGTGCAGAGGCAGGCAGGGCACTGGGTGTGTTGCACATCCCCGCGTTGGGTGCAGCACGTGGGCTGCTTTAACCAGCCCTGGACACCGGTCCCAGGGTGCCCCTTGGTTCTGTTCTGCCGCACGCAGAGCCGGGACGTGCTGCACGCAGAGCTGGGATGTGCTGCATGCAGAGCTGGGATGTGCTGCACGCAGAGCTGGGATGTGCTGCACGCAGAGCTGGGATGTGCTGCATGCAGAGCTGGGATGTGCTGCACGCAGATCCAGGACGTGCTGTGCTGCACGCAGCCGCTTCCCTGCTCGAGCAGCGGGCCGCCCCGTCGGCCTGGCCTCCTCTCCCTGCCTTCTGTCAGGTGTAGTAACATTCCTGTGCCCTCCTTGCTCCTGGAATCCCATTGTGAGAGGCTTTAACAAGGGGACTGCTGCTCTGAGGCGGAGTGAGAGGGTTTCTTTTTTAAATCCTGGTGTGGAGCTTTCTCAGTTTGCCAGCATCTTTGTTGCTTTGTAGCAGTCAACAAAGGGAGGCTGCCTCGTGGATGTACCTGACTTCAAAAGAGTAACACAGCCTAAACTGTTGGATTCTGCTGTGGGGAAAATGGTGCTTGATGAAGAAAAGCTGCCCTAATCCGTGGGTTCTGTGATGCCTCAAAAACTGAAATTAAGGAGGGTTTCGATGTCAGGAGCTGAAGTCTATCCCTCCTCTTGATGTCTGTGGGAACTCAGAGGGTGTAGAGTGTTTGAAATGATCACCGGGGATTTGTATTAAAGCCTGCTGGCTTTCGTTAATGCTCGGGAGACCCTCACGGAGCGTAGGGCTGTAGGTGTCGTGAGGGAGGTCTGAGTGAYGAGCGGGTCCATGCGGCCCGGCCGTCTCCTCCGCTCCCTCCTGGACACTGTGCTGCCTCCCCAGCACCACCGTGTCCTCCGGCCGGGGAACGAGGGCGGCTGTCGGAGCGGATCGATAGGCGATAGTGCAGAGAGCCAGGATTATCCTGCTGCGTTCGCTCGGCTGCTGGTGTTAGCAGGAACCTCAATTACCCCTGGGGATGAAGGAGATTGAAGGGGCTGCAGAGGGGACCTAGTGAAAGATGCTGCCTTGAGGCTGTCATTTTTTTGTGAATTTAATTGGTCGTATCTGCTTTCTCTCATCCCATGTGATAAACTCTGCCGGGTAAATGAACATGGATAATTTTAAAAAAGGAGGTGGTGCTGCTGGTGTGTCGTAGCGAGAGGCAGGCACCGTTTGCTCGGGGCTGGGGCGAGCCTGGCATCGCCAAGTTCCTAACTGCTGCTGGCCTCTCTTGCAGCGGGAGGCAGCTCATTACTTCGGCTACGTGTACTTCAGGCAAGTCAAGGACAGCTCAGTGAAGAGAGGTTATTTTCAGAAGGTGAGTCCTGAAATCAGATAGTTTGCTGCTCCCAACTTCTATGTAGCTGCAAAAAGGCACCTATCCTTAGGCACAAAATAGCACCATTTCCTACGTGACGACCACAGTGTTTCTGCAGGGTCACGGAGAACAGGAGTGTGGGGGAAGTGAAGTTTCAAACAGCCCTGAATGCAGTTCCCGTGCGGTGTTAATCCCAGGAGCAGTGACCTGCAGTGTCTGAATCATGGCACCCTCAAGTAGTTTAGCAAACTCTGTGTACTCTGGTGTCATAGACACCAAGATAATATACTTCATCACTGCAGTTTCTGCTAGCTATTAACTGCACYCTTTTTATTGTGTTACATTGTGTTAGGAGGCATCTAGGGGGAGATTTCCTGGTGGACAGRTCACTGTTACCTGGTTACTGCTGTTTCGCCACCAACTTGTCCTCTGTGCAAATGTATCCCACTAGTAAGCGATGTAGGTGTATGAAGTGCTAGAAGTGTTCACAACAGGGCAGCTCTGACTCCTAAATCTGTGTTTTTCAGTCTTTGGTGCTGGTGTCACGCCTCCCATATGTGAACTTGTTCCAGTCGTTGCTGCAGCTGATTGCTCCAGAGTACTTCGATAAGCTGGAGCCGTGCTTGGAGGCAGGTGAGCAGCYGGGCCCTGGGGGGGGTGGTTTGTGTATTGAAACGTTTCTGTGATTTCRTGAGATTACAGAAAGATGCAATGTTTCAAATCAGTTAATTTTGAAATAGTTTCCAACAGAGAAGAAGTATCATCCGAATGGTTAGCTTGTCAAAATTCTAAACAACTGTAAAGGATGTTTTGATAGGAAATGTCAGGCAATCTTAGTAGGTGATGCTGTCAGTTTTGCATACAGTGTATTCCCAAAGAGGAAGAAGCTGATAATGCTGCATCTCTTTCTGGGTCTTTATTGCACTGCTCAACTTAATCATGGCTTGCCGACAGCATAGTGCTGCTGATCTGCACTGGGAGAGCTAGTGCGCGTGTGTCTGATGCCTGGCCTAATTGTGCACAGCCACTTGATGTGTTGCTCTGAAACCAGGCAGGAGAGTGGGTGGCAAGTAAATTGCAGAATTTGTAGGACCAGCTGGATTATTTTTGGATTAAGATTTATTTTTCTTTTATTTTTTTTCCTTGTATCCCTGCAGTGTGCAATGAGATTGATCAGTGGCCTCCTCCTGTGCCAGGGCAGACTTTGAACCTTCCGGTGATGGGAGTTGTAATCCAGGTATTTACTAGTGGGGATTTATTCTCCAGCAGCAGACTGAGACAAACTGGAAGGACATTTATTCTGTTCCCTTCTGGATGTTAAAATTGCTTTTGGCTCTAGATGCTTTCCCTTTACCCTGAGGTCTGCACAATTAGCATTGATAATTGAGGAAGTGTTCTTAAGCTGTTAGGGAAAGCAAAGTRTGTGTGTGTGTGTGCATTAGCTGAATGCCTCTTCCTGGATAACCTGTCTGTTCTTATTTGTAATCTAGGTGAGAATCCCGTCCAGGGTRGATAAGCCAGGATCAAGCCCAGTGAAGCAGTTTAATCAAGAGGTGAGATAAAGTGTGGGATGAAACAAGCCAGTGATGGGCAGAATCTAGATTACTAAATAAGGAGGATATGAAAGAAATGGATCTGTTTGGCCTTGTTCCATTTGGAGCCATGCTTGTCTGGCATTGGTSGAGTTTTAAGCTAGTTCCTAGCTCAAACTGCAGCACTCTCACACCTGTGTTCTTCAAAACAGGAACCTCTGCACAGAGTTTAGGTGTGCTTTAAGTTATCTATCTGTATATTTTTTCAGAGTTTTGGTTTATTTACCTTGCCTTTTCCAGGAGCCTATGTATAGGCAGACCTTCACGAGATCCTACCTTAGTCTTCTAGATGACTTTGCAGCTTTTTCCATCTCAACATCTTTATAGCTTTAAATGTCTTGATTCCTGTTCATTTCATCTTTTCCCTTTCTCCCTCCCTTTGAATAACATGGTCACCTTTCACAAATTTCTGAATTTTCGGCACCCACAATACCAAGCCTTTACTGTCTTGCTTCCATTTACTAACAGATTTTTTTCTTGCTCATTTAGAATCTGTTACCAGCCCCACTGGTTCTCCCCAGTATTCATGAACTGGATCTCTTCAGGTGAGAGCTAAGATCCCTGAAACATTCTGCCCATCTGCTTTCCCTCCACCCCATTCAGAGTATCTTCTAGATCACTGGGACAGAGGAGACCTCAAATGAGGGTTCAGAAGTTTTTGCTCTTTAGAGTGTTTTTCAGGGAAGTTTTGAATACTGGGCTCGCAGGGCCTGGGCAGGATTTAAACCTATGTGCACTGGCCTTAATAAATCCACCTGGATCCTGGTGGGGAGACACTGTGKTTTTTTCTCTTGACTTCAGCTGGGAATCAGCTTAAGTACTGAAACATCCCCGTTGTGCTTCTGAATCAAACTTTTCAGCACTATAGAGGATATTCTAATGAGCATATATCTGTTCTAATCCGTGTGCACTTTATTTTGCTCAGATAAAAAATATTACTGAGAGAAATATGATCCACAGGTTGTTTTATGTTACTTAGAGCATGKTCTTCCACATCTATAAAAATGGTTGAGTGTCAGCATGTATAAAGACACATGCTGTTCTGTTTGCAAGGTACTAAAACTACATCCTAAATCAAATATCCAGATAGAGGCAAATCTGTGTGAATTCCTCTAGAGTCCGGTGTTTTCTGAACTGCACTTCTAAACTCAAGTTGTCATTCCTCCTGTCACCAACAGATGTTTCCAGCCAGTGTTAATTCATATCCAGATGTTATGGGAGCTGATGTTACTGGGAGAGCCAATTGTCGTCATGGCACCGTCCCCAACAGTGTCTTCGGAAATGGTTCTGGCACTCACCAGGTAGTGCCCTCGAATTCTGAAATGACTGTAATGCATCCTGGCAGCTCTCGTTCAGAATGACTCTTCTGCCAGATCAGTTCTGTTCAGTTTGGCTTCCCGGTGAACGCATGCGAGGGAGGGCTCCGTGGCAGAGCGTGTGACTGCAGATCAAGAGATCCGCAGCTCAAATGCAGGTGTCCCCTTCTGAGACCAGATATAGCTCAGCGAGTTTGCAGATGATCCAGAGCTGGGAGGAGTGGCTGATGACCCAGAGGGTTGGGCTGCCACTCGGAGGGTCCTGAAGAGGCTGGAAAAAATGGCAGAGAAGAAATTTATGGAGTCCTGATGAGGCCACACCTAGAGAGCTGGGAGAGGATGAAGGGATTGGAGGATCTCCCATGCAGAGAGAGGCTGAGAGCTGGAAAAGAGAAGGCCCAGGGGGATCCTGTCAATGTTTATAAATATCTGAAAGGATGGTGTAAGGAGGATAGGGCCAGACTCTTGTCATTCCTGCCCGGTGACAACGCAAGAGGCAATGGGCCCAAACTGGAATGTGTTCAATTCCAGCTGAGCACAAGAAAGCACTTTTTTACTGTGAGGGTAACTGAACGATGGAACAGGTCGCCTGGAGAGGTACTAGAATCTACACTCTTGGGGACATATAAAACCTGCCTGGACAGAGTCTTCGAGTCTAGCCAACCCTGCTGGAGCAAGGGGGTTGGACTGGATCATCTCCAGAGGTACCTTCTAACCCAAACTATTCTGTGAGTCCCTGGAGAAGCAGCTTAGCATCAAAGTCTTGCTC
This sequence comes from Eudromia elegans, assembly GCA_003342815.1. Taxonomy (NCBI): domain Eukaryota; kingdom Metazoa; phylum Chordata; class Aves; order Tinamiformes; family Tinamidae; genus Eudromia; species Eudromia elegans. The sequence goes on along the minus strand of PTEX01000503.1, from coordinate 126,619 downwards.
GTATTCCAATAACAGTAGGAAAAGTGAGTCTCTGGCAGGAGAAATCAATGTTCTAGATTATTAATTTGATGCAAAATGATATCTTCTTCTGTGAACTTTATAAGGAGACTATTCTCTCCATCTGTTCGTCCAGTTGCCTTGCTCCATTAAAGTACTGCTGTGACTATCGTCCCTACTTCACAATCCATGACAGTGAATTTAAGGAGTACACCACCAGGACACAAGCTCCGTAAGTAGCCAGTGGAGCCTTGCTACCCTCTTGCCTCCATCTGTGTGAAGGAAAGTGTGTGGTTAATATTGTCCAGATCYGTGCTTTTTATCTCTTTCTAGGCCAAACATTGTTGTGGGAGTCACAAACCCGTTCTTCATTAAAACGCTGCAGCACTGGCCACACATCCTTCGCGTTGGGGAGCTCAGAATGGCAGGTAAGGGTGGCACCAAAGCCCTGTTGCAGACTAGCAGTGAGCTGGCAGCCGCAGCGCTGGCAGTCGTTTTAGGGGTCCTCGTTCCTGGGAGAACTGAGAAACCAAGGAGAACCTTGGACTGAGTTGGCTGGTGTGCAGGCTCGGTATGAACAGCAGTGGAGGCAAGTAGTTGGGAAGAGAGCTTGTTGTGAAGCACTAAGAAAATGAAAATGCTTTCTGGTCAGAAAGGAGAAAATGGCAAGGACAAAGAGAGAACTTGGAGCAAGATTCCCATCATTAACTGTGAAGCTAAGAAAACTGCCCGGCTTTGGCTGAATGTTGGGTTTCTTTTGTAGTGACTCCCTAACACTTTCCTTTCAGAACTTCAGAGGAGAGTTGGCAGCTAACAAAAGGGTGAAGTTAGGGAGGGTGTGATTTAAGATGTTGAAGTGTAGCAGTGGTTCTTCCTGGTTGCAAAGTCCCTCATGTGCAAGCTGTGGCTGTGAGGAGAGATTCAGAGTCTGGATGATTTGATTTGGGATTTTTCCACAGGAGACCTGCCCAAGCAAGTTAAAGTGAAGAAGCTAAACAAACTAAGAACTCTAGACACAAAACCAGGTAATTCCTTTTGTCGGGCATAATTTAATTCGGTTTGCCTTCACCTGGGGGATTTAGGATGCCTTGCAGGAATATGAACATAGCAAACCTTATTCTTTATGTGTAAACAAGTGGATGCTGTGGTGTTGTTACCTTCTCAGCATGGTCCTATGTAATGGCATCCACCACACGATGCAGAAAAGCCGTGCATCTTTGTTCTGAAAGTGGAAAGCATTTGTAAATTGTGCAAATTATTCTAGTGCTGGTAAAGGAGTGATAATTTTCTCTTTTTAATTATATATATTTTTAAATGTGATGGGAGTGAAAGGAACTTGCTAACCTAGATACAGCCATCTGTCACTAAAGTAACTGCTGAGCCCAGACCTAGCCTGAAGCTGACTCTGGTAGTTAGCTCACCCTAAACACGGGGCAGGAGGGCTCTTGGGCTAGCTCAGAGCCCTCTAATCCTGCTGTGACTTCTGGCTGCATTAGCAGCTTTATGATCTTGGGAGGCCGGAGTARCTGACCCCTCCACGCTTGCCTGGCAGCTCTTACACACAATTCCAATTCTGTTATCCCTGGGCTGTGTAACGGTGCTCCCTCTAAATATGTGGGCAAAGATTTATTTGTAACTTCTCTGATTTGTTTTTGTTTGTTTTTGTTTTATTTTTAAACTAGGAATCTACACTTCTTATAAAACATTTCTTCACAAAGACAAAACCTTGATAAAAAGATTATTAAAGGTAAGCATTTCTAGCTCTATCCCACATCCTATATATCATGGGGGAAATTATGCTTGGTTTGAACAACCAGAACACTCCATAAGGAGCAGACTTTTCTTCAACTTTGTATCTTTTGTTTTGGTTTGATTTTAGTGAGTAATTTGACCTTAAAGTGTAATTGTTCAGTCCAGTATACTTGAAYGTATTTGTCATACTAGTTTTTAAACTTTTCACTTGATCCCGTGGGTCAAACCCTGGAACTATCGTAACACAAGTGATAGGAAGAGCCTGAAAACTCGGGTTCCTGTGCGGAAGGGTGGGTGACAGCCTTAGCCAGAGCGCAGGGGTGCTTCGTGCGGGGCAGTCTGCGCAGCTGCTGCGGGTGCCTTGCTAGTAGCTGCAGCGCTCGCCGCTTGTGCGTCCGCCTGCGTGAGCGCCCTGCTTGTGTTCGCAGGGGATTCAGCGGAAACGCCCCTCTGAAGTCCAGAGTGCCCTGCTGAGGCGTCACCTCCTGGAGCTCACCCAGAGTTTCATTATTCCGCTGGTAGGTTGAGCAGAGATGCTGAGKGACAAGTCTGCACTCGCCCTGTCTCGTTCACCCGTTACTGAGCATTTGTGATAGCTTCAGGATGGAGCTCTCTAGAGGTGTTTTACTGCTTGGAAAGGAATACACGTGTCTCTTGATTGCAGATTTCAGCAATTAGCATAAAGGCTGCAGCTTGGTTATCCAGCACTTCATGTATAAAGATAGAGCACTCGTGTTTGTTTCCTGTAGCACAGAAATGGTTTTTCCCTGTGACTTGTTTCTAATGGCTAATTCCTGCCACAGGGTAGCAAAGCAGATGTGTAGGGAAGGCACAGGGGCCCGGGCCATGCCTTTTCTGCTGGTAGGTTGGAGTTAAACTCACTGCCAGGATGAAACTCTCTCTTGTGAAGCTCTCTCTTTCTGAAAAACTCTGCTCTAGAGTGCGAGAGGCTTGTCCATGCAGTGATAACCATCCTAGGGGAGATTTTTCTTTTTTTAAAAAAAGGCTTTCTTTCAAGCTGCCTTTTGATGACTGTCCTGTTGGGCATGTTAGGCTCCTCCACTTCCTTCTCTTTGTCACCTTATGGGGAAGTAAATGGGATGACAGAGCTTCCTCTCCAATTCTAGTCCCTCTGCCACCCTCTTTCCACCTGAGCTTTTCTCACGTGGCCTGCCTGGAGTTCTTGCAGCACGTGGTGTCCCAACCTCATTCCTGGTGGGAAGGAGCAAGCTGGAAAGCTTGGGTTCATGTAAATGATACACAGATGTATAGGGAAGGTGACGTAGACCAGGAAGCTGTGCCTGTGATGCATCAGAGATCATAACACTCGGTGGCTGTGCAAGAGGCTTCCTGGTTGTTCTAACATCTGGTTTTTGGTGTTTCTTCTCAGGAGCATTATATTGCAAGTCTGATGCCGCTGCAGAGGGCCATTACTCCGTGGAAGGTACGATCAGCTTTGCAGGCTCTTGTGCTTCCTTTTGACTGCAGGGTTGGGAGTAGTTATATCGTATGCTGATCACATACCCTGACAGTCTATGCAAACTTCCCTCACTGAAGGAAGAAGGCTACTGCTTCTTAAAAAACCAAAGTAACTTGAAACAAACACTGCGGCAGATGCTTCCTGTTTTGCAACAATTTTAGCTCACCTCAGCTATTGTGAGTCTGTAATTTGAATTTTGCTAGCGTGGCACATTAGGATTTTCATGCATTCTCGCAGTTATTGAATCTATCTTGAGCAGCCTCTTCTCTTGTAAATATAAGCCTGATTTCCACCCACTTTCTTCAGGCTGCTATGTAATACAGTCTTTGTGTTGTGCAGAATCCCCCCCAGATTCGTCCATTCCGACAGGAAGATTTTATGAAGACCCTTGAGCATGCTGGTCCCCAACTCACCTGTGTGCTTAAAGGTGACTGGTTAGGCCTCTACAGGTAAGAGGGTGGCAATTACTTGCTTCACTCCCTTAACAGCAGCTCCAGGTTATGATGAACATCAAATCCTGAATTACAGTCAGCAGTARAAGGGAATTTCAGGACAAAGATCAGTCACCTGAAAAAATAATGTCTTGGAAGAATTGATTCTGTAATAATACCCAGGGAGAGTAAACAGAGGGTAGTATCAATCCTGTATTTCATGTAATCTCTTAAATGAGTAGCTGCAGTTGGGATTAGAAGCTGGGAACTCTCTGCTTCAAGAACACCAACTAAACGTTCACTGAGGGAGAGGATCCCTTGTTGCAAATCAGGAATTATCTCTGACACCAGCTGTCATTTATTGTCTTCCAGGGAATTTCTGTTTTGAGTTTCCAGCCCTTACTAGATGGGGTAGAAGAATGTGTAATGGTCCCATGTGCTTGTACAGCATCTCGTTCTGACTGCTGTCAGAGTCTGTTCTGAGATTTTGGCTGAGATTGAGACTCCACTGCGCTGGGGAGAAAGCAAGCAAAGAGTGCTCACAGTTGCAACAGAAACTTTACAAACACCAACCAAGTTCTGCTGCTGAATGTCCTCAGCAGACAGGCCGAGCGAGAGGTGCTCGGTGGTGCAGTCGTAACAGCAGGCAGTGCTGGAGCGTGTCTGAAACACCCCAGTGCCAGCGGAAGACAGTCCGTTACAGCGCCCTAGCTCTGTATGGCATCTTAAATCATCGTCATCGCCTGCCACAACCCTTAGCTTTCAGTTAACAACTTGTCGGTCCCAGTTTGAATTTGCTCGGAGATTCTGTAACACTGAAATCAAATGGGTATTGTGCTGTCCACTGTTCTCCTTCACCCTTGCATCAGTGAATTCAAGCTTTATTACTGCGTGCTGTATTGGAGAGTATTGCTGTATTACATGKCTTGACCTGCCTGGTACCTTGTTTATGTAGCAGTGTAAATCACCAGTTATATGCAGCTTGGATCAATACCAGCAGGTGGTAGAAAGGTGTGAGTATCCAGAGAGGAGCCCAGCAGGATACTACAGAGGAGGGTGAATTTCCATGCATGGTTCCACCCTCCTCGGTGTTACAGCTCCAAAGACAGGCTGTGCTAAGGCTGCCTTCGGGTGCCTGGCGATTGAGCTGGTGCCCRGGAGGGTGCGAGACCGGCACCGTCACCCCTGCCCAGCGAAGAGCTGCCAGAGCTGCCCGCCTGGAATGGGGTTTGTGCTTGACACAACGGGGCCTCTGCAGCGGGCAGGGTGCAGGAGCTTGTTAGCTCATCATCGTTCCCGTCCCTGACGCCCCTGTGAACCAGATGGGCTTTTCCTCTCGTGTGTGCTGTAGTAGGAAGGGAAGTCAGCTCCACTTCTCTGGAGCCTGCTGCGTCCCCTTCTCAACGTGTCCTYGCTTCCTGCAGGCGTTTCTTCAAGTCTCCCAACTTCGATGGCTGGTACCGGCAGCGGCACAAGGAAATGACCCAGAAGCTGGAAGCGCTGCACTTGGAAGCGATCTGCGACGCGGTATGTTCCGGCTGTGGGTTTTCCAACCTGGGCCAGATTCTCTGGTGGGAAGCCTGGGAGATGAGGGCACTGCTGCATTGATGCTTCCTGGCCCTACGTGATTCAGCTCTTATGGGGGGGGAGCTTGGTGCCCCTAGAAAAGTCAGTTCTGGCTCACGACTATCAGTGCACAGGAAGAACAGCACACGTGGGGTTGAGGATGGGAACAGTCCATGTCTYCCACTCCATCAGCCAGTGCAGAACCTGCCTTGGCTGCTTTGGGCAACGAGTCTTTTCATTCATCAGGCTCTTTCCAAGGCAACCAAGTGCCACGCTGGAAGTGTCTCCTCTGTCACTGGCTTCTGGAGTGCCTGGTGCAAGTAGGCAGCAGCTTTAGCAGTGACTGCAGTACAGCTGCCTCAGTGGGGCAGCAGCTCTGGCCTCCTGCCCAGGTGCATTTCCAAGGGCAGCCCTTGCTCTCTGTGCAGCAGCAGCAGTCCTGCAGCACAGCGCGGGAGAGCCGAAGCGGTCTGCTCTTTTACCAGGCCTGACTCTGGCCCTGGCAGCTAGATGTGAATTCTGAGCACAGCACAAGATTCGTGGTGCTGAGTGGAGCAGAGGAAACCTGCCTCGCCTGCCTGTTGCTGCTCCTTTCCTTGGCCCTTCTCTGGCAGGCAGGAGCATGATGCTGTCGAGGGCAGAGCGCCGTCTTGCTCGTTCAGGCTCAGTGCTGCAGGCAGAGCACTGAGGTTTCCTCTGCAGGATTTGCTTAGGTGTCTCTGTGAGAAAAGTTCTGTAGAGAAGGAGCCTCCTGAAGCAAACTGCCTTTCTCTTTCTTTAGAACATTGTGGCCTGGATGAAGGACAAGTCGGAGGTGGAGATTGTAGACCTGGTGCTAAAACTTCGTGAGAAGCTGGTAGGTTTTCCTTCCTTCCTGCACTCCTTTTCTGTCTGCCTCAGTGGCAGGGAGTAGGTAGGGACATAAATCACACTTGGTGCTAAGAAAACTTGGTTTCCGCTCCCTGTTTTGGAGAACTGGCAAATGGGAGAGTCATGAAATGTTGGTCTTTGCCTTAAAGAAGACCCTAAGTTTTGCATCTTCTGATCTCACTCGGGTGTCAATTTGCCTGCTGTCCCCTACCCTGAGTAAAAGAGGCAACACGAGGTTTGCTCAGCCGGTGGCAAAGCAGAAAGAGGAGTTTGTGGCTGGTTTAAACCTCTCCCCTGTGCCTGCAGGTAAGAGCCAGGTGCCAGCACCTCCCGGTGAAGGAGGAGACGCTGCAGAGGGTGGCCCTCTACATCGAGACCGTCATCGGCTCCCTGCCCGAGGACCTGCAGGCAGTGCTGCGCCACCACTGAGCACGGCCCCGGGAACGCGCCTCGCTCGGGCCCTGCAACGGCCGCCGTTCCCTCGGGAAAGCAAACCTCTTCCCTGACACGCAGCCAACATCCCCTGAGCTGGGCTTTGCCCGCCGAGGAGGAGGATTCTGGACACGTGAGCGCGTGGCTCGGAGATGTAGCAGAACGAGGGGAGCCTGTGCACTTTTTTCTGCCCCATCCTGCTTTGGGAATGGGGTTAGGAGTCTGTAAATGAAAAGCTGCTGCCTCTGTAGCCACAGGGCAGTAGCAGGTCGGGAGGTGGCAGACAGACTTCCAGCAGCACATGATGGGCTGTGCAGTGTTCGCTGCCCGCACACACACGTCCGCCTTTCCAGCTCCTGACTCTGAACAGCTCCTGAAGCTCCCCAGGGAGGAGCGGGGCTCCAAGCGCACCTTACTSTGCCTGGGGATGTGTCCGATCGCCGCCGTAGCGTGCGAGAGCCGGGCTCTGCCCCGGGCCCGAGGTCCCCGTCGTGGCCCGTGCGGCTCCGCGGGGATCTGTTCTTTACGGGCTGGGTCACCCTGCTAGGGGACGTCTGACCCGCAGCCCGTCCTGCCTGCGACTGTGTTTCACCCTCTGCCGTTCGGGCCAAGGCCCCGGCGCTTGCCCGAAGCAGAGTGGTGTTTAGGACGGCGCTGGCAGCCGTGCCCTGTCTGCTGCCCTCCCTTCTCCAAAGCCTCGCACGGACCTGGCGCTGGCAGCAGCGCCGAGCCCTTCCAGGCAGCGTGGGGACAGGGGCAGGGCACTGTGTCCCCGTCGCAGCGAGGGTCCCTGTGGAGCCCCCGTGGCAGCCCGGCCTCCGCTGCATGGTCTGTGCRAGAGCCCCATGCCCCTGCAGTGGACTCCAGCACTCGTGTATAGTGAAGATTAGTTAAAATATTAGTTAAAAAATAAAGCAGGCTGTCCCCGCTTCTGGGGTCTCCGCAGGCACGGGGGAGCTTTATTTGCTTGGGAGTGGGGGTTTCTTGGGGAGAACTGGTGGCACTGGTGTGGGCATCGGCACAACGCGTCCTCCTCGCTGCTCCCCTTCTCTGCGGTGCCTGTGACGCTGCTCAAAGAACAGGGGCAGTCGGGGAATAGGTGACGTTTCCACCTGTCCCTGATGCCACCGTGCCCCGTGCAGGGCACCAYAGACCTGCCTGTGGCTGTGCAGCCATCAGAGCTCTTGCAAAGCCAACGTTTCACACTGGTGGCATGTCCTGCTCTCRGGAACACCAGGAAGAGCCGCCCGCCCCGGCAGCTTCTCCCGCTGGATTTTGGTCTCGTCCCCATGCAGGGTCCCAGGCTTCCCTGCTCAGCCGCGGCTCCGTTAACCACTTCTTTCTCTGCTCTGCCTCCCTGAAGGCCTCGCGCAGCCTCCGTCCGCAGCCCGTGTCCCGCGTGGAGGAGCCGCTGGCTCCCACAGCTGCCCTGGCTGCTCAGGGCAGGACTCGCCGCTTCGCCCGAGGGAATCCTGCTGGTCCTTGTGCGGCCAGGGCTGCGGCCCCGCTCCTGCCCGCCCTCCTCACAGCCTTTGCCGTCCTTAGCGGATCCGGTTCCCTGCCAGCCTCTGGTGCCCTGGAGAGCCGGGCACTCCAGGCTGCAGCTGCTCTGSGTAAGGGCTCTGCCTCTCCTCACCTTGGCCAGCCGCTGGTGGCTTTTAGGGTCCTGCACGTCCTTCTGTGGCCCTTGGCGGTGTCACCGCCCCACATCCTCAGGCTACCTCGCCCTGCCAAATCCCACAGTATTTTCCCTGAAATGTGACATTGCTGCAGGGTCACCCCTGCACGTGGTCCCACAATGTGCTGGACGCCGCCTTCTCCRCTCCAGCTCTTCCTCTTGCAGACCTCATGGAGCGAGATTCTAGGTTGGCACCTTCCTTCCTCCTCCTCCTCCCTGTGCTTCGGCCAGCTCTGCGGTGCAGCAGGGAGCCTCCCCTAGACAGGGCCGGGCCACCCCAGCAACACCCGGATTGATCCCACAGTCCAGTTTTATCCCCAAGAGAGCCCGACCTGCTCCCGCTTCCGTGCATGGCGGCGCTGGTGTCCAGTCCCAGCTGCTGCACGTGGCGCTGGGTGTCCCTGGTGTCCCTGGTGGGTGGCTCAACCTGGCTCCATCCCAACATGCCAAGAGCGGATCAGGGCAACCCCCATCACAGGACAACCCCCATCACTGCCCCGGAACCAGGGATGTCCCAGCCCCAGGCCRGCTCCCAGCCTTCCCCTCTCCCGCCGCACGGCACGGGGTGTGGGGGCCCCGCAGCGCCCTCCCCGCAGGCACCCTCGCCTGCCCGACAAGGGTGCAGACGGAGGCTCCTTTCTGGTCCCTGTGGCTCCTCGGGGCGAGCGGCTCCATCGGGGCTCCACTGGCGGGGCCAGGTGGTAGCAGAGCCGGAGGGACCGGCCAGGCAGGGCAGTCCCTGCTCCAGGGCAAAGGATTGAGCCGGGGGATGGGATGGGTGCGTGGCGGCTGCCCAGACGAGTGCAGGGGATCAGGACAGGAGTCCTGCGGGCACCGCGGGGAGGTGGAGGCTCCCCTGGGTGCAGCAGGAAGCCAGGGCAGGGACGAGGTTTGGGAAAGCCAGTGCAGGGGAGACCCCCAGGGCCCAGCAGTGACCCCGAGGGCTTCCTAGGTCCCACAGGTGGGCCAGGGCTTGGGCTAGTGACAGGAGAGGGAGGAAGGCAAAGACAGGAGGCCCCCTCGGTGCTGCCTCCTCCCTCCAACCTCCCAGCCCAGATCACAGGCAGCAGAGCCGGCCCTGCCACCCTCCCTCCGCAGGCGGGACAGGGCTGGCAGTGCAGAGCCCAGCATGGGGAAGCGGCACCTGCATCCTCACTCAGCCYGGAGCTGGGTGCCCTCTGGTGGCATTCGGCCCCCTCGGGAAGGAGCCCAGCCCTGGAGAAGGTCCGGAGAGCAGAGGCTGCTCCTGCCCGGCTCCGCATTGCCCGGGTACCGCAGGGCTTGCCCAGCCCACGGGCCTTTGGCTGAGGGTCCAGCCAGAGCATGGGCACAGCACGTGTCCCCATGCCGCTCCCAGGCCTCCCGTGCCATTCCTGGGCCTTCCGTGTGCAGTGCCAGCCTCCGGGCGCTCTGCACCCACAGCRTGCAGGAACAGCCCTTGCTCACCAAGCCGGGCACCCAGCTCGGTCGTTCTGGGCTCTGGGCAGCTCCTGGGCAGGATCACAGGGGTCCTCCAAAGGCAGAGGTGCTGCCAGCCACTTTGGCCTCCTCCCTGCCAGGCTTAGCAATGTCCCCCCTGCACCCCCAAAAACAAACCCCACGGAGCACCGGGCTGTGCAGCAGCATCGGCTGCGCCCTCGGCCACGCACAAGCGCTGGCCCCAGGGCACCCRCACAAGCGCTGGCCCCAGGGCACCCRCCTGCTCCCAGAGCGGCCCCTTCSGCCCCACCACCACCTCCTTCCAATCCTGCAGGAAGGATGCCTGGCGCTCCCCAAAACCACACTGAAGCACGTCCAAAACATTGCTGCCCCTCTGAAAACTCTCACAAGGGTGTTCAAAGAGTTAACTGCTAAAGGTGAATTTGTCTGTTTAGGCCCTTGCTCAGGTTGCTCTCCGTAATAGCCCAGTTCTCACCCCAAACAGGATCAGTCTGAGCCTTCTAGTACCGTGGATGCATAGGGGCTGAAAAGTGGGGAAACACTCCTGGCTCCCTCACACTTAAAAGGGATTGAGACGTTGAACACTTGGAACAGCTCCCATCCTTCCTGAGAAGCACCCGGATCCGCTCGGAGTGTTCCAGGCAGGAGCGGGAGCACCCCGTGTACGAGGCATCGCAGGGCGACCCCAGGGCTCTAGGGGCATCCACGCACACAGACGGTACTCGAGGTAGTGAAACCTCTTCTGAAATTGCTCAAGATTTTCTGCATTGGATGATGCTGGTAGTTAAGAGCCATCCTCCTCCTTGCAGATTTTCAGCTGTGTGTTATGCTATTTTAGCACCATGTCAAGTGCCTTTTTTTAATAGATTTTGATTCATATGCTTCTCCAGAGCTTCAAGATAGAAGCAACTTTCACCCTAATAAGGTTCCCCACGTTATACCTGACAGAAGAGATTTGATTTAGAAAAGCATCAGTATCTTGATATTTTTTTTTGAATCAAGTTCCTACTTCGGGGGGGAAACGTCCCCCAAGGCCTGCGATCCCACCGGAGCAGCTGGAACCATCCTACTTCCCGTTAGTGCTAATCATGCTAGTTCAAGCCCAGCACTTTGCTGACAGCTCTCTGCTCATCACACGTGCCTGGAAAGAGCTCAGCCCATGAGCCGTTTGCTCTTGGGTAACCATCAAACACKTTGTTATAAAAAGCATCTCCGAGTACAAATCCCCCCCTCATCTCTTCCCAGAAAGCCACCAGCTGCCCTGAGCCGACTGCTTTGCAATACTCTGCTTTTCCTCTGGGCTGAAATGCAGAATAGTCAATATGGCAGTGAGGGTCTGTTGGCGACCAAGAGAATCTGGCAGCGTCAAAAATCTGTAGACAATGTTCTTGAGGTACTCCAGGTTGGCCCCCTCTCTGCTCTTATCCCTGAAATTCTTCTGGATTTCGTTCTGAAGAGCAGCCACCTCTTCCCGGTGCTTCTCCTCCTCAGCCAGGACCTTCTCCTGCAGCTGGTGAACCTCCGTCTCCAGCCTGTGCTTCTGCTTCCTCAGCGCGCCGATTTCCACCTCCTTGCGAGCCAGCTGCTCCGCGTACAGGAAGAAGGTGGGCTCGGTGGGGGCAGCGAGGTGGAGAGCCTGGGGGAGGCTCTCCGAGGAGTCACCTCCCGGCGAGTCCCTGCTGCTGATGTCGGTCCCCAGGGTCGGGTGGGTTTTGGACCCTTGAAGCCCGCAGGGCAACGTGACAGATCTCAGCTGCTCCAGCTCCTGGTCCTTCTCCGCCAGCACAGCCAGCGCTCGGTCCCGCTGCTTGTGCATTTCCTCCTCCAGCTTCAGGGTTCGCTCCCTGTAATCCAGCTGGCATCGCTCTAGTTCCTGCCTGTGCATTTGCTGCAGCTGGGACATCTCCTGCTGCTTGGCTTCCATATCTTGCTGGTGCTGCTTCTCCATCTCCTCCGAGGAGAGCCGCAGCACGACGTACTTCTCTTTCAGATCAGCCAGCTGCTCTTGAGCTTCCTCCAGTTCTTTAGCCAGGCTGCCGTCTTTGGCCGACTTGTTCTTGAGAACCACTTGCGCCCTCATCTTGTACCTTTCAAACTCTTCCTTGAGCTGCTTTAGCTCCTGCTGGTAGTACAAGGCAGTGGCCTTCTCGCCGTCACCCGTCTCGGTRCCCTTGGGCAGCTCCAGCTCGCACAGCTTCTCGATGTCCAGCGCGGGCTGACCCTTGCTGGCCGCCTGCAGCAGCCTCTTCAGCTTCTCCATCTTGTCCTTGAGCACGTTAACGTCCAGGTTGCTTTCCTCCACGTGAAGGTCAGCGGCAGAGCGGCTGGACGCAGCCATGGCCAGCGTTTTGTTCTCCAGGTCTAGCTGGGCAATTCGGTCCTTCAGCTTCTGGATGACCAGCTGRTCCTTCTGCTTGGCCTTCTCGTAGCCGCCGAGCAGCTCGGACACCTCGGAGACCTGCGCCTCGAGGCTGGCCACCCGCCGCTCCTCCGCCTGCGCTTGCTGCCGGAGCTGCTCCTCTGCCTGGGCAGCCTGCGAGGAGAGACGCGCGAGGATGAGAGCAGCTCCGCGCCCCCGGCCCCGCTCCCGCGAGGGCCCCGCCACCCTCTGCCCCAGCCCCTCTGCGGCCGCCACGCTGACCGGCCCGGCCTCCAACAGGGATCCAAGGAACCAAAGACAGTTTTGCTTCTACTCCCCATCCTCCCGCAGGATTCCTGTGGCAGCCTGGGCGGCAGCGCACTCATGACGCAGTCCGATAGGAGACCTTTAAAAACTGCCACRCATTTTAAAACCCTCTATGTCCAAGTGAGATTTATGTAAACGCTACGGTTTATTGCATGGATACCAACAGAGTTCAGCGGTTCCCCAGGACCCTCTGAAACACCCAGGGCCCGCTGCTTTTATGGCCTTCGAGATGCCACTCTCTACCAGGAAGCCTGCATGGCAGCGTTTGCCCACAGTCATGGATTAGAGGATGGATTAGAGACCATGAGCCCCCCAGCAGCGATAACATCCAAAAGGAAGAAAACTGTGAAATGGGCCTAGTCACAAACGGGACACTTGGGACGGGAAAGAAGAGCTGCCAGGCAGCTCCGAGACACTCAGCCCATGCACAGCGCCCAGAGCCACGGGGCTTCCTCCCTTACACCCCCTGCCCTGTCCTGCCCTGCTCTCCTCTCCTCTCCCCACGGGCACCCAGGCAGGAGCCTCTTTCTCTCGTTCACCTTTCTTCTTTCCCCAGAGCTCTTCAAGCTCCACTGAAAAGCGGCTCCAGGGCCTTCTAGAGCAGAGGCCACCGAGCTGCCTGGGTGCCACCAGCCCTGGCGCCTTCTGGTGCCCTCGGCACAGACGTCACCTCTAGCCGCACGGCTCCGTTCGCAGCGGCTCCCACGGGAGCCTCAGCAGCTCTGGACAGCCTGCGTCACAGAAACCCCTCACCGGCCGTGGGCAGGACACAGGGCTTTATGGCTACGGCGCGCAGGCRCTGAGCGTGGAAGGCCGGATTTTGTGTTTATCTCCATGTGCACCCCTGGCAGCTCTAGGGCTTTACAGGGCACTGTATTGGAAGCTCTTTCCTGTCACCTGCTATGGTAATTGTGCCCTAGCGCCCTCCAAGAGAAGAGCACATTCGCTGCCTCAGCAGGGCACAGCAAAGGCCTCTCCTCCTGGTACCAGCACTGCCACCACAGCGATGCCATGCTTGAACCGAGTGACACTCTCTAGGGCGGCAGCCACCTCCTCGAGGCTGCCCCCGCTCAGGGGGCTCACAGGCAGAACCCCTGGCAGCCTGTGCACCCCTCAGGGACACAGCCTGGTCCCAGGGAGCCAGGAGACTCTCAGTTATTCCGAACCCCTCGGCTTTGGGGCAGGGGAGCCTGGCGGCGCCACRGGCCACAGAGCGGCCAGCGAGCCCATTACCTTCCTCATCTCCTGCAGCAGCTGCCCTTGGAAGTGGCTCTTGAGCGCGGCCATCTCCTCGCGCAGGTCGCGCACGCGGGGGTCGGGCCTGGCGCTCTCCTCCCGCGCCGCCTGCAGCTCCGCCCGCAGCTCCTCCAGCTCGCGGCTCAGCTGCCTCGCGTGCAGCTCGTGGCCCTCGGCGCGCTCGGCCATGCAGAGCCTGCCGGCCAGCAGCTCCCTGCTCTCCTCCAGCTGCAGCTCCGCGTCCTGCCGCGCCGCGCGCTCGCCCTGCAGCAGCCTCTGCAGCTCGCGCAGCATCAGCGCGTGGTCGCTCTGCTCCTGCGCCCGGTCGTGCTGCTGCGTGATCAGCCGCGCCTTGGTCTCCGCCAGCTGCTCCTGCACCGACTTCAGCTCGGCCTCCAGCTTCTCCCGCTCCTCCTCCGCCTTCTGAGAGGCGTCGTCCAGCTCCTGCTTCATCTTCCTCTTGTCCGCCTGGTAGGAGGCCTCCATGCGGGACTTCTCCTGCGTGACGGTGGACAGGGCGCTGGTGAGCGTGGCCAGCTGCGTCCTCAGCTGCAGCACCCTGGGGTCGGCCCCGCCGGCGCACGGGGGCCCGTCCCCGCCGCCCGTCTCCTCCGCCCTCGGCGCGGCGCCGTCCTCCTC
>PTEX01000503.1:75304-85821 GCA_003342815.1 Eudromia elegans | reverse complement strand
CCGGCTCGGTGCTGGTTTGTGGGAGGAGGGAGAGGTCGGCGGCGCCGCTGCTCGCGCTGAGCCCCGCTCTGCTTGTGTCCTGCAGCCATCATCGAGCACGTGCGGGACGGCAGCGTGGTGAGGGCCCTGCTCCTCCCCGATTACTACCTGGTCACCGTCATGCTCTCGGGCATCAAGGTGAGCCTCGGCCGCTGTGCCGGCCCCGCTGGCCTGTGGGGCTGCTCTGCTTTGCGGCACGTTCCCTCTTCCAGGCTGTGTGGGCCGAAGCCCCCGGCTCGGCAGGACAGGGACACTGGGGTGGCCAAGGGGTTGCTGGCACCTGGGTGGCCCTGCTGCTGCTCGCTGTCACGGTCCCCTGTGCTGCACCCCGAGACGGGGTTTGCTTCGCCCATTGCTCTGCGTGGGTGTCCTGCAGCAGCGGTGTGCCGGCTGGGCTCCGTATGTGGGATCCCTCCCGGCAGGATGGGCAGCACAGGGAGCGCTGGAGCACAGATCCCCTTGCTCTCCTCAGGATGAGCCACAGCCTGGACACACGGAGTCCGAGGAGCCGCCTTCCTCCTCCTCCTCCTCCTCCTCCCAGTCCCTGAGACCACCCAGTTTGGGCGTGTGGCACTTCCTCCCGCTTCCCGGGAAGCCGGTGTACGGGAGCGCTCCTGGAGGGATGTCTGCGGAGAGGTGGTGTCCCTCCGGTGTCCCTCCCGGCGCTGCCCCGGGCCTGCCCCAGCGCTTGGCAGCGGGGCCGAGGCGCGCAGGCGGAGCGGGGGCCAGAGCTGCTKCTCTCGGCCCTCTGGGTCCTGCTCTTGTCTGCGGCTGTGCCGAGACGCGCAGGCCAAGCTGAGCGCGGGGAAGGGCCCCCCAGCCCCTGGGGCCCTTTGGGACAGTGCCACCGYGCTGCGCTCTGCACTGTGGCACCTGGGGTCRCRTGGCACAGCAGGCGAGGGCTGCGGKGCCCGTGCGGGGTTGGGGGGCACAGCCAGCCCCGCGTGTGTCCCTCGCTGCCGCCCTGACTGTGCCCCCGCCCGCAGTGCCCCACGTTCAAGCGGGAGGCGGACTCCGAGGTCCCCGAGCCGTTTGCGGCCGAAGCCAAGTTCTACACGGAGTCGCGGCTGCTGCAGAGGGACGTGCAGATCGTCCTGGAGAGCTGTCACAACCAGAACATCCTGGGCACCATCCTGCACCCGGCAAGTGGGGCCGCTGCCCGCGGGGGCTGCGACGCGGCGCGTCGGCACGTGGGACGCTGCCCCAGCGCTGGGCGTTGCTGCAAGGTTAAGCTGCCTCCCGTGGAGAGCACCGGGCCCCTGCTCGTCCTCGGCTCGAGCGCGGCTCGGRGCAGCCGCTGCCAACGGCTCCTCCCGGGCAGCAGATGCAGACAGACCTGTGGGCTCCGAGCATCCGCAGCCRGGCCGGGAGGTGGGGGGCTTGGGGGCGTCTTCCCCACGGCTATGGATAAGAGAGCACCCCAAGCGGGGCCGAGGGAGCCCTGGGTTCGGGCTGTGCAGGGCTGTGGTGAGCGGGTGCTGATGCCGCTGCCCTCCCCTGCAGAACGGGAACATCACGGAGCTGCTGCTGAAGGAAGGCTTCGCGCGCTGCGTGGACTGGTCCATCGCCGTGTACACCCGCGGCGCCGACAAGCTGCGCGCTGCCGAGCGGTGAGGCTGAGCGCGGCGCGGGGTGCRCGTCCTCGTGCTGGGGCAGCGCGTGGTGCGCGAGCCGCGTGGGAGCTGCCGGCCTTGCCCCAGGCCCCGACGCTTGTCCCGGTGCCGGGGGCGGCAGCGGCCGGGGTGGCTGCCCTGGGACGTGGGGCAGGCTGCGTCCCGGTGCTGCGCYGCTGGCTGAGCCTGCAGGTGCCACCGAGGCTCGGGGACACTTTGTGGCACCCTGGGCACTGCGTATGGCCCCTGCTCCCCGGGGACGGCAGCACGGCGCGTCACGGACGTGTCCCCCGCGCAGGTACGCCAAGGAGCGCAAGCTGAGGATCTGGAGGGACTACGTGGCCCCCACGGCGAACCTGGACCAGAAGGACAAGCAGTTCGTAGCCAAGGTAGGCGCTGGCGGGCAGCGAGAGGGCMGAGCCAGGAGGCTGGTGCTGCCCTTGCGGCTTCCACGTGTGCTTGGGAATTCCCGCGGGATCCTGCTGCGAGATATCCGCTCCAAAGGCAGAGATGCGGCCAGGGAAGTGCAGTCACGTCCCAGCGGAGAGGGGTCTTGGGCTGCACCTGAGCCTTCCCTCGTAGGACATCATGGCCTGCCCCACACGTGTGGGGCTGAGGCAGTCACCAAATAGCTGGTGGGGCCTCTGGAGGTGCCCAGGGCTGCCCGGGTGGGTTGCGCAGGCCCTTGTCCGGTCGGGTACGGAGCCTCTGGCAGGTGGAGACCCCGGCTCCCGGCAGCCCGTCTGGGTTGGGGCTGTGACYGCCCTCGTGCTGAGGAGCTCCCTGATGTTCGGGTGAACTTTCCTGTTGTTCGGGTCATGCTGTTGACTCTTGTCCTGTCCCTGGGCACCGCGGGGAGAGTCTGGCACATCTTCTTTACCTTCGCGTATCCATAAGCAGGGATGAGGCCTCGCCTGGTCCCTGTTTCCTGCAGCTCGGTGGCCCCGGCTTGCTTGGCCTCTCCTCGCACCAGGAATGCTCCTTTCCCTCCGTCTCCATGGCCCGTTGCTGGACTCGCTCCRGCAGCTCCACGTCCCTCATSTCCTGAGCTGCCCATACGTGGGCTTGGCACCGCAGCTGTGRCCTGRGTGCCTTTGGGCACCAGCATGAGGRCACCTTGCCGGCCTGTGCTGTGTCCCTGAGCACCCCAGGGTCCTGCTCCCAACAGGTCACTCCAGCCCGTCCCTGTCCTGGGCATTGCTGCTCCGCGGGACAGGACCCAGCCTTGCCTTGGTGGGACCTCCTGAGGTTCCTCCGTGCCCATCTCAGGGCTGCCCGGGACCCGGGACACATCTCCAGGGTGGCTTTGCCCCGGGCTGGTGTCACCGCAGCYCTGGAGTGGCATCCATGGAGCTGGGATGAATACACAAGGCTGGATGCGGAGCTGGCCCCAGCTCACAGTGTTCCCTGGGCTGGAGGGAGCTTGTTGGAGAGCAGGGAGCGTGCGGGGTTCTCCTGGAGTGGCGTGAGGTGCATTTGAGGGGCGCTGGGTTCTCCTGGAGCGATGCGTGCCGTGCTCCGAGCACGTGGGCTTCTCCTGGAGTAGTGTGGTGTTCTCCCGGAGCCTGCGGGGTTCTCCAGGAGCAGCATGGGCCGCACTCTGAGCTCGCGGGGTTCTCCTGGAGTGATGCAGGACTCTCCCAGAGCAGCGTGGTGTTYTCCTGGAGCAATGCATGCCGTGCTCCCAGCTCACGGGGTTCTTCTGGAGCTCATGGGGTTCTCCCGGAGCGACGCATGCCATGCTCCGAGCACATGGGGTTCTCCYGGAGCACAAGGTTCTCCTGGTGCGACGCGTGCCACGCTCCCAGCTTGTGGGGTTCTCCCGGAGCGGCGCATGCCGCACTCCGAGCACACTGGGTTCTCCCAGGGCAATGCGTGCCGCGCTCCGAGCGTGCTCCCGCTAGATGGTGCTGCCGGCTCGGCCGCCCGTGCTGCCGGGCTGCATCCCGCCGGAGCGCGCGCTGCAGTGGGACCATTCTTGGAAAGCGYGCTGGGACCCGGCAGGACACGAGCTCGCAGCGCACACGGGGCCACCCCGGCGCCGCAGGGTCCCCAGTGTCCCCCTGCTCGGGAAAGAGCCCGTCGTGCCGTGCGGGCCTGGCGGTGGCTGCGGGACTTTGGTCACGCGGCGGGCGGAGGCTGCGGTGCTGGGGGGGTGCCCGTCCACGTAGCGAGCACCTGGGGCGCTCACCGTGCGCTCACCGCGTGCTACGGGGCCCGGCACGGCCCTGCGAACGGGGAATGAGCAGCGGGAGAGCCGAGGGGCTCCGTGGCAGCTCCGACCCCTGGGGTGTTTGTGGGATAACTCACATGGGGAAGGATGGGGGTCTCCCTGTGCCATGGAAGGGATGGGGGGACCCTGGCGCTCAGAGCACGCTGGGCCCAYGGGCACCGTGCCAGCTCTGTGCCCACTCTGGCAGCACTGCTGCGGAGCCTGGATCGGGCTCCGTGTGCGGCTGTGCCGCAGGGATGCGCGAGCCGGGGGGAGGAGGAGCWGGAGCAGGAGGAGGATCCCAGCCCCGCGATGCGCCGTGCGGGAGCGACTTGGCTCTGGCTAATTTTGGCTCCCGCTGCCGCGGTGCCGAGCTGCCGGCGCGGAGACAAAAGCGGCTGGCGGGGGGGCTGGAGGGAGGAGGAGGAGGAGGAAGTCTTGGCCTCGATCGCGGATTTGATGCCTGCAAGTGGTGGAGCAAGTGGCAAGCAGAAAAGCAGCGGAATAAAAATTTGAAGAGACTGGAGACTTCCTTGTGAATTCCCCATGTCAGCTCGTCTTGGCGCGCCCGCGGTGGGGGCAGCGTTGCTCGCGGCTCAGCACGCTGTTGCCCTCGCAGCTCCCYCGAGCCACAAGCTGCTTGGGCAGCAGCTTCCCGCAGGGCTGCCAGCCCACGCGGGGCTGCGCCGGCCCCCCAACCCCTGCTCGGGGACACGGCGTGCAGGGCAGCGGTGGCTCTGGTGGCAGCAGCTCCCCCGGTGCGCGCGGGGGCCACCGCTGGCACCCCCTGCATCCCGGCGTGTTCTATCCCATGCGACCTGTGCGGGGCCGCTCGAGCGCGGGCACATCGGAGCCGGGGTTTGGGATGAGCCGCGTCGTCTCCCCGTTGAGCTGTGATTTCTGCTCCGCAGTGTCCCCGGCACTGCCCCCCGCGACGCCCTCGAGCATGAGATTCGATTACGGCGCTCGGAGGGCCGCGGGCCGGCGCTGCCGCGAGGCGCCGCATCCCGAGCCGGGGCTCRCGGGCCCCGCAGGGCCTCGCTGTGYGCCGAGGAGCCCGGGCCCTCCGCGGTGTCTGCTTTGATTTTAATTCCTGTAATCCGGTTATCCCGTTGACTAAGCACGTTTGCAGGGACGGATGTGCTTTCCGGGCACGAAGGGCTGCGAGTTATGAAAGTCCTTCCTGCCTCTCCCTGGCATGGGGATGCTTGGGGCAGGCAGGGGACAGCGAGGACAGCGATGCCCGGGCACGGGGATGCTTGGGGCAGGCAGGGGACAGCGAGGACAGCGATGCTCGGGGACAGCGAGGACAGCGATGCCCGGGCACGGGGATGCTTGGGGCAGGCAGGGGACGGTGGGGACAGCGATGCTTGGGGACAGCGACGACAGCGATGCCCGGGTACCGTGTGTCTGTGCCCGGCTGCTCGGAGTGCCCTGCCTTGCTGCCCGCTCCCCTTTCTGTGCACCCAGGGTGCACACAGAGACCCCAGCGGAGACGTGGGACCCGATAGYGGCTCTGGCCCCGCTCTCCTCCTGGGGCGGAGTCACCCATGTGCCCCCTGTTTCTGCAGCAAGGGCCGTTGGGGAGCTGAGGGCATGTGGGACTGGGTGCCCGGGCTGTCCCAGCGCTCAGGAAGCGTGCGGGAACGTGGGACAGAGGGGCCCAGTCCGGCTGAGCCCYGAGCCGCTCGGCAGCCCTGAGCTGGTGCAAAGAGGTGCCCGTGCCCGGCGTGGCTGGCGGCAGCTCGCGGGCGCCGCTCACCCRCGCTCTGCCCGCAGGTGATGCAGGTGCTGAACGCCGACGCCATCGTGGTGAAGCTGAGCTCCGGCGACCACAAGACCATCCACCTCTCGAGCATCCGCCCGCCCCGGCTGGAGGGYGACAGCGCGCAGGTAGGCGCCGTGCCGGGACGCGCCGCGCACGCGTTGCCTGCTGGGCACCATGGGCAGAGCCTGGGAGCTGCGGTCTGGGAACTCCTGCCTCCCTCTGSGCTGCCTCGTTTTGTACCCATGGAATTAGGAATAACTGCCTGGATCAGGCTGCTCTGGGCGCTCCCGTTTTTGCAAAGTGCTCAGCTCGGGGCCAGGCTCTRTTAGGAGATCGCGGGAAGGTTCCCCATGCCGTGCTGTGCCACTGGGGCAAAAAGCCTGGGCTCCGGTGCAGCCTCTGCCATGGGATTGTGCTCTCSCTGTGGGTTCCAGCCCATCATGGGGATCTGCTGTCCCTGCGATCTCCTGGGCCCCGGAGCTGCAGCGGCAGCGCGTCGGGAAGCCCCGGGACGTGTCCCAGACGCCGTCCCATTTGCAGGGTGCCACAGAGGCCCCGTCAGGCTGGCCTGCAGCCAAGCTGCTGCTCTGCGCCCGGCTGCACCGCTGCCAGGCGCCTCGTGCGGAGCGGCCTTGGCCCCTTGCAGCGTCCGCATGCGGAACGCGCGGCGGCTGCGGTGTCGGTTCCGCGCTGCCCCCGCTGCCGGCCGCGCTGTGCCGGGGCAGCCCCGGTGTCCGTCCTGCTCCCGGGGCCCTCCTGCTCCCAGCTGCGCCGCTGCCGTCCAGCACCGCGGGAGCCCCTTCCCGCCACGCTCGGGGGGTTCTTCCTGCTTTGGGTCCTCCTGCTTGTTCTGTCTAGTCTCCAGCTCTGCTCGTGCGGTCTCTACGTTCCCGGTGGCTGCGGTTAATGAGCTGTCCCCTCCCCGGTGGCTCGCGGTGCCCCTCCCCGCGCTGCTTCGCTGCGTTGCAGCTGCAGCCGGGCGGCCCTGGGCAGTGTCTCCTGGGGATGCAGCAGCCCGTGCTCCTTCCAGCCCCATGGAGCCGGAGCGGCCTTCCCGTGGGATGTGCTTCCCGTGGCCGGGACCCGCCGCTGCTCTGCGTCGCGCCCGGCGGTCGGGCACCTTCTCTTCCTCCTCTGGACAAACTGAACTCGGTGTGACCGCCTCCCGTGGCCCTTCCCCTCCCACCACGGGGTGCCGAGCATCCTTCTCCAGYGCCATCCCGGGAGGAATGTGGGATCCCTCCCCCGTGTGTGCACAGACCTGGCAGCTCTACATGGGCTCTCCTGTGTCCCGGGGTGATCCCAGCGTTCCCAGGGTGCCCGCCGCTCCCCGCAGTGCCGCCTTTGGAGCTGCATCCCAGGAGCTGGGAGCCRCGGGAGGCTGGAGGCGGCTCTGGCTGCCGCTGGCCCCAGGGCTTATTTTCCCACGGGATCAAATAAAGAGAAGAAAGGACCYGGGGGGAGGAGGGGAGGGCTGGGAAGCGGCAGCTCGGGGCGGGTGCTGCGTGCGGCAGYGCGCTCCTGCCTGGGCCGGGGGCTCCTCCGCCTTCCCTGGGCGCTCCCCGCTCATCCCACGGTTTGCAGCAGGAGCCGGCTTGCAGCTCGGCCGTTTTCCCTCGGCATTCCTCCCTTTGGACGGCCCCGCGTTCCGCGAGCTCGGCCCGCTCCCAGGATGGGAGCGCGGAGCGAGCGGGCGCGCCCGCCGTGCCTATCTAAATGAACATCTTAATTGGCGGTGCTGGCAGGGGGTGGCAGGCGGAGCGGAGGGAGGGAGGCGCCTGCGAGCGCCGCCCGTGCCGCGGGCGCTGCGAGGCCGCCGGGGCCGCGGGCGCTGCTGCGCGGCAATGACACCCCAAGGTTGACACCGGGGCGGCCACCGCTCCTGCTGCGCTCGCTGCCACGAGCCGTCCTGCGGCGCCCAGGCCCGGCACGGTCGTGCCCCGCGGCGCCGGACGCTCCGGCGGGACCGCGTGTCCTGCCGGGACGCACGCAGGCTCCCAGCGTCCCGTCCCATCCTGTCCCGCTCGCCCGCGGAGCACTGTCATGGTGGTGCCTTCCCCGGACCCCTCGGGCTGCGGGGCTGCATAGGGAGGTGTCTCTGCCGTGAGGAGCGTTCGTTGCTGGTTCCCCCGGCACCGAGGAGGAATTCCGCTTGCTCCAGGTCCTCCTCCCCCTCTCCCAGTGTCCCACTTTCCTCTTGGCAGCTCCCTGCGGTTCATCTCCCTCTCGCTTAGCATTTTCCTGCATTTTGTTCCTTCCTGCTACACGTTTCCGCCTGCTCGAGGCTGATGGGCTGGAGGCTCCTTCTCTGCTGGTCCCTAGCGCTGCACTCCAGCCTCCCGCTGTCCTTCCCGGAGCAGCATCCGTCCCGCTTCCAGCTCGAGCTGGGTCCTCCATCCCGTGCCCAGAGGCTGCTCAGTGTCCCACTGCCACCTTCCCATTGCTGGGGGCTCCTCTTGGCATTCCAGCCTCCCAGCAACCAGCCCTGGGCAAGCCCAGAGATCCTCCTGGAGCAGCCGAACTCCTCCAGCCTCAGCACTGTCCTGCCTGCTYGGGACAGTGGGAATCTCCCTGCCCTCCGGAGCCGGGATCCTGGGCGGTGCTCCGGGGCTGCATCCCGCTCCGCGGCCTCCCCCCAGCGCGCCCAGCTCCGGGGCCGATCTTGTTTCCCTGTTTGTTGAGCAGGGTTTGTACTACGAGCAGCTCGCCGCACTCCGCGAGCATGAAAGATTAATGAGGAGCAAACCCGGGCACTCATCAGTGTCTCGTCTCCGCTAAATTGCAGTTACAAGGATCATGGCAACTCATCCATGTGTTGTGTAACCGAACTGATTGCGGGCACGGACGGGGCGCGTGGCGGGCCCGGCTCCGCCGCTGGAGCAGCACGGCGTAAAATGCTAAGTGCTCCGGCATATGGCCTTAATGTAGTCTAAATATTGGCAGAGGAGAGGTGCGCCGGAGGAGACGGGCGCGCGCCGGGCACAGAGTTCCCTGATCAATATTTAATGGGGCTGGAAGCGCTTCCCGGGAGGAGAGGCATGGAGTCAGCATGTTCCTCAACCTGTTTTCTGCCCTGCGGGCGGAACGCGGCGTGGAAACGATGAGCTGGCATCTCCCCCCCCCCCGTGCTGCCTTCCCCCGGGGCCGCCCGGCGCCCGAGCGCGGCGCTCGCATCRCATCGCATCGCTGCGGCCCCGGCCCCTGCCCGCAGCCTTCCTCCGCCCGCCCTCCTCCTCGCTCTGCCGGCACCGTCGCGGGCTCGCCGAGCTGTCCGGGATGGCTGCACGTGGGCTGGCGTGGCCGGCTCCGGCACGGATTAGGCCCTGCGGCGTCCCCATTAATTGTTCACGGTTTGGAGAGCCAAACTCAGCAAAAAAAGCAAAGGAAATGGGGAAAAAAAGGCAGCGGCGGGTGGCAAAGCAGAGGGGAGCTGCTGCTTCGAGCTCTGCAGGCTCCCGGCCAGCGGCCCGGCCGGATCCCGCTTCCGATCCTGCTGCTGGGGGACGGAGCGGGCAGGAGCTCCCGGCAGCCTCGGAGCAACCGGCCGTGCCGGGGGCAGCTCCTGCTGTGCGCGCTTCCCGCAGAGCACGGCCGGAGTGCCGGAATGCTCCGGACCCAGCGGGGCTGCGGCCACGCAGGGGCTGCACGGAGGCCGTGGCCACAGGGCTGCTCGCAGGAGGTCGGGGCCAGCCCGGGTGCTCGGAGGAGGCCGTGGCCACACGGCGGCTCGCAGGAGGTCGGGGCCGGCGTTGCTGCTCTGAGCAGAGCTCCCCGCCGCACGCGGTCCCTCCCTGCGCGTGCTCCCGCTCCTGGACACACGCAGCCCTGTGTGAGCAGCGCGTTTGCTTTCTCCTTCTGCCCMGTTTTCCCGCCGCGTGGCATTGCACGAGCCCAGCGCTCCGCAGGCTGGAGAAGGCGGGAAGAGAAGAGCGGAGCAGCCTGGTGCCTGCGGGGATATCCGCCCCGCTGCGGCCCGGCGCTCTGCCCTTGGGTGAGGAAGCCGGCGCGCTTGCAAAGGCACGAGAGCGCAGCAGCACGGAGCATCCCCGCTCCTGCCGTTKTCGCTGCGTGTGGATCTGCCGTCGTTGGGCAGGGAGGCACCTCCGAGGCCCCTCTGCAGCACCGCAAAGCTGCTGAGGATGGGGGTGGAGAGGAGCGGTCGCAGGCGCTGYGGAACGCGGCGTCCCGGAGTGCCACGAGCTCGCAGGGGCGCGAGGCTGGTAGGGCAGGGAAAGGTGCGTCTCGGATCCGAGTGCAGGAGCGTCGCTGTGTGTGTCCGGAGGGAGGATATCCCACCTGGGAGCTGTGCAGGCTGCGGCAGGATTGCACCCCTGTGTGCATGCACACATGCATGGCGCATGCATATGTATTGCATGCAGTCACGCACACACGTGTTTCATGCACCCTTGCATGCACATATTTACTGCATGCAACCCATGCATGTACATATGTGGTGCACACACCCACGTTGATGCATGTGCGTTGCATGCACCCATGCGTGCCCGCYGCCCGGTGCAGGAGCAGCCTCTGAAGGGCTGTGCCGTGCGTGCTCGGCGCATGCCGCGCTGCTCCGGGCGCTGGGTATTCCCTGCTTTGACGCCGCTCTGCGAGCAGGTGGGAGTCGTTTCCGAGCGGCTGCGAGCACCGTCAAGTCTCAAAATTAAAAAAAAAAAACACAAAAAAAAGCAACTTCCAAAAGTGCCGGATATTTTTATACATCTCAATTTCCTCATTAACGGTGACATTATCTCCTCRCCCGTGGAGAGGCGGCTCTTGGTCTGCGCGAGCCGCAGAAGCGCCACCAGCTAATGAATTCCCCGGGGACGGGTAATTTTGCACTTAGCTGATTCCTCGGAGCGGCTCCGCGCAGCTCCCGTGCGGAGGG
>PTEX01000503.1:44134-65164 GCA_003342815.1 Eudromia elegans | reverse complement strand
GGGCCGGGGCCTCCCGCTGCCCGGGAGCCGGCCGCTCGCCCCGGGGCTGCCCCGCCTGGGGCTGCTCGCCCGCAGCGGGCGCTCTGCCGGGCTCCGGCCTGGGGCGGCCCCCGCTGGTCCCCCCACGCTGGGAGGGAGCCGGGGTCGGGGCCGTTCTGCTGCCCGTCCCGCCTGGGGTCCCGCTGCTCCTGCTGCCCCGGCTCTTTGGGAAGGTCTCCTGCAGCATCCCACAGTGTTCCAGGGCAGCCTGGAGCATTCCTTGCCATTCCAGAGCATCCTGCAGCATCCCAGGGCATCCTGTGGGCTCTGGCCACACCCCATCGTATCCCAGAATATCCCGCAGCATCCTGGGGCCTCCCAGTCTCCCACAGCATCCCGTGGTGCCTTTGGATACCATAGCATCCTGTGGCATTGCATAGCATCCCCTGGCATCCCCTGGCATCCCACGGCATCTCAGAGCATCCCACAGCATCCCCTGGCATTGCATGGCGTTCCAGAGTATCTCATGGCATGGCACAGTGTCCCCTGACATCCCCTGGCACCCTGCAGCATCCCATGGCACCCCAAAGCCTCCGGTAGCACCGGCAGCATCCCGCAGCATCCTGCAGCATCCCATAGCATCCCACAGCATCCTACAGCACTCCACAGCATCCCACAGCATCCCRCAGCATCCTGCAGCACTCCACAGCATCCCACAGCATCCCGTAGCATCTTGCAGCATCCCATAGCATCCCACAGCATCCTAGAGCACTCCACAGCATCCCACAGCATCCCGTAGCATCCTGCAGCATCCCACAGCATCCCAGAGCATCCCATAGCACCCTAGCTGCCACCAAGACGTTGCCCCTCAAGGGTGGCCGGGGAGTCAGGAGCGATCCAGGACCAGGGCCGGGCATGGGGCAGAACGGGGTGGCTGGAGAGGGAGCTTCTGCGGACACGATTCCTTTGCCACCCGCTTCCTGCTGGATTTTGGGGGGAATTGGGACGAGTTTGGTGCTGCTGCAGTGTGGGGGGGCGGGGAGGCTGCTTGCGAGTGGCCACTTTTTGCTCGGCTCTCCTTTTTAAGTGCTAAAAACTGTATTTCACGGCCTAATAAGATTTTTTTCCACAGCAACCAGCTTTTCATCCGCATCTTCCCCATCCCGCTCTTTAATCTGGGCTTACGGAGGGGGGTGCCGCGCGCCGCAGCTCCGGCACCGCCCGGGGCGAGCGCAGCCCGGGGGGCACTGCCGGCCCGGGGCCCCAATGTGACCTTGTCCCTCGCGGGGCCGGGGGCGAGTGGGGGCCCCTGAGCCTCAGCAGCAGAGGCTGCTAGGAGAGGAGGAGGAGGAGGAGGAGGAAGCAGGGGTTTAACGTGACACTTTAACGTGGCTCTTGTGCAGTGAGGCTCGTCCAGGGGCCGCTGCTGTGCACCCTCTGCAGAGCACCCATTGCAGAGCAGTTATTGCAGTGCACCCATTGTAGTCACCCATTGTGCTGCACTCACTGCAGAGCACCCATTGCAGAGCACCCATTGCAGAGCACTCGTTGCAGTATGCCCACTGTAGTCACCCATTGTGCTGCACTCACTGCAGAGCACCCATTGCAGTGCACCCACTGCAGCGCACCCGTTGCAGAGCAGTTATTGCAGTGCACCCATTGTAGTCACCCATTGTGCTGCACTCACTGCAGAGCACCCATTGCAGTGCACCCATTGCAGAGCACTCGTTGCAGTATGCCCACTGTAGTCACCCATTGTGCTGCACTCACTGCAGAGCACCCATTGCAGTGCACCCACTGCAGCGCACCCGTTGCAGAGCAGTTATTGCAGTGCCCCCCTTGCAGTCACCCATTGTGCTGCACTCACTGCAGTGCATCATTGCACCCGTTGCAGCGTGCAGTGCCGTGCGGTGCCGCGTGCTCCCGGTGCTGCAGCCCCCGGGCCGGCGTGGGGTGCACGGGACGCGCGGGTCGCCCGCCCTGAGCGCCGGCGCTTCTCTCTGCAGCAACATCGCCGAAGCCCTGGTCAGCAAGGGCCTGGCCACCGTGATCCGCTACCGGCAGGACGACGACCAGCGCTCCTCGCACTACGACGAGCTGCTGGCCGCCGAGGCGCGGTGAGTGTCCCCACGGTCCCCAGCACTCCCAGGGGCCTTCGGCCTCCCACAGGCGCCTCCCTGCCATGTGAGGGAGGAGGAGGAAGGCTGGGACGTGGGCGCTYCTCCTCTTTGCTTTGGATGAGCTCTGCCAAAAGCCGTCAGCCCCGGAAAGGGTCAAGGCAGGGAAGGTGCCGGGGGCAGCCGGGAGCTGAGGGCGCTCGTCCCCCGCGGTGCCTGGAGCCGGAGCTGGGCCCCGTGAAGCCTCCCGGCTCTGAACCCGGCCGGGATGAACCTCAGCGCTGCGGCACCGGCTCCTGCTCCACCTGCTGAATGGCTTCCCCAGGCAGCGCGCTCGGGCTGCTTAGCGCGCATGGATTTTAACCTGGAAGCAGCTCATTTCCATCCGAATGGGAAGGCTGCCGGGGTATTTTGCATCGAAAGCGTTTCACATGATTGAGCCCTGAAGGAAACACTCATGGTTCCAGATTCCCCTGGTGCATCGGTGCCTGCTGCATTGGTACACCGGTGCATTGGTGCATCGGTGCACTGGTGCGTTGGTGCATGGGTGCAGTAGTGCATTGCTCTTGCTGTTAATTCCCTCCATTGTTCAAAYTGGTTGAATTTGGTGGCGAGGGCAAGTGTCAGGGATGAGCTGAGCCCAGGTGAGCGTCGGGGAGCTGCTAATTGGGATTAGCAAGCTAACGAGCCGGCGGCTCCCTCGTGCTGACGGCSGCTGTCTGCTCTCCTTTGCAGGGCCATCAAGAACGGCAAGGGCTTGCACAGCAAGAAGGAGGTGCCCATTCACCGGGTGGCCGACATCTCCGGGGTAAGGAGCCCGGCGGCCCCGCGCGGGCGGTCCTGTGGGTGCTGGGGCCACGTGGGTGCCGGGGCCACATGGGTGCCAGGGCCTCGGAGCGGGATGAGCCTCCTCTTGGTTCGTGACGGCCTCACTTGGACCATCGAGGGCGTTCAGAGGGAAGGGGAGAGCTCCGTTGGTGCCGTGCGGCGGGAATGGTGCAGGGGCCGGAGGGGGCCGTGGGCTGGGGTGCGGAGAGGCCCCCCGCACGCTCTGGAGGTGCGTGCGCTTCCCGGGGCAGCGCGCTGGAGCCGCTCGCTCGTTGCAGAGGCGCAGCCTGGCCTGCAGCAACCCTGCCGAGGTGCCCCGGGCGCGCAGGCTCCTGAAAGATGCATGTGGTTAAATTGCCCGCAAAGAGCGAGACAAACTCCGGGGCTGGGTGAGCGGGAGGCGGCGGCTGGAGCAGGCGCCAGGGACGAGGCGTGGAGCGGGAGCACCGTGGGTGTCCCTGGGCAGGGAGCTGCCACTGGGGTGCGTGGTGTGCGTGCATGCATGGTGCACGTACATGCATGGTGCGTGTGCCTGTGGTGTGTGTGCCTGTGGTGTGCATGGTGTGCATACACAGTGTGTATGCAGTGTGCCTGGTGCACGCTCAGTGTGCAAGGTGTGTGTACGCAGCTCACTTGCAGCGTGCAGGGCATGCACATACGGTGTGTGTGCAGCACACAAGGGGTGTGCATGTGGTGTGCATGGTGTGCATGCATACACAGTGTGTGTGCCTGTGGTGTGCATGGTGTGCATACACAGTGTGTATGCAGTGTGCCTGGTGCACACTCGGTGTGCAAGGTGTGTGTATGCAGCTCGCTTGCAGCATGCAGGGTGTGCCCATACACAAGGGGTGTGGATGTGGTGTGCGTGCATAGATGGTGCGTGTGCCTGTGGTGTGCATGGTGTGCACACAGTGTGTATGCAGTTTGCCTGGTGCACACTTAGTGTGCAAGTTGTGTGTACGCAGCTCACTTGCAGGGCGTGCCCATACGGCGCGTGTGCGGCACACAAGGGGTGTGCATGCAGCGCACACACGGTGTGCATGGCGTGCACCTGTAGCGTGCAAGGGAGTCCTTGTGYGTCCTTGCGAGCTCCCTGTGCTGCCCGGCTCCTTGGAGCGCTGCTGGCTTAACCAGGGGCCGCACGCTGGTGCGAGGAGGGCCTGKGCAAACCAAATTAGGGCCATTCATCACCCCTCTTAGGAAGGTTTGTTAATCTTTTAAAATGTTTAATAGTTTCCTGCAAATTGATCGCGCTCTTAGTTAGCCGAGTGTCAGCAGTTGTGCGGCGTGATGGATGCGGCGTGCTCCGCGCTGACGGCGGCCGCTCCGCCGCTGCCAACGGCGGCTCACGCGGGTCGGCACCCGGCACGGGGGAGGCTCCCGGCTGGACGCCCGCAGCCCCGGGGCGCGCTGGGCCGCGGGATGNGGGGGAGGCTCCCGGCTGGACGCCCGCAGCCCCGGGGCGCGCTGGGCCGCGGGATGCCCCTCGGAGCGCCCGGCTCGCGGGGCGGCAGCGCGCTCCCCGCGCTCCCCGGCCGGGCGGCGCTTCCCCACGCCGCAGTCCCGGCGCGCGCCCGCAGCAAACTGCCAGCTCCGCACTCCGATGTAGGTCAGCCCCAGCCCGCCGCTCCTCCTCCCCGGCGCGGCTCCCGCGGCGCGCTGACGCGGGCGCTTGCAGCGCGTGCCTCCGGTGTTTATCCGTGTAACGGGGGCTATAAATATTGCACGAGGTTGCTATGCTGCGCACGGGGGAGGCGGCCCCGGCCCGCAGCCGGGCTCGGAGCGGGAGCCCCGGCCCCTGCGCGCCCGCAGGAGCTGCCGACCCGTGCCCGGTGCGGGGRCTTGGCCCCGCTGGGCAGCAGAGGYGCGTGCCCATGGGGAGCGTCCCCGCGTCCCCGCGCTCGCAGCGAGTGCCGGCCCCGGCCCTCGGGCTCCTGCCGGCACCGCGGGCTGCGGCGTGCTCGCTTCCCTCCCGCGCGGCGCGCTCTGCTAAATTAAGGAGGCAGGAAAATAAAAAGCCACCTGGCTGCGGGTTATTTTGGGCGCCGCTTTGCTTTTCCTCCCCGGGTAAATAAATCGGGTGCCTGCAGCATCCCTGTCCTGCTGCTCCCATCGCAGGCACCTTCCAGGGCCTTGGCGAGGGCTCCTGGCTGCAAGTGTGCCCGGGAGCGAGCCGGAGGGGGATCCAGGCCCTGCCCCATGGACGGGGGGACATACGGACCCYGCTCGGCCCTGCCAGCCCCGCAGGCTCCAGAGCTGCTCAGCTGTTTGTTATGTTCCCATTAGGAATGAGCCGGAGGGGATGTACAGGCTCTGCCCTGGGGCAGCTGGGGTCCGGGATGTGTCCCACACCCCAGGGCAGCTGGAATCCGGGATGTCCCGTGCCCCAGGGCAGGGATCCGGGATGTCCTGTGCCCCAAGGCTGCAGGAATCCGGGATGTGTCCCACGCCCCAAGGCAGAGATCCGGGATGTCCCGTGCCCCAGGCAACTGGGATCTAGAATGTCCCATGCCCCAGGGCAGGGATCGTGTAGGGTGGCTTTGCCCCTGATTGTGGGTGTGGGACAGGGCGTCCAGCTGCTCCCTCGCTCCGTGGCTTGGGATGCATCGTGGCTGGCGGACTGGGCTCCGGAGCCGTGCCGGGCGCCGGGCCGGGTGCCGCGGCACTGACGCGTCTCTCCCGCAGGACACGCAGAAGGCCAAGCAGTTCCTGCCCTTCCTGCAGCGCGCCGGCCGCTCCGAGGCCGTGGTCGAGTACGTGTTCAGCGGCTCCCGCCTCAAGCTCTTCATGCCAAAGGAAACCTGCCTCATCACCTTCCTGCTCGCAGGTACCGCGCGGGATGCGCCGGATCTGCGCCCGTGCCCCGTCCCGCTCCGCGTTTGCCATCCGGGACTCCCCACCCTGCATTCCCTGTGTGCGTCCCAGGCTCCATCCCRGAGCGGCGCCTCCTGGGAATGCCGGGAGCTGCGGGGGGAATCCCGTGCAGCCCTGCCGTGTCCGCGGGGTGGCTCGGCTCCCGTTCCCGTTCCCATGGCAATGGGAAGGGCTGATCCGCAGTGCCCAGCGCTCCCAAGGCCGTTAGGAAATATTCAGCGTGCATCGGGATCCACCTGATGGGGGATCAAACGGCCGAGGCCTCCGGAAGCGCCGGCTCCTCCGCCCGGGCAGAGTGCGGGCTCCCAGGGGGGCCTTGGCCCTGCTCCCGCATCCCGGCAGCATCCGGCCGGAGCTCCGGAGCGGCGCGGGGCCGCGGGCTCGCGCGATGGGAAGCGTGTCCTAAACCCGTCCTTCCCGGCGCGCCCGTGCGTATAAATAGGCCCGGGGCCTCATTTATAATTAACCGCCGCTAAAGTCAGCGGCGAGGGCGGGGACGGAGCCTCCCCCTCGGCTGCGCCGCTCGCATGGAAATCGCTCGGAGCCGAGAAACTCCCACGTGCTGCGGAGGGGGAGGCAGTGACGGCGCTGGGATTGCAGCGGCTGCCGGCTCCGCGGGAACGGCCTCTCCGGGAGGTGCCGGCGCCGCTGAGGTTGGGTCCCGTTGCTGCAGCAACCGGTGGCTGCTCCGGGATTGGGCTCTGCTCGGAAAAGTTCCYGAAGCGGCGGCTCCCGCCCCGGCGTGGCAATTCCCATCCCAGCAGGGAGGCTCCCGTTGCCGTGCGGAGGCTCCCATCCCATCCCGGCATCTCCCGTTTGGGGATGTCTCTGCTGTCCCTGCACGGCAGCTCCTGCCCAGCACAGGCTCTCCCAAAGCTGTGCAGCATTTCCCGTGCTGGGATGCGTCTCCCATCCCAAGGCACTTCTCCCGCCTCGGCGCAGCATCCCTCATGGCATCTCCCACCCCGTGCCGCCCCCCGGCTCTGCCGCGTCCCCATGGAGCTGGGCTCTCCGGCTCCTTCRCTGCCTCCCCGGCACGGGGAGCCATGGAGCAGGGATTGCTCCAGGTCCCTGGGTGAGGGGCGCTGGTACCTGACATTATTGCCTCCCCTTCCTGTGCTAAGGGACACGTTGATCATGTTTGTCCTACAGCCACCTTTGCTCCTGCTGTGCAGCGTGGTGCAGAGGCATGCAGCAGCATGCAGTGCAATGCAGCACGGTGCAGAGGCATGCAGTCCCATGCAAGGCAGTGCAATGCTATTCAGAGGCATGCAGCAGCATGCAGTGCAATGCAGCACGGTGCAGAGGCATGCAACACCGTGCAATGCAGTGCAGCATGGTGCAGAGCATGCAGCAGCATGCAATGCAGTGCAGCGTGGTGCAGAGGCATGCAACACTGTGCAATGCAGTGCAGTCCCGTACAATGCAGTGTGATGCAGCACAGGGCAGTGCCAGCTGCCTGGGTGCCCGGGGCTCTCGTCTCTTTGCTCCCGATCCTGGAAAACGAAGCTTTTCCCCTAAGCCGAACGGGTTCCTGCAGCATGTTGGCCTCTCCTGAGCCCTTATAAATCACTCAGCGCAGCAGCTCGGAGGGGCTCCCGGGGGCTTCCCGGCCGCGCTGCCGGAGCGGCCGGTCCGCGCGAGCCCCCGCGCGCTGTGCCGCGCTCGCTGCATCCCCCTGGCACGCGCGCGGGGCGGCCGATCCCCCTGTGCCCCCGGGCGTCCCGCGAGGGCCGGGTGGGTAATTGGCTCATCGATTAATTGCCAAAGCAATTGCACGGCGTGAAGCGACGCGCGCGGCCGACCCGACACGGCGGCGGGGCCGGGGCGCCGGAGCCGCGGGGCGGGATCGATGCCTGGCCGCGTGCCCGCGCGCTCCGCTGCAGCCGGGCCGCCCCTGCCCTCGGCCGTGCCCCGGCGCTGGGGGTGTCTCCGCGTGCGCCGGCGGAGCCGGGATCCCGGTGCCGAGGGCAGCCCCCGGCGCAGCCCGCAGCGCGCTGCGGCTCTTCCCATAAATCGCCCTGCGGCCGCGCTCCGTGCACGGGGACCCTCCTCGTCCCCAGCGTGGRGCACCGGCCCCTTCCCGCCCGGTTCCTGCAGCCCGCCGGCTCCGTGTGTGTCGATGCGCCTTGGATCCCGGAATATGATAAATGCCCGCATTTTATCAATCCCTCGTTTTTTTTTTTCCCTGAGTCAGATGCAAATGAGCATCATAAAGAGAAGACAGGTCCCTTGCAAATGTGACTTCAGGGATGCTCTCGGGGGAGATTCATGCTGCCTTTCCAGCTAAAATATATACGTTCGAGTGCTATAAATATGTGCAAATAGAGGCACTAATTTAATCCCTAGTTCCCTTTCCCCAGCGGAGCCGCTGTCTGCGGCGGCGCGGGGACGGAGGCGGCGCTGCCGGGACGCGCTGCGCAGCCCCCCGTCCCGCTGCCCGCGGGGCGTCAGGGGCCACGGGGCCCTGTGGCTCGCGGTGACACGGAGCTCTGTGCCCACGGCAGGGGCTGCGGGGTGGGCGTCACAGTCCCGGTGCTGGGACATGGTGACCCCAAACGCTGCAGGTGCTCCATGCAGGGACATGGTGACCCCAAACACTGCAGGTGCTCCATGCAGGGACATGGTGACCCCAAACGCTGCAGGTGCTCCATGCTGGGAGATGGTGACCCCAAACACTGCAGGTGCTCCATGCAGGGACATGGAGACCCCGAATGGTGCAGATGCTCCATGCAGGGACATGTGGTGACCCAAACACGCGGTGTTAGGACGCGGTGCCCACGCGCCAGGCTGGGACGTGGCAGAGGAGCTGCTGGTTGTCTGGGATTGGGGCCAGACCCGTGTGCTGGTTCCCTGGCTCCCCGGTGGCACCGGAGGGCTGGGGTCCTGGAGGGGACACCCAGGGGGTGAGCAGCTGGAGTGCCATGGACAGATGTCCCCTCCGCTTCCATAGCCCTTCCCGGACACCATGCACCCCATGACCGAGCCAGGGCCAGCGGCTGCTCCACAGCATGGCACGGCACGGCACGGCACGGCGCCAGGCTGGCGGCAGCAGCAAAATTCCTGGCACATCCATCTCCAGCAGCAGGAGGAGCCTGCGCTTGGCCCCGTAGGGCTGCAGGGCCTGGGTGCCCAGGGGTGCAGAGCCCTCTTAGGAGGGGTGAAGGGGCTCCGGGGTGGGTGCCGAGGGTGACTTTGGGAGCTGCAGGCCTGGCCCTGCACTGACACCATCACGGGGGCAGCGGGATGACGGGACAACAGGATGACGGGACAACAGGATGGCGGGATCATGGGATGGCAGGGACAGCGGGATGGCAGGACAGCGGGATGGCAGGATCATAGGATGGCAGCGGCAGCGGGGTGGCAGGCCAGTGGGACACCTCCCCGGTGGCATTAGAGGTGGCTCCGGCCTGTGCTGCTGCATCCCATGGGAAGGGCGCTGGGTGCAGCACGCCAGGGCTGCCGAGCCYGGGGGCTGCAGGGCCGCCATGCAGGGCAGCGCTTTGATCGCATCCCTCATCCGCAGGGATTCGCCTGCTCCCCCCTTCCCGGGATGGGCTCGGCTCCAGGTTCTTGGCTTTTCAAGGAGCGGGGGAGCCGAGGTGGGCCGCCCCCCGCCCCCCGCCGTGGCTCATTTCACGCGTTCAGCGTCTCTCCTTCCCAAGCGCGCGCCCGGCTCCCGCGGCGGCAGCACGCATGGGAGGCRGGCGAGCGGCCAAGGCGGCCCCTGCCTTCCTGCGCATCCCCCTGGCATTTGCAGCGTGCGGATGTGCCCATCTCGGCGGGAGGGGCGTCCCCCGGCGTGGGCCGGCGCAGGAGCGCTGCGCTTGGCTCCTYTCCTCGGCTCGCTGTGTGATTCAAGCGCTCGGGCACCTTCCCTGCTCCTCCCTGCCGGCGCTGGCTCCGGGCGCGTTCCTGCCGCTGGCGCGCGAGGACTCGGCTGCAGCCGGGGCGGCCGCTGCCGCAGCCCCTGCCCGCGGCGAGCAGCGGGGGAAGAGCAGCGTGTGCAGCCGCTCCTGGCGCGCAGTGCCTGCTGCATTAACGTGTGCTGCGTCCGTGCGTGCGTGGTGCATTAGTGCAGCGTGTGCAGCTGCTCCTGGCGCGCAGTGCCTGCTGCATTAACGTGTGCTGCGTCCGTGCGTGCGTGGTGCATTAGTGAATGGCGCACCGGGTCCTGGAGCACGGTGCATTAATGCGTGTTGCATCAACGCGAGGTGTATTAATGCATGGTGCACGGGGCAGCAAGTCCTAGTGTGCAGTGTGGAATGCATTAGTGTGTGATGCACCGGTTCTTGGTGCATGGTGCATTAGTGCATTAGTGAGTGATGCATTAATGCACGGTGCAGCGGTGCATGGGGCAGGAYGCACAACCTCCAGCACTTTAACTGCTGTTGTGCCCCTTGCTGCACTGATCCCAGAGGGTCTGCACCCCRGCTCCCTCACGCTCCTTTATTAGCTGCTTTGCAGCTCGTTAGCGGAGAATGCAGCTTGCCCTGCCCAAACGATGCTGCGCTTGCAGAACCCTCCTCTTTTCACCCTCATTTTTTGGCGTTTCTGTGGCAGGGCGGTGGGTGGGGAAGCGCTTGGCTTGGCCCTGCGTTCCTGGCTTGGACTTTGTCCCCTTGCTGGTAGTTCTCCAAAGTGCCGCCGTTGCTCATGCTCCAGCCACCACAAATAGATTTATACGCGTATATACGTATTTTCCTGTCCAAGGACAAAGCGGTTCGATGCTGATTTTATCTGGTAGCAACATGGCTAAAATTTTGCATGCTTTCCCGTGCCGGCTCCGCTGCCCAAACGGGCTCGGCACCGATGCACTGTTTCCATAGCAATTACCGTGCCGGAGCGGCCGGGCTGGAGGCTTTGGGAAGGGGATGGGGATGCCGAGACCTGCGGAATCTCCCCRGCGGGAGGCTCCTACTGGAAATTGCTGCTTCAGCCCCCGGGAGTGCTCAATCCCGAAGGAATTCCCGGTTCCGGATGCGCGCGGCCGGGGCTGTGTGCCGGCTCCCGGCTCCGTGGTGCCGAGCGGGGCGGCACGCGGGAGGCCGCGGCCCCGCTGCGCGCCCGGCCCCTCGCAGCCCGCGGGGCGCTCGCTGCCCTGTCCCTCCCGCGGCAAACTGCCCGGCGGGGCCGCTGCCGCCCGCGGTTCCTGGCGCTTCATTAATAGCGAGTTACGTAAAACCAACTGAACGAACAGGGCAGCACTTCCCGGCCTGACCGCCCCGGCCTCCTGCGAGCGGCGGCGCGCACGGCTGAGGCTCACGCAGCTCGTGGCAGGAATGAGCCTCCTGCTCGCTGCCGAGCCCGCCCGCCCGGGGGCTGGCGGGCTGGGGAGACCCAGGGGAACGGGCGCCGAGAGCCCCGGGTCTGGGCTGTGCCCCTCTCCTGGGCTGTGCCCCTCTCCTGGGCGCACGTGCTGGAGCGGAGCTGGGCAGGGCAGTGGGATATTTGCAGCCCCTCGGGCCCCTCTTGCGCTTCCCCCGTGTCTTTGTGTCCTGCTGCCCTTGGGAAGAGCTGCAGGGAGCCGGGTGAAGGGTGCAGACTCCAGGGAGGCCCGTGGCTTGCAAGGCAGCCACTGCAAGCCGGCCCTGCAAGCTGGCCCTGCGGGCCGGCCCATGCACTGGGTGCTGCGGCTCGGTCCATGCACATGGGTGCTGCAGACCATTCCGTGAGCATTGCTCCTGCAGGTCGGCCCATGCACTGGGTCCTGCAAGCTGACCCATGCACTGGGTCCTGCAAGTGAGTCCATGCACCAGCAAACTGGCCTGTGAGTGCTGGTCCTGCAGGCCGGCCCTTGCAGCGGGTCCTGCGAGCTGGCCCGTGCCCGTGGGCCCTCCAGGCTGGCACGTGCGTGTGGATCCTGCAGGCGGGTCCATGCAGGTGGGTCCTGCAAACCAACACATGCACCAGGTCCTATCCATGCCTGTGGCTCCTGCAAGCTGTCCCATGCATGCGGGTCCTGCACCTGCCCCATGCCCCCAGGTCCCCGCCGGGAGCGCGTCGCGCTGCGCGTGCCCTCCCAGCGCCTCATTCTGCTCCTCCTCCTCCTCCTCCTCGCAGGTATCGAGTGTCCGCGCGGTGCCAGGAACCTGCCGGGGCTGGTGCAGGAGGGTGAGCCCTTCAGCGAGGAGGCCACGCACTTCACCAAGGAGCTGGTGCTGCAGCGCGAGGTAGGGACGCGCGGGGGACGTGTGGCCCTGGCGCCGGGGTGGGGCCGCGCGTGGCCCGGCGCGGCGGAGGGCGGCGTGGGAACGGCGGTGGCACCGTGCGCACGTTGCCGGAGGCGCCGCGTGCGCTCCCCGCGCGCGCCGGGGAGTCTTGCTGCAGCAGTCACACGCCGTTGCCCTTTATGGCCATTCCCGGCACTTAAGTTTACATTGGTTTAAGGAGCCGTTATCTCACAGCCCGCCAGCCCGGCCGCCCCCCAAGCGTTTTGTGCCTCGTGTGCGGGAGCGGGGCCCGTGCGGGCGCTGCAGCGGCCAAGGGGGGTACCCGGGGGAGCTGCCGCCTTCACACGGGGGCACAGGGGCTACGGGGCAGGACGGGGCCGTGCAGGTGCCCCTCTCCACAGGGGAAGCACTGCAGGGCCAGCCGCGTTGCGTGCTGTGCATGCGTTGAGCGCTGCAAGTGCGTCGCGGTTGCATTGAGCGCCGCTGRTGCATTGCACACTGGCATTTGGTGCAGTGCTTGCATTGAGCACTGAGRCTGCGCTGTGTGCTGCAGTAGCGTTGCACGCTGCGGGTGGGTTGAACGTGGCAGTTATGTTGAGCACTGTCGTGTTGAGCACTGCGGTTGTGTTGAGCGCTGCGGTTGTGTTGAGTACTGCGGTTGTGTTGAGAACTGCGGTTGTGTTGCACGCAGCAGTT
The DNA here is from genome assembly GCA_003342815.1 of Eudromia elegans. Classification (NCBI taxonomy): domain Eukaryota; kingdom Metazoa; phylum Chordata; class Aves; order Tinamiformes; family Tinamidae; genus Eudromia; species Eudromia elegans. Next base: position 52,497 of record PTEX01000503.1, on the reverse strand, counting down.
GTGTTGAACACTGCAGTTGTGTTTGATAAGTGTGGTTGTGTTGCACACTGCTGTTGTGTTGAATACTGCGGTTGTATTGCACACTGCAGTTGCCATGAGCGCTGCAGTTGTGTTGAGCATGGTTGCGTTGCACACTGCAGTTGTGTTGAGCGCTCTGGTTGCCTTGAGCAATGCGGTTGTGTTGAGCATGATGGTTGTGTTGCACACTGCATTTGCGTTGGTTGCACACTGCAGTTGTGTTGAGCACTGCAGCTGCATTGAACAATGTGGTTGTGTTGMACAMTGCAGTTGCGTTGAGYRCTGCGGTTGCATTGAGCAATGTGGTTGTGTTGAGCGTTGTGGTTGTGTTGCACACTGCAGTTGCGTTGAGCGCTGCGGTTGCATTGAACAATGAGGTTATGTTGAGCATGGTGGTTGTGTTGCGCACTGCAGTTGCGTTGAGCGCTGCGGTTGCACTGAGCACTGTGGAAGCGCTGTGGGCTGTGGCAGTGCTGCACACTGCGGTTGCACTGAGCTCTGCAGTTGCATCACGTGCTGCGTTGCATTGAGCACTGCAGTTCCGTTGAGCACTGTGGTTGCATCGCACACTGCAGTTGCGTTGCGGGTGCAAGGTGGGTGTGCAGCACATGCAGGGGGTGCATCCTGGAGCTGGGCTGGGTGCACAGGGATGCACAGGGGTTGCACAGGGGCTGCCGGGTGCCTGCCCGGCAGCAGCTCGCAGGGTGCCGGGAAGCAGGGCCCGGCGCGGCACCGCCGGCGGCTGCAGCGCGAGGCCGGCCCTGCATGGCCCTGGATAATCCTAGTTGCTGAATCGCCTGTGGGGAGCAGCTCTCATTCCCAGGGGAAGAGCCGCCCGCTCCTCTTGCTGGACCTTCAGCAGGAGTCGCAGGGCCCGTGCGTGCCCGGGCCGGTGGCTGCAGCGCGAGGGGGCCGATGGTGCCACCGTGCGCCTCTTGGGCAGCTCTGTGTGCCCCGGCGGGCCACGAGGGCACGGTGAGGGGCTCCGAGGCGCCCGGGGGAGGCGCCGAGCCGCCCTGGCCTTCCCGGCGCTCTCCRGGTGCGACATTCCCCGGCTCGTGCCGCTTCCCGGGCTGAGCCGTCCGTGCCGCCAGYGCGCAAGTGCCGCTCTGTGTAATTGCGCCGTGATTCATAACTTCAATATAGGATAAGAAATGCCCTCCGCAGCCCTTAGCCATCTCCCCGGATGACTGTCAAGATAAAACCGTGCAATTTATGCACAAACGCCTGTGCGCTCCCCGGCGCGCGGTGCCTTCCGCGCAGGCTCTGCCTCCCGCGGCGCCCGGCTCCGGCGCCCGCCTGCCCGCTTGGCCGGCCCGAGCGCACCGGAGCTCGCCGGCTCTCCGCAGCCGCGCCGCCGCGCGCAGCTCCCATGGCAGACGGAGCGTGGGAGCGTGCAGCGCTGCGTGCGCCACGGCATGCCCGTGGCAGTGGCCCTGGGTCGGGATTGCAGCCCCCCCGGCGTCTGCAGGCACTTCGGGGGCTTCTCCGGCTGCAAATGCAACTGCCTCTGCAATTGGGGTGCAGTGGGAGATGGGGCGGGAATGGGGAAGCTGGGGCAGGAATGAGGGAGCTGGCACAGGAATGAGGGACATGGGGCAGGAATGAGGGACATGGGGCAGGMATGAGGAGATGGACAGGAATGGGGAGCCAGCCTCGTGCTCCTGCACCACGTCCCAGTGCCTCATGGCTGCTCCTGACTCCAGGATGGGAATGGGAATAGGGCTGGGCCAGCAAAGCCTGGAGCGGGACTGCCCTGGGGGCTGGGGATGCGGCTGCGGATGCAGCTGCAGRTGTGTGTGTGGAGGAGGATGCAGACGTGCAGGAGGGTGCAGGTGTGCAGGAGGATGCAGCCGTGGAGGTGAGTGCAGATAAGGACGCAGCCGTGGATGCCGGAGCGCGTGGGAATGCGGCCGCAGGCCCTGCTGCGGTGGCAGCAGCAGGACAGGGCGATGGACTTGGCTGCTCCACGCAGGACGCTTGCTCCAGCCTCCCGCAGTCCCTCGTGCCGCTGCGAGCGGCCGAGCCGCGTCCCGGGATGCCGCTCCGCTCTCCCAGCGCATCCTCGCGGCCTCGGCTTGCAGCCAAGCTCTGGGCTCGTCACATCGTCCCCCCTCACTCGCCTGTGTCCCTCGCGCCCCGTCTTGCTTGCGTCGTGCCCGTGTCCGTACCCATGTCCATGTCCGTGCCCRGCAGCGGCTCCTTCCCGCTTCCCGTCGGCTCCGCGCGCTGCCCGTGCCGGGGCCTCGCTGCCGCTGCAGCCTCGGTGCTCCCGGCGGGGATGGGGCAGGGAGGGCAGTGCTGCAGGGATGGGATGTCGGGATAGCACCAGTGCAGGACAGGGTGTTGGAGCGACGCCGTTACGGGATGGGACTTGGGGATGTCATCGATGCGGGGACGGGACRTTGGGATGGTGTCATTGCGGGATGGGACTTTGGGATAGTGCTGATGTGGAGATGGGATGTTGGGATGGGGTTGATCCAGGAGCAGGACGTTGGGATGGAGTTGATGCAGGATGAGATGTTAGGATGGCATCATTGCAGAGGTGGGATATTGGGATTACATCCTTGCAGGATGCATTCCAGAGTGCAGCCCTTTGGGTGCAGCCTCRTCGGGTACAGACTTTGGGGTGCAGCAGTTTGGGTGCAGCCTGTGCTGGGGTGCAGCGCTCCGCCCGGGGTGCAGCGCTCCGCTCTGCAGCAGCTTTGGGTGCCGCTCTGCAGAGCAGCCCTTTGGGTGCAGCGCTTGCAGGTGCTGCAGTTTTGGGTGCAGCGTTCCGGGGTGCAGCCCTTGGGTGCAGCACTGCAGGCGCAGCCCAGGTGCAGCACCCGCTCCCGTGGCTGTTTCCCCGGAGCAGAGGGGATCGGAGGGGGGGGTCGCGGCAGTTTTGCACGGAGGCTCCCTAGAGGGTGATTCCCGCAGGTTGCCATGGCAACGGCATGATGGGGACATCCCCGGCGTCCTCGGCGCGGCCGCGCCGGCCCCCCCTGTGCAATGCAGCACTCGCGGGCCCGGGGCCGCCGCGGCCAGCGGTAATTTTAGCTCGGGGCCAGGCCGGTATTTTTAGACGGGGCCGGGGCGGCCGCGGCGGCGCTTGGCGCGCTGCACCCTGGCACGCGGCCGTGCTGCAGCCTCCCGCTCGCCAGGCTCCCCGGGCCGGCGCGCCGCGCCGTGTCCGCGTCCCCGCGCTGCCCCACCGGGCGCCGCCGCCCCGGGACCCTGCACAGAGCRGCTTTGCTTCTCGCCCGGCTTTTCCTCCCTGCGCCCTCCCCCGCGGGCACATCCAGACACTGGGTTTGGTGCAGGATGAGGCGGCTCCCCCGGCCTGGCAGCAGCACCGGGGTGGCCCCTGGGAGGGTGTCTCTGCTCCTGGGGGCCCCGCGGGGCTGCGGCTCCGGGGATCGGGGGTACCAGGTCCCCCCATCCTGGGGAGGCTGCTGGTGTGTTTGTGTGTGCATGCACCTGCATGTGCACCCATGCATATGTGTGCACTCACAGGCATGTGTACATGCCCATACATGTGCATCCGTGCATGTGTGTGTGTGCACAGGCTCGTGTGTGCGCACATACATGTGCATCCATGCATACRTGTGCRTGCACATGTATGCGTGCACCTCCACACATGTGCGTGCGTGGGGGTATGTGTGCCTGCACATGCGTGTGCACGTGCAACACCCACCGCGGCAGCCTGCGGAGCCGCAGCCCTGGCGCCGGCAGCACTGGGCGGGTGTTTTGGTGGCAGCCGGTGCTCGCAGGCTCCGCCGCCCGAGCGCGCGGGCAGCAGCTGCCGCGGGGCCGCCGAGCGCGCCGGGGTCGCTCACCGGGGCGCGCCGGGCGCGCTCGCGGAGCAGAGGCTCCGCCGGGCCGGGCGCTGCGGCTGCGGGCGCGGGGGCAATTACTGTGCGCCGTTAACGATCCTGCTCCCCTCGGGACCTCCCTGGCTCACGTGCCGCCATCCGTTACGGCCGCGGTGCCTCCGTGCCGTCGCRGCGCCCCTGGGCACGCTGGACACGGAGCAGGAGCCGCCGGGAGGCAGCGCCGTCCTCCTGCACTAGCAGGTGCCGGCGGCGGGGCCGGACGAGCCCGGTGGGAGCAGGGGCTGCAGCGGGCAGGATGCTCCGCGCGGCCGGGAGCCCGTGTCCCGCTCCATGCGGGAATGTCGCGGAGACCCGGCCGATGCCCTCGGCGAGGGCTCCCGGAGGGGAGCCCACCTGGGGCAAAGGCACAAGGGCACCCGGGAGTCTGGGCACCAGGATCCCCTGCCCAGACCCCAGCACTCATCCCGGGAGCATCAGTGGAGCGGGAAGCCGGGATTGAGCGCTCCAGCTCCCGCTCAGGGATGCTCCAGGCTCCGTGATGGATGCTCCAAGCTCAATCTGGCATRTTCCAGGCTTCATTGCAGATGCTCCGGGCTTTATTGCGGATGCCCCGGGCTCCATTACGGATGTCCAGGCTCCATTACAGAYGCTCTGGGCTCCGTGATGGAGCTCCTGGCTCCATCTTGGATGCTCCAGGCTTCATTGCGGATGCTCCAGGCTGTCATGGGTGCCTCAGGCTCCACTGAGGATGCTCCGGGCTCTATCATGGGTGCTCCTGGCCCCGTCACGGGTGTTCCTGGCTTTGTCACGGGTGCTGCAGGCTCTGTTGTGCATGCTGCAGCCTCCACCCCCTCCCACTCTCCTGCATGGAAGAGGAGCAGCTTTCCCAGCGCGGGAGCGCCTGGAGCGCCCGGCCCCGTGGCGCTTGTTCTCCGCCTGTTCCCGTAAGCTGAACAGCTGCAACAGGCGCCTCCGGCAATCGATAGCAATTCACCTTTTCCCTCTATCGACCGAGGTGACGGAGCGGAGAGCGATGGGCAGCGCCGGCCCATCCGTCAGGAGGGACCGCGGCCGCCGGGCGCGCTGCAGCCTCGCCGAGGTGCCCTGCGTCGCCGCAGGGCTCGCGGCTTGCAGCGCCCTGGCACCCGCGTCGCGGCCGGAGAGCCTGGGCAGGGGCCAGGTTTGGTGCAGGAATGCTTGCCCGGGAGCCGCGTTCTTCCCTTGTCATTAGTGCTTAATTAGAGGTTGCAGCTTGCATGAATTAGAGGTTGCTCCTCGCATGGGAATGCCGCGTGCGGAGCGCAGACACGAGGGTGCCCCCGTACCCGCCGCCCTGCCCGCGCGGCCGCGGAGCCGGCTGCAGGGGAGGATCTGCTCCGAGCTTCGCTTTGTCCAGGGCCACGTCCTCTCCCGAAGGTGCCGGGTCCTCTGCCCGGAGCAGGGATATTCTGTCACCCGGAGCAGGGATGCTCCATCCGAACGCTGGATCTGGTTCCGTGACCCGGAGAGGGGGTATTCCCGCCCAATGCACCAATCCTGGCGGATTCGCTTCTGTGRGCTGGAGTCGGGTTTTGCACATGGTCTGCACAGATTTTGCAAAGGGTTTGCAAACGCTCTGCAGCCTCGGGGCTGCTGCCGTTATCTGCCCGTGGCAGCAGGGAGGTGGTGAAGCCTCCGAGCGCCGCGGCCCGGATGAGCCCGCCGGCTCGCTCGCCGGGGCCGCCGGAGCTGCGTCAGCGCGGCCGCTCCGCGGGCTCCTGGGGACGGGACCTGTCGCCTTGATTTGCAGCCGGGAGGCCGGCTGTGCTCGCAGCGCTGTGCGAACGGGAGCACGGGGCCGTGCTGCGCGGGCTGCGCCCGGGGCACGCTGCGGCGTGCTGCAGGCGAGCGGGGAGCGTGCCGGGGCGCACGGCGTGGGGACGGGGAGAGGGGGCTGCACGGAGGGCGACTCGGGTTGCTGCTGCGTGTCCCTGTGCAGTGTGGGCAGTGTCCCCATGCATTGCACACTTTGCAGTGTGAACCGCGTGTCCCTGTGCAGTGCGGGCAGTGTCCCCATGCATTGCACACTTTGCAGTGTGAGCCACGTGTCCCTGTGCATTGCACACTTTGCAGTGTGAGCCGCGTGTCCCTGTGCAGTGCAGGCAGTGTCCCTGTGCATTGCACACTTTGCAGTGTGAGCCGCGTGTCCCTGTGCATTGCACACTTTGCAGTGTGAGCCGCGTGTCCTAGTGCAGTGTGAGCCGCGTGTCCCTGTGCAGTGCGGGCAGCGTGTCCTTGTGCAGTGTGGGCAGCGTGTCCCTGCACAGTGCACACATTGCAATGCAGGCAGCGTGTCCCTGTGCAGTGCGGGCAGTGCACACTTTGCAGTGCAGCTTGCACACCCCCCTCCCGCACTTTGCTCTTGCCCTGCGCACCAGCTCTGACCCCGTATTGGAGCTCGTTCTGCAGCTCGCAGGGACCGGGCTGCGCTTCGGGCTGCAGCGGCTCCGTGATCCGCGTTGCTCCCAGCCCAGCCRCCCCGTGGGCTCCCAGCTGCCCCCTCACAGCAGGTCCCCACGCGCTGCATGTGGCTGCAGCAGGGCCCATGCAGCAGTGCAAGCTCCCCGTGTGCCGCACGCCGGGCACACTCGTCCCCGGGTGGGAGCAGGGGGGACGCTTGGTGGCCGGGGAGCCCCGCGGTGCAGCGGCCACCGCATTCACCGGCGCGCTGCTCGCCACTGCACGGCTGAGCGTGCGGAACTCGCCAGCAAATTGCTGCTGTCTCCCGGCGTTTCCCGGGCTGTCCGTCAGCGCGCGGCCCCGTGGGAGCCGGCCGTGCCGGCACCGGTGCGGTTTCTGTGGATGGCAGCGGGCGAGGGCCGGGGCTCTGCAGCTCCACGCGGTCCCGCGGGGCCGGGATGCCCAGGACACCAGGGAGGCCGTCCCGGCCCATCCCTTCCTGCCGCCCGCTCCCGCTCTGCGGCCGAGCAGCTCCCGCTGCCAGGGTGCCGGATGTCATCACTCTGGAGGAGCTGCCGGGTGGTCCTGCGGTGCGGGAAGGCGGCGGCGCTCTGGCGGCATCCGGGTGCACGTCCTGCTGCACAGGGAGGCCACCCTGCCAAGCTGTCCCCACGTGCCACAACGGGAACCAGTGTCCCGGGTGTCACCAAGTGTGCCCGGGAAGGGCACCAGCGTCCCGGGTGTCACCAAGCGTGGTCAGGAAGGGCACCAGCGTCCCGGGTGTCACCAAGTGTGCCTGGGAAGGGCACCAGCGTCCCGGGTGTCACCCGGCACCGGGGCGGGGGTGGCGGAGGCTGCTCCGCTGCGTGCGGCGCGCAGGGCGCTGCGGCTGCCGCCGCCGCCGGGTGTCTCTACTCTTGACAAGGACATCGGGCTGCCCGCGGCCGCGCGCCCCGCGCTGCCCCCGCCTGGGGCAGCCGCTCGTCCTCGCCCAGCCGGGAGCTCTGCCCTAATTCTCCGTGCGGAAGCGCTGGCCTCATTTCCCGGTTTTTAATTGCACGCGGCGAGTGACCGCGGCGAGAGGTGCGGGCAGGGGAGCGCGGGGCCGGGAGCCCATGGCCGGCCCGGGCACCGCGGCGCGGCGGCCCCCGCCCCAGCCCGCTCCAGAGGGCACTTTGGTGCCACGGCTGCCGCGCGCCGCTCCGGCCCGGCGCCGTTACGTAACCGCTTCTGCACGGCTGAGCAGCCCGCCGGCCCCGCTCGGCCCCGGGGTGCAGGGGGTGCCCRGGCATGGAGCGGCTGCGTGCGGGGACGTGGGCACGGAGAGCTTGGCACCGGGACCTCCGCCCTGCCCGGAGCCAGGATGGGGCACTCATCCCTGCCTGGACCTCGGGAAGGGAACCCCCCAGTCTCTGCAGGAACCTTGGGACGGGGCCCCCAATCCCTGCAGGAATCTCGGGAAGGGGCCCGATGCACCCCATGCCGTCCGAGCCCCCGGGTGCTGTCCCGGGCACTCTGTGGGCGCAGGGATCCTGGAGGGATCCTCGGGCCGCGGTGCCAGCGCCAACTGTGCAGGCAGGAGCCTCCCCAGGGGACCGTTCCCAGGGCTGGCCTGTCCCCTGCTGACACCGCGGGGCCGCTCGGTGCCGCCCAGGAGGAGCAGCCGCAGCRMAGGGTGACACCGGGTGACACCGGGTGACACTGGGGCACGGTGCCCTGCGGCACCTCCTCCCCACGAGCCTCCGCTCCCGCTCCAGCAAACCCAGCAGCTCCGCGGAGCCAGGACGGCCCCTCCTGCCAAAGGAACCCGCTATGGGGGCCCTGCCCCCCCGCGCTGCGGGAGGGGACACAGGGGACACCAGGGGTCCTGCAAGGGCCCCGGCCTCCCCGCGCGCCCCGGCTGAGACCGGGCACAGCTCGCCGCGGGGCCGGGGCCGCGGAGCGAGGCCGTGGAGCCGGCGCGGGGGGGTATTTTGGAGCGCCGGCTGCGGCGCTGCTGACTCACCGGGCAGGTGAAGCCGGTGACTAACCCGGCACCGGCTCGTCACGCTCCGGCCCGCGGCGCCGGGGGGCGGAGCGCCCGGCCCC